>JALJCO010010635.1:0-233823 GCA_023101725.1 Atherinomorus stipes | reverse complement strand
GCAGCCAGTCATTAGGAGGACGATTAAAACCTGGTCTACTGAGGCTGAAGATGCTCTGAGAGGGTGCTTTGAGGCCACAGACTGGAATGTCCTCTGTGAACCTCATGGAGATGACATCAACACCATGACTGAGTGTGTGACAGATTACATAAACTTCTGTGTGGACAGCATCGTTCCAACAAGAACAGTGAGGTGCTTCCCCAATAACAAACCCTGGATCACCAGTGACCTGAAAAATTGGGGAGTGGATAGCCCAGTGGTAGCGTCGTGGGTTTGGGCGCGGAGGACCCGGGTTCGATCCCCCGACATGACTCCCGGGTGTCGTGTCGGGGGATCGAACCCGGGTCCTCCTCAACAAGTAGTAAAAAAAGCCAAATATATGAGGAAAAATCTCCTGAATTGCACACCCTTCAAACCAGCATAAAAAATCCTCCAAGAAAAACCTAATCTGACAAGTAATGTCAATAAAAAAGACAACTATATTTGAAAAAAACACAAAAGTTAAGGGAGAGCTGTTACAAACTGCAGCTACCTAGCAGCGCATTCCAGAATTTATATTGTACATATGCTGATCTGGAGTGGATCTAAAAGTCTCCAGAAGCAATTCAAGTTGCACCAAAACTGTCTGGGTGAGGAAATGAACATATTTCATGCTAGAAAATAGGTCAGGTTGAAAAAAAAAAAAAAACTTCCCCTTTAAACTTTTGCTGAATGACCTACTTATAATAAAGATCACACGAACACTGAATTCCAAATCAGCCTTTGCCTGGTCTGCGTTTGTGATTGGTTTGGCGGAAGGAGTGACTGTAGTATCATGCTACCCAATAGGCTACAGCGGAAAACTGTGTTTCTATATTGAACTTTTATTGACCCTCTTTTTTTATGTTGAAAAAACCTCTATCGATCGATATATATCAATATTGAATTATCATCCAGCCCTACTCCAGTTTCACCTGAAAAGACTTGTCTTGGGTAACTCATGGGAAATTTTTTAGGCATATTTGTTCCAGTGACACACTAATTCTTTAGTTTGACTGTACATATAGTTATTTATTAACTGCCATCATCTATTTTGACAGTTAAATTGATCTTTTTGTTGAATTGTTTGTCTTTGGCTCACATAGAAATGTGGGATTGTTCTAAGCTGGAAAAGGGTCCAAGGTGCCTCCGGGAAACTTCAAGGTAAGGACAACAACATGGCACATTGAAACGTTGTTTTTAGTGTCTCTGAAGTTGAATAATCAGCTTTACCCTCTACTGTGCTTTATTTTAACAACGCTGAATAGAATTTTACCTCTTTTTCTCACTAACCCACATTTTCATTCATGTCAATTCGATTCTTTGTGTTGCGACTCAATTTTTATATAGATTCAGTATTAATTTAAATGTTTCAATGCCGATTCAGTGAGAAGTAGAAATACACACATTTTGAGTTTCAGTTATCAGTTTTACCCATGTAAACATGTTGTAGGTCATCACATATTTTTGAGCAATAAAACATCTGAAAATGAAAAATGGTCGCCATTTTATTGTTGTGTGATCTACGGTAGCATCCATTCATACAACATAAATAACACGCACAGCGCCCCCAATCGATTCCCCTGGTCAGGAGGGGAATCGATTCAGAGGATTTGCAAAATCAATACTGAGTTGTGCAGGGAAATGATGCGATGCATCGATTAAACAATATTTTTACCCACCCCTAATTTTCATGTAGTTTTTATCAACAGTAAAATACTCAACTATTTTTTTACTGTTAACACCAGCTAAACTAACTTTCTACTCCCGACTTCTGCAAGCTTTTGGGTTTTGTGAATATAAAGAGCCTGAGTCCACGCTCCGAGCCCTCCGACTTCTGCACGAGTTACTCTTAGGTGATAAGAAGCTGCTCGTCAAGGTTGATGCCAAAACCAAGGCTCAGCTGGATGAGTGGAAGGCCAAGAAGAGGAGCACCAACGGGGTATGGTGTTCGCCTGCTGGCTACAGAACAAAAAATGAAATATTTCTCCAGATTTGATCTTCTGTCATTCTAAGTGTGTTTATTTTGCAAAGGGAACCACTGATGGGTCAAAAAACGAGGATGAAGAGGAGAAGGAAGTTCTTGATGAAGAAACCTTGCACCGGGACCAGGTTGTAAAGGGGGCAATAGATGTCCTTATCCGAGAGTACTCAAGTGAGCTTAATGCTCCCTCGCAGGATCCCGACAGTCAGCCTCGTAATAAGAAACGTAAAGAGAAGAAAGAGGAGGTAGGTGTGAGAGCGTAGAGGGTGAAACTGAAGGCTGCTGTGATATTTACATGTGCTGTTATTAATATTAGCTTGTATGGGCTAGTTCTTTGTTTACGTAGTGTGTTTGTTTCCTGGCTTTTTGCCCTTTGTGTAAGGAGGATATCAATGCCATGGAGATGGAGGATGACAAGCGAGACCTGATTTCCAGAGAGATCAGCAAGTTTCGGGACACACACAAGGTACCGTATCAAACTGCTGTTTGCAATCTATGAATTAGATTCTAAGGAAGAAATCCCTCCCATTAGCTATGAAAGTCCCGCGAGTGGATAGAAGTTAGGGGGTCTGTAAGACTTCCATAAAAGGATTCTGTTACTGTCAACTTTCTGGTCTCTGTAATGGCCCTACACGTAGACTAGAGGAATTGAAATAGTAGACAAACCTAAAGCTGCAGATGTGTACAGTATCGTAGTGTCAGTATTACCAAACTTATGAAGTTATGATTATTTATGATGCTGATTTGAAACAAAAAGTTTGAGCTCTGCAAAGCTAAATTCATCAGAGTGCATGGACGCAATGTTAAATTCCAATAAAGCTAATCTATTGATTAAACCCCACCAATATGGTAGAGTTCATTTGGTGACTAGAGCAAGATGAATCTCAGAATCTCAGCTTTGGAAAAGGTTGCGAGGATAGGATGTAAGTAAGATCTTTCTTTTCCTCTTTACTCATGTCGGGCGCTCCCTTCTGGAGGGCTTGCAGAGGGGCAACTGGCTCTCAGGACATCTGCATTGTGCTGCTAGATTCTGACTTACACTGATGTTTTATCCTCTTGGAGACATGAAATATTGTGCTGCTCTTGCACTATTGATAGGGCCAGGGAGCTCAGTGAACCTCTGCATGTCCTCAGACATACAGTTATGCACCTGAGCAAGCCAGAGTGAACCTAACCACTGCAGTTGTTTAAACTGCAGACAGTAGTTTTATCTAAGCAGGGAGCGCCTCTCCACAGCACTCTGTGGTCTGAAGACTTGTAAGGTAAGTGTTGCTCCTCTTCTCTACCAAGTTTAAAAACTTCCTGTTGTTGCTCTGTCCCTGATAAGACGAGAATAAGGCTTTTAAACGCTGGAGTGTAGCGTTAGTGACCGCTCAGTAAGTAGAAATAAACTGAAATGACAAAATAAGTATTTCATGGAATTGAAGTCTGGAGTCTGGAATTGAGGCAGCTGGACTTCTTTATCTTGGTGTGTGAAGGTGTGTCACCCCTCATCCAGCTGCAGGTGGGTCGGCCACTCACATGTGACCTAATGATTCTCTTTATGTACAACTTATAAGCATTAAAGTCCCCACCAGCGATAACATCCAGGGTGTGAATGGCTGTGCAGCTGTATTGGGATGAAAGTGAAGGCTGGCTTGTAAGTGTTGGGTTGGTGATACCCAAGGTTACCTCCCTTGATTTAAGTTATTTTCTGTCTGACACAAATGACCTTTTTACTCCTAAAACCAGACGTTTCCCTGGCCAGAATATCTACGCTGCTGTTGTCGATGTTACTGGCTTCCTTCTCTCTGATAGACACTAAGGTTTCTGTGTAGAGATCGACCGATACAGCTTTTTTGGGGCCGATACCGATATTTTCTCATCAGCCTCAGCCGATACAACCTGCCATTATTTGGGGCTGATATTGCATTACCAGTATCGGCCCCGTATAGTATGCCAGCTGCAGGATTTTCTTATGATTTTTCAAATCAAAGTATTTTGACTTTCTGAGCCACAGATGATAAAATAAAAGTCAAAAATGTTCCTGACTTTACCTGCAGTTCAGATCTGTAGTGATGATATCTATCTATCTATTCTATCTATTCTATCTAATCTTTTACAACTGGAAAATACAGTAAACTGGTTACTGTACCACTTCATATTTTTGTAAAAAAATATTTATAATTGATCATGTTTTCATGTGTATATTGAAGTGTGATCAAGCTGGAAGATAAATCTAAACGAATATCAGTTTGTTTTTTTTATTTCATTTTGATCTCATTCTCAGTTTTACTTGAGGTGAAAAAACTTCTCCTACATCAGCATCAGGGCTGATAACTCTGCAACGCTGAGAGAGTACAAGTCCTGCCACTTTCTGGCCTCTCATTTACACAGTAACAGAGTTTTGGAGGTAAAAACGCGAATATCTGACAACGACCTTTTTACACTGTGACATTTTCTGACAGTGCACGTGAGTCTGGAGTCTGGACATCTCTCATGTCATCCTACATGTGTGCTGTCAGACACGGCGGGTTCTGTAGAACATTTATGCCGCTGGGGAGGACGCAGAAAAAATATAAGTGCCATAAGCAGTTCCTCCGAACAAACGGACACGCGCGCGCGCGCAGCATCTCCAGCAACTGCTGCCTGTATAGATGCCTGCCTGTAAATTATGCCACAGGGCGCGTATCGGCCAACGCACCCAAGGTATCGGCCGATGCCAATACTAGCAAAAAATGCAAATATCGGCCTAATATATCGGCCGGCCGTTGTATCGGTTGATCCATATTTCTGTGACCTGCAATATGAAGAACAGTATCATTAATGTATCATCAGGCATTCATAATCAGGTTAAATGGTGCCAGCACTCACTGGCTGGTCTGATAACAAGCTGATCACCAAGGAAGAAGACCTTCACAGGCCCACATGTGACCTGTCCAGAAGCCAACCTCCAGGAGGACCTTAGAATAAAACTTATCCATATGCTACATAAATAATGAGTGAGATGTCAGAGTAAAACAAAAGCTGGAGCAGTTGCAGCCGGAGAGTCCGGTCCAGTAGATCCCAGAGACCTGACTCTGAAGTCCACGTGAAAGCAGGAGGTTGGCTCCTGGGCAGGTCACACCTGGGCCCATGAAGGTCTCCATCTTTGGTGATCAGCTTGTTATCAGACCAGCCAGTGAGTGCTGGCATCATTTAACCAGATTATGATGTCCGATGATGTATTAATGATACCGTTTATCATGTTGCAGGTCACAGAAACCTTAGTCTGTCAGAAAGAAGGTGGCCTGTGAAATGGCATCCACACTGTGCTTGAAGAGAATCTTCAGACCAAAGGAAGGAAGTCGAGTTGCCTTTATTCTAAGGTTTTTGGATTACCACATGTCCCACTGCCATTATTCTGGCATAACCCCTGCTTCTTTTGCAGTGATGGTAGTACTCAGACAAATTTGAATTGTAATTTACACAATAGAGCACTGGGGTAGTTTTTCCAAATTTCCATTATAAATTTGATATACTTGTACCAGAGAAGATAAAGTAAAACCAAGTATAGTTCTCAAAATGCCTTTTTCAAAATGAACTGAGGTAAATTCTATCTCAGCACGACTGCATTGTGCTAAGTATTAATATTCTAAAGACACTGCTAAGAATGACGTGTTCAGAGGAAGAAACACCGCAAGCCAGGAATACATGGGCCATGAACCCACATGCAGAACGGATTAAAGGGACAGTTCACCCACAGAATGATGTAACTTTATCTTCCACTTCCCCTCATGGTGAGAAAGACTCTGCAGCACTTTTTTAATATCTCAAATGCAGCCGGCGATCAGGAAGGCTTCTCTTTTTTCCCCAAACTTTCATATAATGGAGTTCGCTGGGGCCCGAGCCAAAAAGGTCCATGAAAGTCCACAAAAACTTGTCAATATTCCTCCATACTGCTCATCCAGTGTAATCCAAGTGTCCTGAGTGGGTAGCTGCCTGGATTTTCTCTATGTCCTTATTTTGTTCCTTTTTTGTCTCTTCGCCCCTTTTGGCGGCCTTTTTCGTTCGCTCCTCGGTCCAAATTATGTGGATTCCGGGTAGGCCCCTCCTCTGCCCCTGCCTTGATTTTCATCTAATTGTTTTTCGCTTTCTCCGCACCCCTGGGGGGAAGTTAAATAAATCTCTCTTTGTTTTTTGTTCGTTTTATTATAAAACAAGACGTCAGTTGCTCATATATGAACAGGTTGGCGTCCCTGTCTCCGTCACCATCTCTTTCACTCTACCTTCACCTACCCTTCCTTTCACTCACTTACCAAATATTATTTGATTATTTTTTTTCCCTCCCCACCCCCTCCCCACCCCCCACCCCCCCCCCCCCCCCCCCCCTCCCTCCGTTCTAGGGAAGCAACGCCCTGCCCGCCCCCCCCCCCCCCCCCTACCGGGGGCCCCCCTCCAAGGATTGGTTGGATTTTTCTTTAAAATTTTAAAGATTGAATTAATTTTTTTTCTTTTTTGATTAATGGAGTTTCTTTCTTGTATTTCAGAGTTCCATTACCTCATTCATAGCACTTTACCCTGTTAAAAATAGTGTAACAATGCAACAGCGGTAAGGGTTGCTTTAAAACTGCGATAAACATCGTGCAGGTGCATGGCTCAGTTTTAACCCAACAAACTGTTTTTTTTTACATGGGTCCTTACAATAGAATAACAACACACCACACAGTTTTCCCATCAAAGGTTGTGTTAATGGCTTTAGATGTCCTACGTCTTCATAAACTTGCTTACCACATGCCAAGGAAATAAACTTAAGCAACTTGTGCACAAACCAGACTAGATTATTCTCAAAATTTTAGTTTAATTTCTCTAGTATCAAAAACCTCTCCCAGAAATGAGGAACAGAATCTAATCTTTTCTTTTTGTATCAGTGACCCCAGTACTCCATTGAACATTTTATGTGGAAAGATCCAGATAGAGATAAAATACAGATACAGATAGACTAAACAGCTTTATATGTTGGCAAAATGCATCGTTGCTAACATTTGTCAGACAGCATCTCATATAACTGAAGAAAAATAGAACTTGATATTTAGCAAAGTACAGGACTTGTGTGTAGAACATGTAGCTCCAACTTTTTTCCATCCTTTCCCATTTTTTATTAGCTACTAGCTGTCAGACCCACAATTCCAGCTTTATCCTTTCAATACTTTCAAGTCCAGACTTGCATTACTAACAGTGAAAACATTTGTAAAATATAATAAAGTTGGAGTGGTGGGTCTGACTGGGGCTTTACGGGTTGGAGAAACCAGACGGACACCAGAACACCGACTGGTAAGAACACTTCACTAATTTCTTGTGGCACAAAATGAAATGTTGTGATTGTGTGAAGCTTAAATCTGAGAAGCAGCTGAACATGGTGTCATGAAGGTGAACTGACCTGCTTTTCCTCCCACACGTAACCTGTAGGATGTGTAGGTGCAGAGAAGTGCTGAAACCATAGCGCATCACCTGTAAGTTGCTCACCTGCAGCTGCATAAGAGACTGTAGAAGATGCTGTGATGTTTGTTATCCGGGGAAATGTGGAGAAATGCTTGACCTCCCAGTAAAATCAGTAAATTAGCTGCAGTTCCACAACTTTTCACAGTTCCTCCCAAAGTATAAAACATGTGCTAATTCCACAGAGGTGTATTAACAAGGGCTACATTCCACATGGGGAAAACATGTCTGCATGCACATACGGCCCTCCCAGATTAGTCCCATACTGACATGTTCAGGTCGTATGAACATCGTATTTTCTCTAACGTCATGGAGCCTTGCTAAAGGAACACATTAGGCATGTATTGGGCCTTTTCCACTTGCACAGTTCAGCTCAACTCACCTAAACTCAACTCAACTCAACTTGGCTTGGTAGCTTTTTAATTACAATCCATTACCCCGACCACAAGTGGGTGGGGTGAGAATGACGCTGCTGCCACATACTAGATTGTGCAATGTAAACAACAGCAGCAACAGTTCACACTCCCTACCAGTAGGTGGCGGTAACGCACCTCATTGTTAGTAGCTGCCAGTAAAAACAGCAACAGAGGGAAAAAAGAAGTATGAGGAGAAAGTAACATGGGAGGAATGGATGATATCGTCACTGACACAAGTTGAGAAAGAATTCATGTGGCATACCTTGTAGCAATCTTGCCTTATATTCTGATGACCCCAGGTTCAAATCCCTTTTCAGCCAAATGAAATTCTTTTTTTCTTCTCCACCTTCTTGTTGCGAATCTGAAATCACTCCCTCACGAGCTCATATCTATCTTTCCTCTCTCTCTCTCTTTCTTTCTCTCCTCTATCTATCTATCTTTTTTTCTATCCATCTATCCATCTATCTACTGTATCTGTCTATTTGTCTGTCTGTCTGTCCGTCTGTCTGTCCATTAACAATAAAGTCTTCCGAATCTTTTTATTTATTTATTTAACCAGGAAAAGTCCCATTGAGATTAAAAACCTCCTTTACTAGGGAGTCCTGGCCAAATAATCGATCCGTTCGTGGATTATTTCTTCTCCCTCTACTTCTTCCTCTGTTGCTGTTTTTACCGGTGGCTACTAACAATTATTGAGTTACGTTACCACCATCTACTGGTAGGGCGTGTGAACTGTCGCTCATTTAATGATGTCACTCTCTGACCCTGACATCTGGTTGGCTAACCCCTTGGCCAATAGGCATGCAGTTAGATGACGTCAGACATAGCTCACTTCAGCACGCTCAGAGCCTCGCCAGAGGAGGTACAGAAACTGTATCACCTCAGCTCGGAAAACCCCCAGTGGAAAAGCCCGATAACTGAGGAGAGGTGAGGTGAGTAGAGCTGAAAAGGGATGGTGGAAATAGGGCATAACATTAGGCATGTGACCAAAATTATCACGTTAAATGTGCTCAAAATGTTCAAAACCTACTTATACACTGAAAATCATTTCACTGAGTTTTATTAAAGGGACTAGAGGCAGGAATTACAAAAGAATAAACAAGCATGTCCATTTCTTTTAATACTTATGGGTGATGAAGCGTTAAAAAAACAAAAAGAGCGTTTCCACCCACGTCTCTCTCCGTTCCTTGAACAGGTTGTGTGCTGCATAAAGCGCTGCAATTCAGTGGTGAATTTCCCGCACTGTCCTGCAGATGTGACGTCATTGACGCTGCATCCACGTCCCCAACAGTTCTGGTACAGGAAGAAGACGTTGCGGTAAATTCAAACACTGTAAGCGATAGTTATGGATTCTTCTGCCGTCAGCAAACGATCCAGATCAACTGAAAGACACTAAAAAGTGTAACTACAGAGAAAAAAGCGTAGTAAACATCATCACAGCTTCAGTTTGTGCTCCCGTGATGCCTTGGCTCGTGGCTGCAGTTACCTGAAGCGCCAGTCGCGACTTTATTTTCTTAATCTTGCCTCTAGTCCCTTTAAAGGGGAAACTCAGTAACTTTTTTACCTCAATAAATGCTTTTCGGAATCCCCGTGGGGCTAAACAAAGTGTTTACGGAGCGATTCAATGTTTCCCCCCCTCCCGCCGGTGCCTCTGGCCTGCGAGCAGCTAAATACAACTTTGCCTGCGCCGACCCGAGCAGAACTTGCGACAACAGAAACCGCTGTATGGTACTCAGGTCCCCTATCTACCGAGCTGCTTCCAGCTCTGATCTGAACCAGACTACCAGCACTGATCTGAACCAGACTACCAGCTCTGATCTGAACCAGACTACCAGCTCTGATCTGAACCAGACTACCAGCTCTGATCTGAACCAGACTACCAGCACTGATCTGAACCAGACTACCAGCTCTGATCTGAACCAGACTACCAGCTCTGATCTGAACCAGACTACCAGCTCTGATCTGAACCAGACTACCAGCTCTGATCTGATTTGAACCAGACTACCAGCTCTAATTCGAAGAAAACATTTCTTTATCTTCCACCACCTAAACACGGCTCCTGGCTCTCATAACCAACTCTTGGCTGGACCAGAGGATTCACGTAGCTGCGCTGTCTGGGCGCCGGGTGAAGCATCACTGCTTCAGGCTCAATAATCACTTATGTCCGCAAAAAGTAAATAAAAGTTTGTATTCTTACCTGCTACCCGACAACAGAGAAAAATATAATCCACGGCATATTTACCTGCAAATCGCGGGTAAAACGTCCCGTTTGGGAAGAGACAGGTCTTTGCTTTGAGCAGAGGGAGACGTGGTGCTGCTACCAACGTAGCAAAGTAGCATCAACAAGCTAGTAAAAGCTTAGAAATATATCCAGGGATCAAAATAGAGGAAAGACAGTAGAGAAGCCGTCTGTGTGCTGTGGGGGTGTAGAGGGGGGTTGAATTTTAAGACAGTGAAAGGACGCCACTAGGGAAGCCCCGAGCTGAAGTTACTGAGTTCTGCTTTAAGTCAAAAACAAATTAACAAGCATATTAAAATAAGTAAAAACACAATAAATGAAGTTTCCTCCCAGCATCCTTTAAAAAATCCAAAACACACTTTGTTCTTTTTGTCCTGACATTGTAAATTGTACCTGAGGGAAGACTCTTTCTGGGCAGAGAACAGCATCACGGAGTTGTTCAAAGTACGATAATCACCATTTTCCGATCATTAAAATCTGAAACGGTAATACTGTCAGGAACCATATCTTGATATATCTTAATATCGGTAATTGTTACATCCCTAGAACACATTTGTGTTGATCTGTGTGATTTACACGAGTCATTTCCTCATGTAAAACATGACCAGGTAACTTTTTTTGTACAGTCTTCCCTACCAGTGTGGGCAGTTACTCAGACTGGGACGATATGCTTTTCTTGCAGTTTGATTCTTAAAGGGACATTGTGTAAGTTCTCCTGTTATCTGTTCATAAAAATCGATTATTTGGTTCAAAAGTGTTTTTCCTTTCATCAGTAATCACTCCCATCAACAAACTCCTGTTAGCTCTGAATCTGCTGTTCATATCATCATATCTACGTGGACCTGGGAGGCTCGGTGGGGGCTACCATGTCGTGTCGCCATGTTTTTATGTTTAGTAGAAGTGTGACAGCAGGAAACCACAGAAACTCACCGGAGACACCAGAGTTGTCGGTTCAGTTCGAGGTGATGCTTTTATAAAGTCACCGCGGTGCAGTGAGGAGGAACTGAGCGCTACACTGATGCTGGGTTCACGTGCAGTCGGGCAGACGGCCGTCTGTAACAAACCAGATGTCACTTTAATTACAGAAGCAGAGAGGAAGACGGTAAAACATGGGTCAGGAAAAACAAAACTGACAGACCACGTCTTCACATAGAGGCTGATGATGCCTTTACAGGCAGCAGCTGTCTGCCTGCTTTCACCTGAACGCAGCATGAAAAGTACGAGTGAGTTGCAGCCATATACACCTGCTACACAATGTCCCTTTAAGGACTTTTTTTGGGTGTCCATTCGATTTGAATTGGGATCCTTTGATTTTGCCGGTTTTTATGATTTTTAGTTGAGTTTTTTTCTAGAAATGGATGTTATTCGACAGTCAAAGAAAAACATTTCCCTCTCTGCTTAAGAAAAATGGTAACTTTTTTTCACGCTCAACTAATAAACATAGACAATAATTAAGCATTTAAATGTGACCCCCAAAAATCAATGTTTGAACAAAAATCCTGATTTTAAAAATCGTCCAAAAATATCGCAATCCGATTTTCCCACCCTTCGCAGTTTCTGCCTCCTGTTTGAGTCTTGGTGACGTGATGAACTCCATCTCAGTTTTCCGCTTGCTGTATTCCTTGCGTCCTGTCGAGTCCTTCACATATTAGCATTTGCATGCCTGCACATTGATTTGGAACATGGGCGGATGTTGGTTTGACCAATACCTCTTTTACCCGCAGCTAAGTGTTATTGGAATAACCTTTTATTACAGCAGGGCCGAAGCTGACATCAGCAGAGACGTAGTTACCGCAGAGGTCGTGTTACCCTGTTACATGTGTGTGGGGTGGAAAACGAGTCGTGTCAGTACAAGCACAGCACAGTTGTTCATTGGAGCCAGTTCAGGATGTGGTCTGAACACTTCTGTGCAGCAAGAATAAAATACTTGTAAGTGTTGGGGGCTGAAAGGAGTTGATGAAATACCTGAAATGTTTTCCTAGTTATGATTGTCTTCTACTCATCCCTGCAACCCCTCATTTACACCCCAGATTACAATAATTCTCCAAGTGTTTGTAAAGAATGAATGCAGTTTATGATTTTACATAAGCGCAGCCTGAACTGAGCAGTATATCATCAAACCTGTTGTAGCTGCGGACCACTCCTCCTGGAGGAAACATCAAGGGTAGGAAGACTTCCAGTCCCTGAGCAGCCGTCCTGTCCGGGGAAATGAGGCATGGTAGTATGAGAACTTGTCCAGAACAGGGAATCTAAATCATTTCTTTGTCATGTGGTGATAACATGTTTACATTTTTGTGGTTTTACTATGTTGGTCTTCTGGTATTTTGCACCTGGTGACGGTTTCCTCTTTTCTCCTGTTGCGGTCCTGCAGAAACTGGAGGAGGAGAAAGGAAAGAAGGAAAAGGAACGACTGGAGCTGGAGAGAGAAAGAAGGGAGAGGGACAAAGAGCGAGAGCGCGAGAGGGAGCGCCGCGACCGCGAAAAGGAGAAGGAAAGGGAACGAGAGAGGGAGAAGGAGCGGGAAAGAGACCGAGACCGTGAACGTGAAAGAGAGAGGGAGCGCGAGCACGAGAGGACGAAGGAGCGGGAGAGGGAGAGGGAGCGAGAGAGAAGTCGAGACGCCAGCGAAGCTCGCAGCAGGTCGAGGTCAGTGGCTGATGATGTCAGACAGAAGTCTGCTGTGGCTTTGGTGTTTTGCTTTGACATGTGACATCACTCTGAGGAGCTTCACCGCTGTGCAGGTTGGATTGAGCTTCTAGACTTGCACAGTATTTGCACATAAGTTGATTGCTTCAGTAGCATTTCACACATTTATCTATGGATAGTCCGCTGAACTCGGTCCGACTGGGGACTCGAGTCTCGTTGCCTGAGCTGCTGCTACTTCCAATCATATCACATATTTTTATAAAACATTGACGAGTTGTTGTTTTTTTGTTCATCTTTAGTTGCCATGCCACTGGACCCTTAAAGACACACAACGTAACTTTCAGCAGTTTTCTCAGTGACGCGCCCCCTATCGGCGGCTAAACTAGCATCCATCTTGTTCGTACCTGTACTGTAAGCTCACTCCAGCCAGTAAAAGACAGTCTTATCTTGACTCTTGTTCTGTCCCTTCCTCTGTTTCTTTTCCTCTCTTCCTCCGATGATGTTTCCTTGCGTTTCTTTACCGAATTCGACATGATGCGCATTCAAAACACCCGCGATGTTGACACCTGGTTTACATCCGGTTGCTAGTGAGTGACGCGGTGCTGCAACCAATAGTCGGCTGCAACGTCACGGTCGCGTCCCGGATGGGAATCTTACATAGTGCTGTTTCTGAGCCCCGGGACGCCTCTGGGCACTGACAGCTCGAAAATGCGCATAATGAATGTTGGTGTGACATCAAAACGAGTCAGAAACACAGATTTTTAAGGTCTAAAAGTTACATTGTGTGTCTTTAAATCAGATTTTCAATTGATTTATAAAATTGATCAATTTTCTATAGATTTTATATAAATGTTTTTAATTTTTTCACATATAGCTGTCATATTTTATTCTATAAATTACATTTCTATTTTTTTTTCACTTATTTTACTATTTTGCCTTTTTTTTTTTTTTTTTTTTTTTTTTTTAGCATGTTTTATAAATTTTTCATATTTATGTATTTATACATTTATTACAGCTTCCAGCGGCTCTATAAAACCATCCAACATTTGATCCCAGGTTTCTGGAAGCAAACAATTTTACATGATAATTAGAGTAACGTTACAGATGTAACGAGGTAATTTTAATCTACATATAGTTATCCTCAGTCATTTACACCCTCCAGTTAAAGAAAAGGGTAAATTCACAATAATAATTAAAATAACAGGAAACTAAAGAAACTAATAATGAATAAAAATTTACAAAATTATAATTTAGTGAAATGAAATATTGCTTACGGGGACCAGACCCCGGGGGAGACCCAGGACACGCTGGAGGGACTACGTCTCCCGGCTGGCCTGGGAACGCCTCGGGATCCCCCCGGTGAGCTGGCGGCTGTGGTGAGGGAAGTCTGGGCTTCCCTGCTTAGGCAGCTGCCCCCGCGACCCGATCCCGGATAAGCGGAAGAAGACGGTACGGTACGGAAATATTGCTTTTGAATTGTGGTTGGAAAAAATAATTTGAAAAAAGCAAGCAAACAAACAAAACTGTCCCAGACACATCTTTCCCATAAACATGGACCAACATACCTGTCAACAGGTGAAGACGTCTGATTGGACGTTACAGAAAACACCTGATTGCAGTGATTGTCTCAAAGTGTTGCCCAACAACATTTTAGCTTCAGAGCCCCATCATGCTTGTTTACTTGTTTTATTTTTTATGTGTTTGTTTTTAATATGTTTCAAAATGTTTTAATTTTTCTGTTGAACCACCATTCAGAATCAATGTCATGATAATCATAGAATTTTTATTTACAGTATCATTACTTTAATCACTTTCATGTTATTTCACTGACAGCTGATGTTTTTCCTTCTTTAATTTGAGGGTATGAATGATTTTGAGGATGACTGTTCATGTACATTTCTGCATGTGTAGTAATCCTGACCACCTGAATGTCCTCACCTCATCATGCAAAGGGAAGTCAGATCTATTAGGAAAGAGAACAGCTTATCCCTGTTTTTTATCTTCTCCTGACGTGACCAGGTAACTGAGGCGGTACATGTACCTCCGCTGTAAAAACGCTGTAAAGCATGATGCTGGTGAAGGCTGGCCAGTCTAGTTTCATGCAAAATAAGTGCTTTGTGTTGATACTTTGCTCCTGATCGTAAAGTAACTTGTATGAATGTGGTGTGAAATTCTTCGCCTTTTACAGAGAGAGAACGAGAGAAGATAAAAAACGAGACCGTGATGAAGATGAAGAAGACATATATGAACGGCGAAGACTTGAGAGGAGGCTCAGAGACAAGGAGGCTGCTTACCAGGAAGTATGTAAATAATCTGTAAAGGCCCATTTATGCTGGATGCAGCAGGCACCCACGTAACCGACATCTCCTGCGTTGCTCACGTGGGAAATTTGGTGCGTTATCGGAGGTGTTGTTGGTCCGTCACTCGACCCAGAAGACGGAACGATACCAGCGGAAACCACTGAGTCTGTACTGAGCTGTGTCCCTGACATGTGACGGCGAAAGGAAAACCTGGGAAGAAGAGGGGAAACGGTGGGTAAAAAGCTGGAGAAGGAAAGACAACAGCTGTACGGTTGCAGCTTTAGAACAGGGATCACAAAATCCGGACCTTTTGGGTGTCTGGATGGTTTTCAACATTACCCTGCTTTAGCACACCTGACTCAAATCAAATGGATCTAAGACCGATGAAGTTCTGCACAATCACCCGTTAGTTTGAGTCAGGTGTGTTTGCACGGGGGCTCATTGAAAACCCTCTGGACTCTGGCCTTAGAGGTCCAGATCTCTGCTTTTAGAAGAGAGGCTGCGCGAGTGTGTCGGCGTGTTGGTTAGTTGAAAACATCTTTATAGTGGTGCATAATCGCCACCAGCCATCTGAAACTCAGGTCGGGTTTGAACTCTGCTCAGTAACCATGGCAACATAAAACACATGGAAGTGTGAAGGCGGCGACGCTTGAAACGGACGTTGTTGTTTACCTACGCTGGGAAGCATAAATGGGCCTGTAGTGAGTTTAAATGATTGCGCTAACATCTGATTGGCTGCTGACAACTATTCCTTTTTTCTCAAAGCGTCTGAAAAACTGGGAGGTCCGAGAGAGGAAGAAATCTCGGGATTACAACAAAGACACGGAGAGGGAGGATGAGAGGCGGCGTGAGATGGTGTGCACGCTGCACGCCACACAGATTACAAACAAACACTGATTTTAGATAGTTGCCTTGCAAATAAACTGTTTTATCTTTAAAATCAGATGAAAGAAGCCAAAAGGCTGAAGGAGTTCCTGGAGGATTATGACGACGACAGGGATGATCCAAAATACTACAGGTCGTTACCTGACGACGTATCTAAAGGTGCGAGGCGTTGGCTTTGGTCAGTACTTACATGCCTTTTTCACGCCTTCAGGGGCAGCGCTTTGCAGAAGCGGCTTCGTGATCGAGAGAAGGAGATAGAGATGGATGAACGTGACCGGAAGAGGGAGAAAGAGGAGCTGGAGGAGATCAGACAGAGACTCCTGGCAGAGGGTCACCCGGACCCGGACGCTGAGCTGCAGAGAGTCAGTCCACTGCAGCTTTAATATTGTCCTCTGACATAAATCTGTTATTTCTTTTCCTCTTTTCATGTCTGTCTATGCGATTATTATTTCTGTCATTACATATGGTCGTTTTTAATGTCATTTCCGTAGATGGAGGAGGAGGCGGAGCGCAGACGACAGCCCCCGCTGAAGCTTGAACCCGAGGAGAGTGTAAACCAGGAGAAAACTCACAGGGATCGGGAACGTGATCGAGAACGGGAACGTGACCGGGATCGGGAACGTGACCGGGAACGCGATCGGGAGCGAGAGCGGGAGAAGAGAGCGTCAGAGAGACCCGTAGAGCCAACGCCCCACGTCCCCCAGCAGCTGTCAGATGATGATGTGGAGGAAGGCGAGGAGGATGACTACCCCGATGGCGAGAGCTCGCAGGAACCCAAGCCTCAGCTGAAACCCATCATGCGACCGATCACCGCAGCCCCCTCGGTGTCCTCTGCCAGCGGGAACGTGACCCCGAACACACCGAGCAACGAGTCACCTTGCGGCATAATCATTCCTGGTGAGAACACACCCGAGGTCCAGCCTTTGGATGAACACCGGCCCAAGATCGGCCTCAGTCTCAAACTGGGTGAGTTCAGTAGCAAACTGACAGCACAAGCAGGTCTACTGGTCCAGAGCCAGATCTGAGTTCCCCTCATTGTCTCCTCCAGGCGCCACCAACAGTCCCAGTCAGCTCAGTGCAGGGAAGCGAAAGAAGCTAACAACGGTGGAGAGTGTTTTCAACAAGTTTGATGATGACGAAACTGATGAGCAGCCTCGCAAAAGGAAGCTGGTCCCTCTGGACTACGGGGACGAAGACAAGAGTCTGGGGCTTGACGGGGCAGAGATGTCGGCGGCTAAAGGCAGCATCAACACGGAGGAGAAACGCAAGCACATAAAGAGCCTTATAGAGAAGATCCCCACTGCCAGGCCGGAGCTCTTCTCCTACCCTCTGGACTGGGCCATGGTTGATTCGGTAACGGAGAGAAAAAAAAACTCCTGTAGAAGTTTTCATTCATGAATATTTTAATGAACTGCAATTATGATCCATAACTGAGAATGAAGTAATTTGTGGTTGTGATCATCTCTTCCATAGACCCTGATGGATCGTCGCATCAGGCCGTGGATCAATAAGAAGATTATTGAATACATTGGTGAGGAGGAACCCACCCTGGTTGACTTTGTCTGTTCGAAGGTTGGTATTTATTGTATTTAATCAACTTACACAAACAGAAGAAAACTGCTCTTAACTTTCAAACTTTAAATCCTCTTGTTTAGGGTATAACCTACTCTGTTTCATTTTTATACCGTAGGTAATGGCGCACAGCACTCCTCAGGGTATCCTTGATGATGTTGCTATGGTAAGTTGTGCATGTGGTTCGATCTGTTGATTCTGTTCCACGAAATGACTTGTTTCACTTTTTGCTGTTGGATTGCTCATTCTTATGAGATAATAAGCTGCCTTTCCAGTGGTAATTTGACATAATTATGTAAGATGATGCAGCTTTTTCATATATTAATTTATTTTTATAAAGATTTAACAGATTGGTTTGTGCTTTAGGTTCTTGATGAAGAAGCAGAAGTCTTCATAGTAAAAATGTGGAGGCTATTGATATACGAAACAGAAGCCAAGAAGATTGGACTGGTGAAGTAACAACTCCATCATCTTTGTGACCGATTTTTAAGGTTTCAGTTCCGCTTGCTACAGTTTTTTTGGTGGAGCAGACAGTAAACGTGCCCATTACACCCCTCCATTCCATCAGCAAGGAGCTGCTGCCTTGTACATGTGTGTTTGTATGAGAGTCTGACTTGTGAAAAACGGTTTGCACAAACATGCTGCATGGTCAAAGCTTGGTTGTATTTTTCTCATTTGTTGACATTGTTAAACCAAGACTGTTGCATTGGACACTGTATGTTCTGGATGTTTGGACACATTCTGTTTGATTTTCTGGTGATTTATGGAAGCACTACTCTAATGTGTGAACTAATAAACATGCTTTTTCTAGAAAGAAAATTGTCCTCATATTTTTACTGTTGTAGATATGTCTTGTTTTTTCATTCCGTAAAGGAGCATTATTTGTGGGCAGGAATTTCTGCAGCTGGTTGTTCATTACGAGATGATAATGATAAAGCTGATGAATGTGTTTTGAAATGGGAAACTGAAAGAGCAGAGGAATGAATTCTCCTTCAGGGAAACGGATGCTCCTGCAAGGGAACGGATGCTCCTGCTCCTGCAGGGAAACGGATGCTCCTGCAAGGGAACGGATGCTCCTGCTCCTGCAGGGAAACGGATGCTCCTGCAGGGAAACGGATGCTCCTGCAAGGGAACGGATGCTCCTGCTCCTGCAGGGAAACGGATGCTCCTGCAAGGGAATGGATGCTCCTGCTCCTGCAGGGAAACGGATGCTCCTGCAGAGGAACGGATGCTCCTGCAGGGAAACGGATGCTCCTGCAGGGAAACAGATGCTTCTGCAGAGGAACGAATGCTCCTGCAGAGGAACGGATGCTCCTGCAGAGGAACGGATGCTCCTGCTCCTGCAGAGTAACAGATGCTCCTGCAGAGTAACAGATGCTCCTGCTCCTGCAGAGGAACGGATGCTCCTGCAGAGGAACGGATGCTCCTGCAGAGGAACGGATGCTCCTGCAGAGGAACGGATGCTCTTGCAGAGGAACGGATGCTCCTGCAGAGGAACGGATGCTCTTGCAGAGGAACGGATGCTCTTGCAGAGGAACGGATGCTCTTGCAGAGGAACGGATGCTCCTGCTCCTGCAGAGGAACGGATGCTCCTGCTCTTGCAGAGGAACGGATGCTCCTGCAGAGGAACGGATGCTCCTGCTCCTGCAGAGGAACGGATGCTCCTGCTCCTGCAGAGGAACGGATGCTCCTGCTCCTGCAGAGGAACGGATGCTCCTGCTCTTGCAGAGGAACGGATGCTCCTGCAGGGAAACTGATGCTGCTGCAGAGGAACGGATGCTCCTGCAGAGGAACGGATGCTCCTGCAGGGAAACTGATGCTGCTGCAGAGGAAAGGATGCTCCTGCAGAGGAACGGATGCTCCTGCAGAGGAACTGATGCTTCTGCAGAGGAACGGATGCTCCTGCAGAGGAACGGATGCTTCTGCAGAGGAACGGATGCTCCTGCAGGGAAACTGATGCTTCTGCAGAGGAACGGATGCTCCTGCAGAGGAACGGATGCTCTTGCAGAGGAACGGATGCTCCTGCTCCTGCAGAGGAACGGATGCTCCTGCTCCTGCAGAGGAACGGATGCTCCTGCTCCTGCAGAGGAACGGATGCTCCTGCTCCTGCAGAGGAACGGATGCTCCTGCTCTTGCAGAGGAACGGATGCTCCTGCAGAGGAACGGATGCTCCTGCAGAGGAACGGATGCTCCTGCAGAGGAACGGATGCTCCTGCAGAGGAACGGATGCTCCTGCAGAGGAACGGATGCTTCTGCAGAGGAAAGGATGCTCCTGCAGAGGAACGGATGCTCCTGCAGGGAAACTGATGCTTCTGCAGAGGAACGGATGCTCCTGCAGAGGAACGGATGCTCCTGCAGAGGAAACGGATGCTCCTGCAGAGGAACGGATGCTCCTGCAGAGGAACGGATGCTCTTGCAGAGGAACGGATGCTCCTGCAGAGGAACGGATGCTCTTGCTGAGGAACGGATGCTCTTGCTCCTGCAGAGGACCGGATGCTCCTGCAGAGGAACGGATGCTCCTGCTCCTGCAGAGGAACAGATGCTCCTGCTCCTGCAGAGGACCGGATGCTCCTGCAGAGGAACGGATGCTCCTGCTCCTGCAGAGGAACGGATGCTCTTGCAGAGGAACGGATGCTCCTGCTCCTGCAGAGGAACGGATGCTCCTGCTCCTGCAGAGGAACGGATGCTCTTGCAGAGGAACGGATGCTCTTGCAGAGGAACGGATGCTCTTGCAGAGGAACGGATGCTCCTGCAGAGGAACGGATGCTCCTGCTCCTGCAGAGGAACGGATGCTCCTGCTCCTGCAGAGGAACGGATGCTCCTGCTCCTGCAGAGGAACGGATGCTCTTGCAGAGGAACGGATGCTCCTGCAGAGGAACGGATGCTCTTGCAGAGGAACGGATGCTCCTGCAGAGGAAAGGATGCTCCTGCAGAGGAACGGATGCTCTTGCAGAGGAACGGATGCTCCTGCTCCTGCAGAGGAACGGATGCTCCTGCTCCTGCAGAGGAACGGATGCTCCTGCTCCTGCAGAGAAACGGATGCTCCTGCAGAGGAACGGATGCTCCTGCTCCTGCAGAGGAACGGATGCTCCTGCTCCTGCAGAGGAACGGATGCTCCTGCTCCTGCAGAGGAACGGATGCTCCTGCTCCTGCAGAGGAACGGATGCTCCTGCAGAGGAACGGATGCTCCTGCTCCTGCAGAGGGACGGATGCTCCTGCTCCTGCAGAGGAACGGATGCTCCTGCAGAGGAACGGATGCTCCTGCTCCTGCAGAGGAACGGATGCTCTTGCAGAGGAACGGATGCTCCTGCTCCTGCAGAGGGACGGATGCTCCTGCAGAGGAACGGATGCTCCTGCTCCTGCAGAGGAACGGATGCTCCTGCAGAGGACCGGATGCTCCTGCAGAGGAACGGATGCTCCTGCTCCTGCAGAGGAACGGATGCTCCTGCAGAGGAACGGATGCTCCTGCTCCTGCAGAGGAACGGATGCTCTTGCAGAGGAACGGATGCTCCTGCTCCTGCAGAGGGACGGATGCTCCTGCAGAGGAACGGATGCTCCTGCAGAGGACCGGATGCTCCTGCAGAGGAACGGATGCTCCTGCTGCTCCTGCAGAGGACCGGATGCTCCTGCAGAGGAACGGATGCTCCTGCAGAGGAACGGATGCTCCTGCAGAGGAACGGATGCTCCTGCTCCTGCAGAGGAACGGATGCTCTTGCAGAGGAACGGATGCTCCTGCTCCTGCAGAGGAACGGATGCTCCTGCTCCTGCAGAGGAACGGATGCTCCTGCAGAGGAACGGATGCTCCTGCAGAGGACCGGATGCTCCTGCAGAGGAACGGATGCTCTTGCAGAGGAACGGATGCTCCTGCAGAGGAACAGATGCTCCTGCAGAGGAACGGATGCTCCTGCTCCTGCAGAGGAACGGATGCTCTCCCTGCAGAGGAACGGATGCTCTTGCAGAGGAACGGATGCTCCTGCTCCTGCAGAGGAACGGATGCTCCTGCTCCTGCAGAGGAACGGATGCTCTTGCAGAGGAACGGATGCTCTTGCAGAGGAACGGATGCTCCTGCTCCTGCAGAGGGACGGATGCTCTTGCAGAGGAACGGATGCTCCTGCTCCTGCAGAGGAACGGATGCTCTTGCAGAGGAACGGATGCTCTTGCAGAGGAACGGATGCTCCTGCAGAGGAACGGATGCTCCTGCTCCTGCAGAGGGACGGATGCTCTTGCAGAGGAACGGATGCTCCTGCTCCTGCAGAGGAACGGATGCTCCTGCAGAGGAACGGATGCTCTTGCAGAGGAACGGATGCTCCTGCAGAGGAACGGATGCTCCTGCAGAGGAACGGATGCTCCTGCAGAGGAAAGGATGCTCCTGCAGAGGAACGGATGCTCTTGCAGAGGAACGGATGCTCCTGCAGAGGAACGGATGCTCCTGCAGAGGAACGGATGCTCCTGCAGAGGAACGGATGCTCCTGCAGAGGAAAGGATGCTCCTGCAGAGGAACGGATGCTCTTGCAGAGGAACGGATGCTCCTGCTCCTGCAGAGGAACGGATGCTCCTGCAGAGGAACGGATGCTCCTGCAGAGGAACGGATGCTCTTGCAGAGGAACGGATGCTCCTGCTCCTGCAGAGGACCGGATGCTCCTGCAGAGGAACGGATGCTCCTGCTCCTGCAGAGGAACGGATGCTCCTGCTCCTGCAGAGGACCGGATGCTCCTGCAGAGGAACGGATGCTCCTGCTCCTGCAGAGGAATGGATGCTCCTGCAGAGGAACGGATGCTCCTGCTCCTGCAGAGGAACAGATGCTCCTGCTCCTGCAGAGGACCGGATGCTCCTGCAGAGGAACGGATGCTCCTGCTCGTGCAGAGGAACGGATGCTCTTGCAGAGGAACGGATGCTCCTGCTCCTGCAGAGGAACGGATGCTCCTGCTCCTGCAGAGGAACGGATGCTCCTGCAGAGGAACGGATGCTCTTGCAGAGGAACGGATGCTCTTGCAGAGGAACGGATGCTCCTGCAGAGGAACGGATGCTCCTGCTCCTGCAGAGGAACGGATGCTCTTGCAGAGGAACGGATGCTCCTGCAGAGGAACGGATGCTCTTGCAGAGGAACGGATGCTCCTGCAGAGGAAAGGATGCTCCTGCAGAGGAACGGATGCTCTTGCAGAGGAACGGATGCTCCTGCTCCTGCAGAGGAACGGATGCTCCTGCTCCTGCAGAGGAACGGATGCTCCTGCTCCTGCAGAGAAACGGATGCTCCTGCAGAGGAACGGATGCTCCTGCTCCTGCAGAGGAACGGATGCTCCTGCTCCTGCAGAGGAACGGATGCTCCTGCAGAGGAACGGATGCTCTTGCAGAGGAACGGATGCTCCTGCTCCTGCAGAGGAACGGATGCTCCTGCAGAGGAACGGATGCTCCTGCAGAGGAACGGATGCTCTTGCTCCTGCAGAGGAACGGATGCTCCTGCTCCTGCAGAGGAACGGATGCTCCTGCTCCTGCAGAGGAACGGATGCTCCTGCAGAGGAACGGATGCTCCTGCCAGAGGAACGGATGCTCTTGCTCTTGCAGAGGAACGGATGCTCCTGCTCCTGCAGAGGAACGGATGCTCCTGCAGAGGAACGGATGCTCTTGCAGAGGAACGGATGCTCCTGCTCCTGCAGAGGAACGGATGCTCCTGCTCCTGCAGAGGAACGGATGCTCCTGCTCCTGCAGAGGAACGGATGCTCCTGCAGAGGAACGGATGCTCCTGCAGAGGAACGGATGCTCCTGCAGAGGAACGGATGCTCTTGCAGAGGAACGGATGCTCCTGCAGAGGAACGGATGCTCCTGCAGAGGAACGGATGCTCCTGCAGAGGAACGGATGCTCCTGCAGAGGAACGGATGCTCTTGCAGAGGAACGGATGCTCCTGCAGAGGAACAGATGCTCCTGCAGAGGAACGGATGCTCCTGCTCCTGCAGAGGAACGGATGCTCCTGCAGAGGAACGGATGCTCCTGCTCCTGCAGAGGAACGGATGCTCTTGCAGAGGAACGGATGCTCTTGCTGAGGAACGGATGCTCCTGCAGAGGAACGGATGCTCCTGCTCCTGCAGAGGAACGGATGCTCCTGCAGAGGACCGGATGCTCCTGCAGAGGAACGGATGCTCCTGCTCCTGCAGAGGAACGGATGCTCCTGCTCCTGCAGAGGAACGGATGCTCCTGCAGAGGAACGGATGCTCCTGCTCCTGCAGAGGGACGGATGCTCTTGCAGAGGAACGGATGCTCCTGCAGAGGAACAGATGCTCCTGCAGAGGAACGGATGCTCCTGCTCCTGCAGAGGAACGGATGCTCCTGCTCCTGCAGAGGAACGGATGCTCTTGCAGAGGAACGGATGCTCCTGCTCCTGCAGAGGAACGGATGCTCTTGCAGAGGAACGGATGCTCCTGCTCCTGCAGAGGAACGGATGCTCTTGCAGAGGAACGGATGCTCTTGCAGAGGAACGGATGCTCCTGCAGAGGAACGGATGCTCCTCCAGGGGAATGGATGCTCCTGCAGAGGAACGGATGCTCCTGCAGAGGAACGGATGCTCCTGCAGAGGAAAGGATGCTCCTGCAGAGGAACGGATGCTCCTGCAGAGGAACGGATGCTCCTGCAGAGGAAAGGATGCTCCTGCAGAGGAACGGATGCTCCTGCAGAGGAAAGGATGCTCCTGCAGAGGAACGGATGCTCCTGCAGAGGAACGGATGCTCCTGCAGAGGAACGGATGCTCTTGCAGAGGAACGGATGCTCTTGCAGAGGAACGGATGCTCTTGCAGAGGAACGGATGCTCCTGCAGAGGAACAGATGCTCCTGCAGAGGAACGGATGCTCCTGCTCCTGCAGAGGAACGGATGCTCCTGCTCCTGCAGAGGAACGGATGCTCTTGCAGAGGAACGGATGCTCCTGCTCCTGCAGAGGGACGGATGCTCTTGCAGAGGAACGGATGCTCTTGCAGAGGAACGGATGCTCTTGCAGAGGAACGGATGCTCCTGCAGAGGAACGGATGCTCCTGCAGAGGAACGGATGCTCCTGCAGAGGAACGGATGCTCCTGCAGAGGAAAGGATGCTCCTGCAGAGGAACGGATGCTCCTGCAGAGGAACGGATGCTCCTGCAGAGGAACGGATGCTCCTGCAGAGGAACGGATGCTCCTGCAGAGGAACGGATGCTCCTGCAGAGGAACGGATGCTCCTGCAGAGGAACGGATGCTCCTGCAGAGGAACGGATGCTCCTGCAGAGGAAAGGATGCTCCTGCAGAGGAAAGGATGCTCCTGCAGAGGAAAGGATGCTCCTGCAGAGGAACGGATGCTCCTGCAGAGGAACGGATGCTCCTGCAGAGGAAAGGATGCTCCTGCAGAGGAACGGATGCTCCTGCAGAGGAACGGATGCTCCTGCAGAGGAACGGATGCTCCTGCAGAGGAAAGGATGCTCCTGCAGAGGAAAGGATGCTCCTGCAGAGGAACGGATGCTCCTGCAGAGGAAAGGATGCTCCTGCAGAGGAACGGATGCTCCTGCAGAGGAACGGATGCTCCTGCAGAGGAACGGATGCTCTTGCAGAGGAACGGATGCTCTTGCAGAGGAACGGATGCTCCTGCAGAGGAACGGATGCTCTTGCAGAGGAACGGATGCTCCTGCTCCTGCAGAGGAACGGATGCTCCTGCTCCTGCAGAGGAACGGATGCTCCTGCTCCTGCAGAGGAACGGATGCTCCTGCAGAGGAACGGATGCTCCTGCTCCTGCAGAGGAACGGATGCTCCTGCTCCTGCAGAGGAACGGATGCTACTGCAGAGGAACGGATGCTCTTGCAGAGGAACGGATGCTCCTGCAGAGGAACGGATGCTCCTGCAGAGGAACGGATGCTCCTGCTCCTGCAGAGGGACGGATGCTCCTGCTCCTGCAGAGGAACGGATGCTCCTGCTCCTGCAGAGGGACGGATGCTCCTGCTCCTGCAGAGGAACGGATGCTCCTGCTCCTGCAGAGGAACGGATGCTCCTGCTCCTGCAGAGGAAAGGATGCTACTGCAGATGAACGGATGCTCCTGCTCCTGCAGAGGAACGAATGATCTTGCAGAGGAACGGATGCTCCTGCTCCTGCAGAGGAACGAATGATCTTGCAGAGGAACGGATCAAGCTGACCAAAGTAGAGAAAATTCAGAGCCATTGCCTCAAAGCAGAGCTTGGAGATGCTGGTCTCTGCTTCTCAGGTGAAGAATCCTGAACATTATTTTGTTGACTGTTGGACATTAGCCTTTTTTTTTTTTTTTTTTTTTTTTTCCAAAATGTCCACAATGCAGGCTATTGATGTATATTTGTTGCGGTTCAGGTGAGGGTTCATGAAATAAGTAATAAAGTGGATGTTTGTTAGAGATGTGACATTCGTGACCGGATTGATTCTTTGAACGGCTCTTTTAAATGAACGATGAGAATTGGATCCCAGTTGTGAAACATTCTTGTTTCTATTCAAATTGTCCGCACTGCCTTCCCGTGAAGCATTCTGTATGTGCATCATGGGTGTTTGATGTGCAACTTTCTTTGTTCATGTGAATGCATCTATGGGCAGAAATTGCTGTTCAGAAACAGTGAGTTCATAGAGATGGGATTTATGGCTCTTTGAAGGAAGCTGGATCTTGAGGAGCCGTTCCTTTTCAAGAACAATTCATAAGACTGGCTCATTCTTATTTTTCAGTCATTATTTTCTGTTTTAGACTTCAGTCAACAGGAGCTAATTAGTATCAAGTAGATAATCACTGGTCACTATTTATAAGCAAGATTTGGATCGGAATAATTCAGACTTTCCCTATCAACACAAACTCTGTTGGTGGGGAATATTCTAAATTATTGGTAATAATTTTTTTTATTTCACTTGTGCTTTCATTGTAAGTGTTTTATAAGTTGGTTCCATATCCCCGAGCTATGAGGGTAAGATTACTATTTTGGATTTTTATTCTCTAAAACACCTTGAGAGAACAAAAGCTGAGCTGGTCACAGTTAACTTCCATGACACAACTTTACTCCAAATATGTTTCACACAAGAACATTTTAGTAATGCAAAATAACTCACTAGAATAAAAGCTGGTGAAAAATTTACTCTGTCAATATAAAATCTATGTTTTATTTTTTTAATGCTGGAAAAAAAACAAGTGCAGTTAAAAAATAGAATGAACCAGAGCTATTTGTTATTTTTGTGTTTTGTCTCAAAGTAAAAAACAGGTCGGTGAAACCATCTTTTTTTTTTTTTTTCTACTTGTCCTGTCCAGCATCAAAGCAAGCAGAATGGAAATCCGATTCCTTTATTGTGTTGAACAGTTTTGCTTTGCCAAGCGGAGCTTTATGAACATAAGGCTCCACTTGATATCCTGTTTATTCATTTTATTTCTTTATTTAAACATTTGTCTATTACACCATTCCATTTCATACTGCTGGGCCTGACAAGGGAGAAATGAAAGTTAACAGAGGTAATGATAGAAAGTGAAACAGAGAGAAAGGAGTAAGGAAGAGGAAGAGAGAGAGGAGAGAAAACATGAATCCACTTACACAGTTCACTGGTACATCTGTACCGCGATCCCTAAACAACCAAGGTCTCTGTTGGAAAACAAAACAAGCAATCCCCTACAGGAGGACCTGCAGGTGGCTTAAATATCCTCAGATCATACAAACACACGCAGAACTACGCAGAGAAGAGGTACAACCTAGTCAGCGCAATGGGAAGTAGAGAAGAGGTACAACCTAGTCATCGCAATGGGAAGTAGAGAAGAGGTACAACCTAGTCAGCGCAATGGGAAGTAGAGAAGAGGTACAACCTAGTCATCGCAATGGGAAGCAGAGAAGAGGTACAACCTAGTCATCGCAATGGGAAGCAGAGAAGAGGACAACCTAGTCATCGCAATGGGAAGCAGAGAAGAGGACGACCTAGTCATCGCAATGGGAAGCAGTGTCACAGTGTCAACATGCATAATAAAGGGTGCTCCATGGTGATACAGTCATGCAGATGCAGCCTCGTCTCTGCAAGGAGGAGGAAGCCCGCAAGGCTCACGACCCAGGCCCCCAGCAGCCACCCAGAGGCCCAGATCCCAGCCGCCCCCCCCCAAAAAGAACAGACTTGCATCCCCCAGAAGGCGGCAAAGGGCGGCCCCAGCCGGAGCCCCCCGCGGTCTGGGGGCCCAGGCCCCAGTGGACCAAGACTAGCAGCTGCCGACCTCACCGGGCGCCGGCTGCCCCCAGGATAGGGACAGCACCGGGCCCAAGCGCCCAGGACCAGCCCCCCCCCCCCCACACACACACACACACACGCACACACACGCACACACACACACACCTGACCCAGGAGGACCGGACCCCCAAGACGACACCCTGCCACAGGACAGGCCAGCCCCCACCCCGACGTCCCTTCCCCACACACCTGACACCAGGGCGCCACCACCGCTACCACCCCCACACTCACACACACACACACACTCCCCACACACATACCCCAACACCCACATGCACCCACCCGCTCCGCTCTCCGACCTTACATACCCACACTCACTCCTCCCTCCACCCCCAACACTCTCCTCACTCTACCCTCCACACATACCCCCACCTCCTGATACCCTCTAACACCCACATGCACTCCCCCCACACACCTGCCTGCACCGACCCCTCCCTCCACCCCCACACATACACCCGCACCTCCCTATACCCCCATACACTCCCACCCTTACATGTCCAGCCCCACCCTTCCCTCTGACCTATCACACTCCTGCCCTTCTTTCTTCAGCCCCTCACGGGCATCCCTACCAGACACTCACAAGCATACGCCCCCCCCCCCCCCCCCCCCCCCTCCGACCACCCCCCCCCCCCCTCCCTCTTCCAGCCCAAATTCCTCCCTCCCACATTTCCTCTTTCACACTCTCATTCATTTGTTCTCCCACATCCACCTCACTCTTACCATTGCCTCCGTGCCTCCTGGGTGGTAGCCCAGGCCGGGGAAGGAGCCACGAGGTCCAAGCCCCCAGCGTGTTCCCCCCCACCCCACCCACCCCCGGACACAGCAGGCCAGGCATCCCCCAAGCCAGCACATCCCCCGCAATGCAGCCGGCCATAACCACTAGCGCGTGAAGCAGCCACTACCCCCCCCCCCCCCCCCCCCCCCCCCAGTAGCGCCCAGGAGACAGGGGTAGAAAAGGACCCTGCCCCCCCACTCATGACTGTGTGTAAGATGTGTGTTGTTTGCAGTTAAAACTTAGAGGCAGTGCCAAGTCATGTCGGGAGTGGGGTCACGTAGGCGGTATGACCACCCAACCGGACCCCCCCCCTTCCACACGGTGAAACCATCTTGGCTCTTCTAGCTTTTGGTCTTTATAGCTGGTAGTCCATATTGTGATCTGTTGCCCCATTCAGAGCACTGCTAATCCAGATTTGGTGAGCTTAAAAAACTGTATCTGGGTCAGAGTGATCCAATCCAATGTTGCTGAAAAACCAGCGTGAAAGTAAGACGGACCACCTGATCCTGGAGAGCAAGAGATGGGATTTTTCCATGGAGAAAACTAGATACCAGTGATGATGGGGTTCAGACGACCATTGCGGTGCTGTAGAAAACCAAACCTTTGCTGGATTGTAATGGGGGTTTGTGTGCACATGCAGAAAAAAGAAATCCCAAAGTAAACTCCTAAAATGTTGATTTTAGGACAAGGCTACTCGATCCGGTCCAGTGAGGACCACCATCCTGCAGGTTTTGCATGTCTCCCTGCTCCACCTGATTCAAGTTAACGAGTCGTTGTGTTTGATTGGCTGTTGGATCTCTTTATTTTGAGTCAGGTGTGTTGGAGCAGGGAGACAAGGAAAACTTGCTGGATGGCTGCCCTTGTAACAGAGATATGGGAATTTTTTTCTTTCCACTTGTCTGAAAGAAGACAAAGCAATGGAGAAGAAAGAAAATCCTGAAAATCCCCAAGTTTTTACCCACCGTGTCTGGCCTTGAAGGAAGCGGTCATGTATGATACTAGAGTGACAAAGTCATTGCTTTGAAAATGGGTGTTTTTTTTATTGATTTAAATTTCTGTCAAGGAATAAAATGTATAATACAACTTAAATTCTGAAATCTTAATTTTCTCTCAGATTAAAAAGCGCGTGGAAGCGACTTTTAGGGCAGCTGAATGCAGAAAACAACAGCACATGATTTCACACAACTGTCCTGCTTTGTAAATCGTATTTTTGTTTCATCTTGATGTAACTGGCATCAGTCTTCCCCCCCCTCCCCTTCCTGCAGACACGCGCAGACATCGCGGATACGTGGCAGCGAGAGCTGTTGAACCCTGACCCGGAAGTAGTCTATCTCCACCAAACAAGAGTCCTCCTCTACTCTGTCCATTAGCTGCTAGCTACGTGGGGAAGTTGCGGTATTATTAGTGACAGCTGAAGCCTGCGGAAACTATGCGGTGAATTGGCTGTCTTCAGTCGAAGGGAAAGCTGCGGCGGTAGTTTGTTTATAAAAGCTGAGAGGCGCGTGATCACCGAGGCTAGTTCGCCTAGCTTAGCCTAGCTCTAGCTGCAGCGTATCTGCTGTTTACGTGGATGTTTGTAGCAAGCTGTCAAAGCAGGCTCGTGACGTTTGTTGCATTAATAGCTATAGCTAATTTAAACTACTCTAAACTTTACAAGCTCCTGTCCGTTGTCCGTGTAGGTTGGATTTGATGGTTTAGCTTAGCTGTAGATTAGCCGAAGAAGACGGTAGTCATGGACGACTTCAGCTCCATCAGCCTGCTGTCTCTGGCGATGCTGGTGGGATGTTATGTAGCCGGGACTATACCGCTGGCTGTCAACTTCTCAGAGGCAAGTTTCACCATGAAACCCGCGATGGGGTCGCCAACTTCAGCCACATTATAGCGGCTCGTGTCTGTTTAGAGCCTTTAATCACCAGTGTTAAACACATGTTACACTCCACAGTGTTATCAGCTGATAAATCAGTGCTCTGTGTGTTTATAGAGACTCCTGTCTGGTTGGAGCCTTTAATCAACAGAGTGTATGACATGTTACACTCCAGAGTGTGACCAGCTGATAAAACATTGCTCTGTGTTTGCCAGGAGAGGCTGAAGCTGATCACCGTGCTGGGGGCAGGCCTGCTTTGTGGGACTGCACTGGCTGTCATCATCCCTGAAGGAGTGCACGCACTCTATGAGGAAATCCTTGAAGGTAGAGCAGCTACTCATTAATCACTAGATCACTCCCCCATGTATGTAAGATTGATATCTGTTTTTGCTTCTCTACATCTTGTACAGTTGGTGGGAATATACAAGGTCCATGAAGGGTTTTAAAAAGTCTAAACTTAAATTTTAAGGCCTTAAAATGTCTTAATAGCCAGCTTTACATACAAGGTAATAAATTTGATTTAGACAAGTCCTAGTTTTGTACTTTTATTCATTCCTAAGAAGCGTTGACCACGAAGACTGCTGAGTAAAAGGGAACAATGAAGTTGGTTCCGGCCGTCTCTCTCAGAGGCTCAGACGGCTACGGTACGAGTGTTTGTATGTGATGATTAGGACAGCTACAGTTTCTCTTATACGGATCTCATCATGTCTGACAGCCTTAGTGTCACGGCAGCATGTAAACAGATATATGTACGCTGGGAAGGTTACTCTGGTTAAGAAGATATTGTGATATCAGTCCTGGCACTGAATTGTTTTAGTCTCTTTTTTTAATGCAAGGAAATGGTAATTACTAAATGAATCAAAATTAAAAGCTTTCGATTTTGTAGGGTCATTTGAATATTTGTGGTAATGCATCATGTTGGTCTTAAATTTAATTCATAAAGGGCTTTAAAAGGTCTTAAATATTACTAGCTGAAACCTGCAGGAACCCTGATATTATAAGCAGGAATTAGCACCTCAGTTCAAGGGTGTCAACACCCAATGCACCAGGTTATGATCATCGTCTTTAACTCCATGAGACAGAAATAATAGAAGAAGGCTGTCTGCTCTAAGTTATGGTGGTTAATCCTTCTTAAATAAAAATATACAGGAAGAAAATATAAGCTTTTCATCCTCAGAAACCAAAGCCTTGATGGACAGACACAGTAGCTCTGTGCAGCCCTCACAGTGGAGCTGTACTGGCCCTGAAATTAAAGCCGCACAAATGCAAAATACCTCAGGAAGAAAATGAGTTATAAAAAAAAATGCTATCAACATTTGAAGTTAGCAGCTTAAACTGAAACAGAGTGGCATAATATGCTTGCTTATTCTGCAGTATTTTGGATACTGCACAGATGTCTGGGGAAATATTTATCCCAGTAACATAAAGCCTTTGTTTCTGTTACAGAACAAAGCAGTACGAAATATTAAAGCAACCCTTACCAATTTTGCATTTCAGAAAACACAGCAAGATTATTTGAATATAAACATTCCCGCCTTACACCTAAGACACACCCCTTCAGTCCCTCCACCTCCCAATGCAGAATCAAAGGTCTGACAGGCAGGTCCCTTGGCCAATCCTAGGGGTGCACCCCACTTCAAGGATTGGTTGGAGTTTTCATTGAATATTTAGAGATTGGAATAATATTTCATTTTGATTAATGGTGGGTCTGTCTTGTATTTTAGAGTTCCATTACCTCATTCATAGCATTTTACCCTGTTAGAAAAATAGTGTAAGAATGCAACATCGGTAAGGGTTGCTTTAATAATAGGTGAATTATTGATAATTCCTTTGTTATTGATAATTCATACTGCTTTTTAATAATAAAGAAATTAGAGAGCATCCCAACAGCCTGTCAAGCCACGACAGCTTAAATTGAAGGATGTAGTTGACTTTTGCTGCTTATAAGAAAAGTTAAACGAAGAATTTTGCCCAACGCACTTCAAACTTTACTCATGTTTCAGTAGTTTCAGTCATTTCAAGACTGTACATGCTTTCACTGCGTAAAAACTAAACTGTCTATGGAGTCAAATTATGGCAGTGTTTGAACATTGATTTTAAATGTTGTACACTTATCATGAAATTTAAAATAAAAGATGTACAAGGACAAAATATTGGCAAGTTATGAAAAATCAAAGATATTTGAAGCAAGCGACAGAAATTGAAGACATGATGACGGTGTATTTGTGTAAGTATTAGAAGTATTGTCTGTAAGTAGATATTTGGTGACTTGACAGGGTTTAGGACTGGAGTTGAAATCAATTTAATTGACTAAATATTTTCTCTTTTTTTGTCTTGAAAGGGCAGATTATATAAGATTAATCTTCTTCCTGTTTCCTTTTTTCATGTCAGAGTGAAATGATTTGGCTGTATGATGTTGATTTAAACAGATGTGAACAATCAGCTATGTTGAATTAAGTTTCAGATTTGCTTTGCAGTTGCCCAGACTGAGAGATGCCACAGGACGAGCTAAAGCAGAGCGTTTACATAGACACTGGAGTATTCCAGCTATGTGTGTTTGAACAGACTGAATCCTGTTCAAACAGTGCAAAGTTCAGCTGCTGATGAACTACAAGAAGTTGATGTCTGTTTCAGTTGCACAAGAAACTTTAACAAACTTGGATATTTATTTTGTAAGAATATTTGTGGTGGTTTCTGTGCTCAACAAGATTTCTGGAGTAATTTGAACCACTTTGTATTTATCAGTCCACGTTCATCCTTCTGTTTTCTTCTGATCTGTCCTTCCAGGTGGGCATCACAGCCATAGTCAGGGTGGAGTTGTGGAGGCATCTGACGCAAAGGTGGAGGCAGAAGCAGCTCTTGGCTCCAGCGTGAAACATGAACACAGTCACGAGCAGCTCCATGCTTACATCGGAGTGTCCCTGGTCCTTGGCTTCGTCTTTATGCTACTGGTGGACCAAATAGGCAGTTCTCATGTTCACAACACTGAAGGTTGGTTAGTATTACTGAAGATGAGGGGTAGAAAGACTCGGTCAGGGTTGCAGTAGCTGTCTGTGTAGTTTATTCAGTTTTATAATCAGGAATGAAAAGAAACGTTCTTGTATGGGACCTATAAACAGAAAATTATGTTTACTAGGGGATGCACTGATTTTTCTGGCCGATCACCATCTTTAAAAGCCTGACCTGCCCATATGATTTTCTTTTTGTTTTTTTTTTTTATAACTGACATCATACAGCTTCGGTGTTCCATTTTTGTTTAATTGAAAAACAATGAACTCTACCTGTAAAAGACTAGTTTTAACTGCACGTGAGGTTGTGTTCTCAGCTACAGAATAAATGAGAGGTTTCCAGCATCGCTGTCCACATTATAAAACAATATCAGTTCCTGTAGTCTTTCATTTTTCACATTTAAAAACAAAACATTTCAGATCCGTTTTGAGCTTCATACCAAAAGTAAAGTCCACAACAATATTTTGCTTTCACAACAGCACTAGGTTTGAAGTAGTTAATCAAATAATTTGCAGGCCTTTATTATTGATTGATCTCATCTGGCTGGATGGTGTCTGTTGTCCCCAGAGAGCCACCATACCAGGCGCTGTCTGCAGAGTATTATGGGATGTCATTTCTCAGTCTTGCGGTGTGTGTTCGCTCCTTTCCAGCCAGATCTATAAACAAAGTTAACTGTGCCAACTTCACCTGTTGGTGATCCGTCATCTGCACCACATATTAAAGGCCATGGTCTCATGGGTTTTCTTAAACAAACTAGACTTTAACAATCTGGATTCTGGCTTCAGGGGTCCGACAACTCTGCGGGGTCTTGTGGTTTTCTGAAACCCTCGTCACCACGTCAGGTGGAAGCAGGAGGGAACGGGACTGTGGCACAGGCAATGCTTTTGTTAGAAACTGGAAGAGTTGAGTGTTATTGAGCATTCCAACGGTCAAAAAATTAGAAGAAAAACAAAAAAAACCTCTTTTTCGGAACTAGGAGGCATTGCGCATGTTAGAAGCATTACGATCGTATAAATCTGTCCATCAAGTTAATGCAACCAGTTGGTCTTTTTTTCCGGCATCTGTGTAAACACGTCAGCTGGAATCTCCGATGGGGAAGATTTTAGTCGGATAGATGAATTATTTGTCCATGTAAACATCGCTAATCACAGGCTGGTCCGCTCAGTGCTAATTCCTTCATCTTAGGCAGATTATTGAAACATTGAAAAGTTAACAGTGGTGGCTTCCCTACACTTTGGTCTAACCGTTCTGGACTTTGCAATCGTGCAGGCGACCTCCTGCAACCTTTCTATTCAGACAGCTGTTCCGAATTTTGGCACGGTCACGTGTCGCATGAAATACAGATCTAATCCCTTTTCTAGACTCGAACGATTTATGACAAAAATGTCCACGTGACCTTGCTATAAGCTCACACTGATGATGTGGAGACGTGTATTTATTCCGAGTAGGTTCAGCTGGAACAGCGATCAGCTGGTAATGACATCATTCACGCTGGGAACTCCCCCAGCAACAGTGGCCATTTTGCTTCCTCTAGCTTTAGCTTTAGCCTTAGCTTGATTGCTGAGTTCAGATGCTGCATACTCAGCTTTGTGGTGGTTTTAAATGGTGAATGAGGTTTGATGTATTGAATGTTTTGGTTGTGGTCCCACCGCCACTTATTTCAACCTTGCATGAACTGCAAATTGTGATTCTTTTTCTGACTACATAGTGCTGCCACACTGAGACCTGCTGGTTGACCATGACCTGGTTTAACCCTGTTTGTCTGCCAGCCTTCACTTACACCAGAAGTAAAGGACTTTTGCAGAGGTAGATAAGATCGATGGATAAGGTTTCACATGCATTGATTGGCCGATCAAACAAAGTTAAGGAAATCGGGCAGATCGATCGATCGGTGCACCCCTAATGTTTACCAAGATGCATCCACATTCAGCACTGAACACTGGGATATTTTCCTTTTCTGTTTGAGGAGATTATCTTCTATAAACTGCTGCTTTAAAGCCTGCCAACACCTGATGGTGCCGTTTTTTTCACCACAACACAATTCTGTTGCACAAATTTTTGTCTCATGTTTTTCACCTGGTTTAGATCCGGAGTCTGCGAGAGTCGTTACCTCAAAAATCACCACCACGTTGGGTCTCGTGGTCCATGCTGCTGGTGAGTCTTGTTTCTTTATATTCCATCACCTGACTTCGGTTATTTCTTGATCATGAGGCTGGTGCATGAGGCCGACTGACTGAAGTAAAAATATGTGCTCATGCTAACTGTGACTGTCGGAGAGTTCAAGGCCAACTTGAGGCCATTTATTCAGACAACATGAGATGTGAACAACGCACTCCTGAAACACAGCAACTCTTAATTCTGGTAAGACAAAAAGGACAATGAACGTTGAGTTGAAAGAAACGAGTAACTTCTCATTCTGCGAAGAAATGTTCATGCGGCATATCTGGGAGCAATGCTGCACAGAAAGCAACCCTATAGATTTGTTTCTTATACAGTCATTTGCAGGGAAAACCTGTTTGCAGGCTTCACCACAAACTTTAAACGAAAAGCAAAAAAATCCAAAACAAAACAGGAATATAGATATCCAGTGCCATGCTCATGGAGCTAGATCTCGTCTGTCCTCAGCTTACAGTACGTAGGCTACAATCGGTCTGCAGAAGGCACTAAAAATATTATAACTTCCTTCTTCACCTGTACCTTCAAATCCGAGACCATGGTCTTCATCTGGAAAAGGGTGGAGTGTCCCCTCCGGGTCAGGGTGGGGTCCTGCCCCATGTGGAGGAGTTCAAGTATCTTGGGGTCTTGATCAGGAGTGAGAGAAGGACGGAGCGGGAGATGGACAGACAGATCGGTGTACGTCTGACGTGATGAAGACTCTGCATCGGTCCGTCGTGGTGAAGAAGGAGCTGAGCCAGAAGGAGAAGCTCTCGATTTACCGGTTGATCTACGTTCCTACTCTCACATGAAGTCACCAGCTGTGGGTCGTGACCCAAAGAACGAGATCGCGGGTACAAGCGGCTGAAATGAGTTTCCTCTGCAGGGTGGCAGAGAGAGAGAGAGTTGTCCCAATGAAGCCAACAGAACCACTTCATCTGCAAAGAGCAGAGACCCGATCCTGAGGCCACCAAACCGGATCCCCTCAACACCTCGGCTGCACCTAGAAATCCTGTCCATAAAGGTTCTGAACAGGATCGGTGACAAAGAGTCCAACCCTCACCAGAAAGGAATCCGAGTTACGACCAGAAATAGGGACTAAGCTCTGGCACCGGTCGCACAGGGACCGGACAGCTCGAACAAGGGGTCTGGTACTCCATACTCCTGGCTTACCCCCCACAGGAGCCCCGGAGGACACGGATAGACGCCAAGTCCACAAAGCACACGTAGACTGGTTGGGGGAACTGGCATGCCCCCTCCAGGACCCTGAAGAGGGTGTAGAGCTGGTCTGCTGTTCCACAGCTGGGACGAAAACCACACTGCTCTTCCTCAGTCGGAGGTTGGACTATCTGGTGGACCCTCCTCTCCAGGACCCCCAAATAGACTTTCCTGGGTAGGCTGAGGAGTGTGGTCCCCCTGGTGGGGGACCACCACCCCACTCTGCCAGTCCAGAGGGACTGTCCCTGATGTTCATGTGATTCTGCAGAGGGGTGTCAGCCAGCCCGCGGCATCCGGAGCCTTGAGGACTTCTCCGTGGATCTCGTCCATCCCTGGGACCCGGCCACCACGGAGCTTTTTAATCACCTCAGCAACCTCAGCCCCGGTGACAGGAGAGTCCACCCCTGAGTCCCCGGACTCTGCCTCCTCATCAGAAAGTGTGTTGGTGGGATTGAGGAGGTCTTCGAAGTATTCTTTCCACAATCCCACAACGTCCAGAGTCCAGGTCAGCAGCCCACCATCTCCACTGTACAGGGTTGAAGACGGTTTGCTATGGGGGGCTCTACCGGGGGCAGAAGCCTCAGACAGCATAGCTCCTCGCATCCTCAGAAACCCCTCCTCCGCAGTAAGGTGGCAGCTCATGGAGGAAACTGTCCTGGCCTCTTTCAATAATTTGATTGCTGTATTTTTTTAAAAATACAAACACAAAGAGGAAACGGATCCCTCGCATCAAAGATTCCCTGATATACTACTGACCAAAGTACTGATTCATCCTTCTCACTGCTTTTTCTCTGTTTGTTTCCAGCTGACGGAGTGGCATTAGGAGCCGCCGCCTCAACTTCTCAGACCAGTGTTCAGCTCATTGTGTTTGTTGCTATAATGCTGCATAAGGTAATAATGGAAGATATTTTCTCAAATGCAATCAGTGTTTGTCAACGTCGGCCTTCTTTTTTTCTTTTTTTTTTTTTTTAACATAGTCTTTCTTCTATGGTGTGTTGAAAATGAAATACTTGTTGAAACAAGTGATAGTTGAAATCAGGCCTTTAAGGACAACCTGGGCTTAGCCCGGAGTCGCACCAGGAGTAAATTAGAAAAAAATTAGACGAGCTTTTCTCTAGTCTTTCGCTCCAAAAATGTGTTTTAGAAGGCAATAATAGACATAATCGAATGTGTTTTTGGAAATAATTGATAAATTTATTTCCACATCATCAGTTGCTTTAATTGATGGTGCACATGGATCCATGAAGCGTGCTGTGTTTCCTGCAGGCCCCAGCAGCGTTCGGCCTGGTGTCCTTCCTGATGCATGCTGGTCTGGAAAGGAACCGCATCCGTAAACACCTCCTGGTTTTCGCCCTGGCAGCGCCTGTCCTCGCCATGCTTACATTTTTAGGCCTCAGTCAGGTAGGTGACATTGGTTTCCAGCAGTATTTTTGTTAACCCATAATCAGTAATTGGCAACAGAAGTTTTTTTTTCTGGTGGTGAGCTGTATAGTAACACCCCCGTCAGCATGTGATGAGTTCGCTGTACGGCTCATTGTGTGTGTGAAACCTGCTGGGAAACGGGAATGTTCAGAGATGCATCTGCAGTTGGCTGTGAAATAGAACAGCTTTTTAAAAATATGTTTTTAAATAAGTATCACACACTTAGGATGTGTAGTTTCTCTTGACCTCCTACTTTCTTCTCTAATTGTCACCGTTTAAAACTCTTCCGTGTATTGGTGAATGAACTCGTGATATCAGATGCTTCGGGCTTTTTATTATCATTATTATTAAAACTCTGTTTGTCTGTTCCATTCCCAGAGCAGTAAAGAAGCTCTGTCGGACGTCAACGCCACTGGTGTCGCCATGCTCTTCTCTGCCGGCACCTTCCTCTACGTGGCCACCGTCCACGTCCTCCCTGAGGTGGGGGGTGGCGGCCACAGCCATGCTCCTGCAGGAGGGAATGGGGGGAAGGGACTGAGCAAAGTGGAGGTGGGAGCTCTGGTGCTGGGCTGCCTCATTCCTCTGGTGCTGTCCGTCGGTCACCAACATTAAGAGGGATTTAAACGGTTGTACAGGGGGAGGAAGATGAGACACAGACTTCAGACTGCAATTTCAAACGTCCTGTTTCTGTTTGTGGATGGACCTCCTGGACCAGATGGAGCGCCCTGGAGGGACATCGTATGAGTTGAAGCGGGAAGTAAACGGTGACATGACAACCAGGAGACGTGATCTGTCTGCCTGCAGCGACAACATGATGCAGCAACTGTTATTCCACCAGAAATCTGTCCACAGAAGGCCGAAGCTGGACCTTCTGTAAAGCTCCTGTAGATCAGTGTGGAGTTTGCATTATCATGCTTGTCCAAAGTCTAAGAACCAGCTCAGATTTGACATATCTTTGACTAGATGGCAGTCGCACAGTGAGATTTAGTCTCCATCCAGCTTGTGATGTTGCAAACGCAGTGAAAAGCTCTTTTTTAAGTAACTGTACAGTGTAAATCTTTCATTGACACAAGTAGACTTGAACTGATTTTTCAAGTGCCATATTAGTGATTGTGAAACCGGTTTCCGAAGAGGACAACAGCATGAAGACCTTACAGGTGGTATGAGATGTCCCAGCCACAACAGAGACCTGGTTCCCACAGCGGCCGGGATCCGGACCATCCACTTGTCTGTAACAGGGTTTCTTTGGGTTGTCGATCCTCTGCTGTTGGGGAAACGTAAACTTGTGAAAAGCTGCTTGGTGGCAGGTGAGAGGCCTGGCTTCAACTGTGCTTCCTGTAAAACCTCTTGGCAGAGTCGCAGTCCGGCGGTCTGAATCCGGAGCCCTGCGTAAGGACAAGACGACCACTGAGCTGCATCAGAACATGCTCACTTTTGGTTTCCATGTTCAGTTCTTTCGCTTCTGTTACCTGTAAATGAATTAATGCAGCCTGCAGGAAACATCTGTATATAACTGGGTGATTGTGTAGACTATGAGGTGGCGTGTTTTTGTTTTTTTCTGAATGAAGCTTTGCCCTATAATGGGGCATTGGGGGGGGGAACCTTTTGGGACCATTGCCTCAGGAGAAATCTCGTCAAAATTCAAGGTGAATGTTGAGCCGTCGGTTTAGTATCATTTATGATTCAGTCAATCATAAAAAGCAATAATCATATTAAAAATGAGAAAAATTGGAGTGAATCCCGTCATTGACGACGCTGCAGCCTTATTTGAAACCTGGAGAGTACAGCTAGTGCTTCTCCTCTGGTCCCACTAGCAGCAGTGAGCTGAGCCTGGGGTCATCCTGGAAGCCGGCTGCAGACTGGTGTCGGGACGTGGCTGTTGTGAGGGTTACCGTATCCCTGCTGCTCGCAGCAGCACTCATATTCCTGTCTGTATGCACGTGTGGATGTAAACTGTACAGAAAAATTGCTTCTTTTCACAGGTGTCATGATTTCATCCCAGAACTGCTTGCTTTTGCTTTGTTTTTGCTTGCATTTGTAGATGTGACACTAAATTCTGCTGATAAATGTCAGTTTTGTTTAGTTTAACAGGTTTTACAAACAACTCGCCAGCTCCAACTCGTACAAAGAGAAGAAACCCATCATGAGGTTTTATGTTTCTGTGTAAGACTTATCCTTTCTTGGTATTTAAAAAGGGAAACCTCAAAGGCATTGCTTCACGACTGGATGTTTTTGCCAGCTGCCTCAATATGTGCAATTTTATCTTTTTAAACGATCTTGCATCAGAGTCCCTGAGATGAGATCAACCTTTGTGACACAATCGTTTTTTCCTTGTAATTTTGTCAGTCATATAAACATAATTTAGTTTGCTATCATACATTACAAAGGGGACTTGTGTCTTAAGAGGAGCCTGACCTTCATAGCTTATTGGAGATGTTCACATTGGGTCCTGACACTCATGACATTTATGGCATTATTTTAAAAAGCTACATTGGAAGAACTGTTCATACCCAAGCAACAAACCATTTGGAGCAAAAACGGCTTCTTTCTTTTAAGATTAAAAAAAACTTTTAGAAGCAAGTATTGGATTGATGCATCTCTGTAACTGTTACAAAAAGCCCCTCAAGTTCAAAAAGGTGACCAGATGAACCGCTGTTTGAACAGCTGTGCCATGTTGCTCTTCTTGGTGAAAGTTGGTATTACAAAGTTAAAGTACCAGCCCTTAAAAATCAAAACATCATAATGGCATGATTAAACCTTTAGTTGGAACATCTTAAACTTCAAGAAGGAACTTTGCATTTCTTCTTACGGATTCCAGTTTTATGATTCCCACTGAAAATCTTTTATATGCAAAAAGCTAGAATTGCTGTAAATGATGCGTTTTGAACACGTGGAGTTGATGCATCCCTGCTGGTGGGAACAGAAGTCTACTGGGGCGGACTGGGATCAAAGGATTGTTGTACTAGCTTAAGTTGCTTTATTTTTGTCATTCCAGAATCAGTCTGCCTTATTTCCATACTCATGATTGTGAGCATAAATTGTAAAGCAATGTGTTTTATGATAACTAAATTAAAATTTGTTTTTTATTTGTGGAGACGTTCTGGTATATTTTAATCGTGTAAGGTCTTTTAATGTCATAGCAGGAGCCTGAGCTTCATCATTTACAAACCCAGTTCTACCAAACCTACAACGTTTACAGTATGTAAATAAGAACAGAAGGCAATGATCTGTAAATCCCGTGTTTGGTTCCCAGTAGAGCATATCAGATGTTGACATCATTTCATGGAAAATAACTCATTAAATTTGATCTCAGCAACACATCTCGAACATGTTGGAATGGGGTGATGTTTACCATTTTGAAGCATCCATCTGCTGTTTTAATGACTGTTAATGACCAAGTTTTAGGAGTTTTAGGAATGTTGCATTCTGGTCTGATGCAGGATTCTAGCTGCACAGTCCCGGAGCTTCATTTGTAAAGCTGTTGTATGTACAAAAACCGCTGTACGCCAAATGGAGTCAACTTTTGGGATTTATAAGAACCAAATTTGGCGGGAAAATGTCATTAAATCTACGGCAGCTCTGACCCTGGCGTATGCCCAAAATCTGGAGAAACCGGAAACTGCGATGCCAACGGCAGAAGAACTAAAGCAAAGAAGGGGTGTGAAATGACTTTTGTGAAAAATTACATTTTGCTTTTCACAGTTATATTAAAGTTATTTGGAAAAATTAATAAAGAGGCCAATTTGGTATTAATAGTCCTGGGAGTGCATCACGCACTTCAAATAAAATGAAATTAGGATTTACAAAAAGAAACGTATTTTATTGAACAATAAACATCAACGGCTAAAATATGATCGGTCTTTGTGACATAAAACGTTATGAATCCATTCACATGACTAAATAAGGCGGGCAGCCTTCATGTGTGTACAAATGAGGTTCTACATCAGGGGTCTGCAACCTTTACAGTCCAAAGAGCCATTTTTGCCTCAACCCAGCTACACAATAGTCGTCCAGAGCTGCAAGGATTTCTTGGCCTTTTTTAAAGACATCTTATAATTTTTGATAAAAACTTTATGAAATTTGTTGCCATTCCACAGTTTTATTAAATTATGGAAGAGGATTAGGGCCAAAAAAAAATTCTGCAATTACAGTCAGAATTTTTTCCCAGAAAAGTAAAAAAACAAAAAAATGCGGCAGAATTTATTTATTTATTTTTTTAAAATTTCTGAAAAAAGTCTGAATTCTGACGTTTTTCAGAAACTGAAAAAAAAAAAGCCCAATTTTTAAAAAATGTTTTGGAAAAAAAGTCAGAAATCTGACTTTTTTCTCAGAATTTATTTTTCTTCAGTGGCCCTGATCCTCCCCTGTATACCAAACATACTACAGTATAAAACCTTTGCAAAAAAAAAGGAAAAAAAAAGGGATGGTACCATTTTCTTTTATGGGATTTTGCTCTTGTGAGACCATGTGTTGCAGAAGAAACCCAGAATTTCCAAGCTAATAAGAAGAGAAACAGATGTAGAAAAAAAAATCACTGGTACTTTTACATGTAAAAATTTAGTGCATTATTCCTGTGAAAAACTGCTAAAACCTACATTTGTTATCATCTACATTTTTAAATATGACTCAATTCTTTATCATTTTTAGTCAATGTTATTGAGAACCATTGTGGAAGGTCCAAAGAACCACTGGTGGCTCTGGAGCTGCAGGTTGCAGACCCGTGTTCTACATAAATAATTACTGCTAGAATGACATAATCGTCATGTAAAAGGGCTCATTAGTTTGGCTACAATCAGGGAATTTCCCCCACCTGTCGCTGTTCAGAAATTTAAGCCATATTTGATATATAATTATATTTACAAAAAGTCAGGCAACCCAGTGCGTAATGACGCGCTACACTGCTGGAGGAAACAGCGGGAACTCCAGAGGGACGCATTTCAGAGACCAGTATGTGGTCCAGGTCTCGCTGTGATGGATCCAGTATGTGGTCCTGGTCTCGCTGTGATGGATCCAGTATGTGGTCCTGGTCTCGCTGTGATGGATCCAGTATGTGGTCCTGGTCTCGCTGTGATGGATCCAGTATGTGGTCCAGGTCTCGCTGTGATGGATCCAGTATGTGGTCCAGGTCTCGCTGTGATGGATCCAGTATGTGGTCCAGGTCTCGCTGTGATGGATCCAGTATGTGGTCCAGGTCTCGCTGTGATGGATCCAGTAGATGGTCCTGGTCTCGCTGTGATGGATCCAGTATGTGGTCCTGGTCTCACTGTGATGGATCCAGTAGATGGTCCTGGTCTCGCTGTGATGGATCCAGTATGATGGTCCTGGTCTCGCTGTGATGGATCCAGTATGTGGTCCAGGTCTCGCTGTGATGGATCCAGTAGATGGTCCAGGTCTCGCTGTGATGGATCCAGTATGTGGTCCTGGTCTCGCTGTGATGGATCCAGTATGTGGCCCAGGTCTCGCTGTGATGGATCCAGTATGTGGCCCAGGTCTCGCTGTGATGGATCCAGTATGTGGTCCAGGTCTCGCTGTGATGGATCCAGTATGTGGTCCTGGTCTCGCTGTGATGGATCCAGTATGTGGTCCAGGTCTGGCTGTGATGGATCCAGGACCCTGGTCAGGTCTTCCCTGGTCTGGATGGAGCAGATGTTGTCCAGGTCTCGCTGTACGCGCCTTGGCCGGGGCCGGTCCGCGTGGCCAGTGGGCGGCCCTGTGCCAGTGGCCGGCCGCTTCCAGTGGCCGCCCTCCTGCGTCTGCTGTGCCAGTGGGCCGCCGCTGGCCAGGCGGCTGCTCGTGCCGCCCCTGCCGGCTCTCCGCCGCCTCCTGCCGCGCTCCGCCGCCCTCGCGCCTTGCCAGGGGCCGGCCGCGCCGTGGCCGGCCGCTCCGTGCAGTCTCTGTGGACAGATTGCTGTAAAACCTCCGTGTACTTTCCAGCATTGATGGAGCCTCACAGACGTTTAAGCTGCTTACATGCATCGCTTTACCATCGGACATGCAGGCTTTGACCCATCTACTGATACGACTGAACTGAACGAGCGTGCAGGAGATGGTGTCCATGGTCTATAGAAAGTTTGATTATACTGACCTCAGGACAGTTTTCCACTGTGTCTCAGTTTGGCCCAGAGAAGGCAACATGTTTACACACTGCTTCTTCTTCGGACATTTCAGGTGAACGGTGCTCACAGACAGATTTCTGGAAGTCTTCGTGTGTCCAGGCAGTGGTTTCCAGGAGAGAACGGAGTTTTAATGCACTGATGCCTCAGACCCAAAGATCATTTTTCATTTTGGCTTGTCCTGTGCAGACAACATCCCCAGATTTTCTAAGTCTTTTGATGACATAGTGCGGAGCTCCAAAAATTTTTGGAAAAAAAAAAAAAAAAAAAAGTCTTTCCTTACTGGCCATGCTCTGGTTTTCTAGGAGAGAATGCTCTAGTTTAATACAACTCATAAAACTGAGATCATAAATGCTCATTTTTCATTTTGCCTCCCTGTGCATACATTATTTGTACCAGTTAATTTTCCAAGCCTTTTATGTCCCTGTTCCAGCTTTTGAAATGTGTTGCAATCTACAAAAAAAAAGTTCAATTGGGGGGGTTTGACAGTTCTGATGCTGGAATTACTGCATTCTGTTTTCATTCATACGTTATTGGGGTTGTAATTGTTATGATGCACATTTTTTAAAACGTCGTGGTCTTTTGAATAGAGGTGGAATTTCGCTCTCTGCCAGAGTTGTTAGGCATATCTAAACTGGAAAGGCCCTTTGGGCTCGGATTTCCGCGGATTTCCCCATCCTTGATGTTGAGGCTGAGCCTAATCTGCTGTCCATCCTCTCCGACACATGTGCTGTAAATTAATCTGATACCCGTGACATTAAAGCTGCATGTTAACTGCTCTCACTCCCCATCCTCTTTACTAGAAAGTTGTTTAGCCACGCCTTTTCCACAGATGTCCCCCTAATTTCCAGCTGAAGGAAGAGATGAGGGGAGTGAAGGAAGGAAGGATGGATAGACAGATGGATGAATGGAGGGAGGGACATGCCAGCGTGCTGATACCTGCCAAGAGCTGGAGTCTGCTGCTTGTGGTGAGTGCTGTAATCTGAATAACGGCTTTTACTGGCTAGAATATATTGAACGGCTTCAGACTTAGCAACTCATTCCTAAAGCTCTGCTTCCTCCCTCCCTCCCTCCCTCGCTCCCTCCCTCCATCCTTGTGCATCAGTGCCGTCAGTCTGCCTCCAGCTGATGAACGTATTGGCAGCTGCATCATTCCACCCTGCTGAGTTATTGGGATGTTTGCTGCTTTTCCTGCCTCGTTCTGCAGCTGACTGTGCCTGCAGCACCTCTGTGTGTGTGTGTTGGTGTGTGTATTGGCTGATGTGAGGCTAATTGTTATTGACTAACCGTGTTGTGGTTTATTTTTTTAATTCTATTGATAGGGTTTTTTTTTTGATAACTGGTCCTACCTCCCAGGAAGAGGGAACCCACCGAGGATGTTCTCATCTTCATCCAGAAACTCCCTGTTGTCGCCCTGGTCGTCCATGGAGCAGCCGGACGGTGAAGGGCTGGACATCAGCACCAAGGTGCAGCTGCACGGAGTGCTGTGGAAGAGGCCGTTTGGACGACCATCAGCCAAGTGGTCCCGCAGGTGAGGATGAATGACATTTCTGTTCTCAGTTGGTTTCATATTATACTTAAAAATGTCATTTCTGTTGATTTTCTCTCTTTGAGCATTTAAAAAGCTTAATGATGGATACGTTTTCTTCTTCCCACTCCTTTTTGTACAGAACAAATGGAATTTTTCTTTGTGTGTGCATCAATTTCTATCTTGTCTTGCTTATCTCTTTCTATTACGGAATTTGTTTGCCATTAGTTTCATGCGTTCAAATATTTTAAAGTTTTGCCCAAAACAAATAAATAAATGAATGAAAAAAAGAATGGATCTACAGCAGGTTAAAATTAGAAAAATTCTGTTCTGTCGTCTCTAAAAAATCTGTAATTTCCTCATTTACTTTCATATTCTTTGCTTTAAAAAAGCAAAGAATATTTCAATGTTTTTCCCAGATATCAAAAACTCAACTTAAATGTTTATATTTGCTCCTATGACTTGCTCAAAAGAAATCGTTGAAGTATTTAAACAGATTATTCATTTTGAACTATGAGCTCAAAAACATTTCAGTTTTCTCAGAGCAGAAACTTCTGATGTTTTATCTCTCATAGAAAACATCTCATATCATTATTAATCCTTGATATCACAAACTGAATCACTTAATAACTGCTTTTCAAGTGACGTGCAAATGTTAAGCCAACCAAGCTGTTAGCGTGTCAGGATTTAGAGGCTTGTTTTATATAAAGCCCTTTCCACTATTTCCTGATTGGAGTAAATGTTTAATTAAAATTGCCTGGATTTTTACTGTACCTTATGTCAGGGTACTGCTTTTAGTTTATATAATAGTTAAAATGGCAACACACAATAGATCCAGATAGTTTCTGTCTTTCTGTTTTAATCTTTTTTTAAAGAATCGGTCAACCAGTTTGTTTAGAATGAGGTGTGTTAAAACATCAAAGGATATTTCTACCCCTGCAGTTGGTATTGGAGATTAAAAGGACACCCCAGCCATTTTAACCACAGGTCAGAATGAATTTTAAGAGTGTTGAAATGCTTTTGACTCTTTGAAGAAATGTCTAATGCTTTAGCATTGCCTGCTAGTATAGGAAACATTAGATAGATTAACAGTAGCAAAGCAGAAAATGAAAAAAATTTCCAACAGCAATAACATTGAACAGAAAACGGTTTTTAAATACCTTGGTGTTATATCTTTGTACAAACTTGGAATTTAGAAAAAAACAATTGAAACTTTTGGATTATAGATTTCAGTTCTCAAATAAAGCTTTTTACCAGGGCCAGAACCCCATCAGCTTGTTACAGTAGCTTGTTTGTACTCATTGGCAACTTGGCAGATTTCTTACTGTTTTGCATGTTAGTCACACTTAAATGTTTCAGATCATCAAACAGTTTTTAATGTGAGTTAAAGATAACACAAGTAAACAGAAACTGCAGTTTTTGAATGAAGACTTTTATTAGTGAGGGGAGGAAAATAATCCAAACCCACATGATCCTGTGTGAAAAAGTGATTGCCCCCCTGTTAAAACAAAAATAAACTGTGGTTTATCATCTTTGGAAAGCTGAGTTCAATTTCTCTATCCACACCCAGATTACTGTCACACCTGTTCTCCATCAGAAATCACTTAAATAGGACCTGCCTGACAAAGTGAAGTAGACCAAAAGATCCTCCAAAGCTAGACATCATGCTGCCATCCAAAGAAATTCAGGAACAAATGAGAAACAAAGTCATTGAGATCTATCAGTCTGGAAAAGGTTCCAAAGCCATTTCTAAAGCTTTGGGACTCCAGAGAACCACAGTGAGAACCATTATCCACAAATGGTGAAAACATGGAACAGTGGTGAACCTTCCCAGGAGGGGCCGGCCGACCAAAATGACCCCAAGAGCACAGCGACGACTCATCCAAGAGGTCACAAAAGACCCCAGAACAACATCCAAGAACTGCAGGCCTCACTTGCCTCAATGAAGGTCAGTGTTCATGACTCCCCCATCAGAAAGAGACTGGGGGGCAAAAATGCTGCATGGCAGAGTTCCAAGACCAAAACCACTGCTGAGCAAAAAGAACATAAAGGCTCGTCTCCAGTTTAGCCAGAAAGCATCTTGATGATCCCCAAGACTTTTGGGAAAATACTCTGTGGATTGACGAGACAAAAGTGGAACTTTCTGGAAGGTGGAGGTCCCATTACATCTGGCGTAAAAGTAACACGGCATTTCAGAAAAGGAACATCATAGCAACAGTAAAATATGGTGGTGGTAGTGTGATGGTCTGGGGCTGTTTTGCTGCTTCAGGACCTGGAAGACTTGCTGTGAAATGAACCATGAATTCTGCTTCTACCAAAAATCCTGAAGAGAATGTCCGGCCATCTGTTGGTGACCTCAAGCTGAGCGCACTTGGTTCTGCAGCAGAACAATATCCAGAACACACCAGCAAGTCCACCTCTAATGCTTAAAACAACAACATGAAGACTTTGAGTACCTAGTCAAAGCCCCCACCTAATCCCATTAGATGCTGGCATGACCTTAAAAGCGTTCATGCTGAAAAGCCTCCAATTGGCAAATTACAACAATCTCAAATGAGGAACAAAATTCCTCCACAGCGCTGTAGAAACTCACTCCAGTTATCACAAACGCTATGCAGTTGTTGCTGCTAAGGTGGAACAACCAGTTATTAGGTTTAGGGGAAGACACTTTTCACTCAGGGCCATTTAAGTTTGGATTTTTTCCCCCTAAAAAAAAATCTTTATTTAAAAAGCATTTTCTTTTACTTTGTCATCTTTGTCTACATTTAAATTTTTTATCTGAAACATTCAAGTTGACAAACATGCAAAAATAAAATCAGAAGAGCAAACACTTTTTCACACAGCTTATGGTTAGGAAAGCAAGGGTTTGTAAAATTTTGAGCTGATTGACATTATGACTGCCAAATCTTATCCTATCAGCTGGGGTGGAACCAGTGGCTTGTCACTCCTAATAACTAATGATGTGTTGTACTTGAGATGGCTACTTATATACACACAATTAGAGTTGCAACTCTAAACATGAACTTTATCATCCATCCATTCATTTTATAACCCAGTGTTCCATTGCAGGATTTCAGAGCTGCATCCCAAGCAACAAAAGAAAGAAAAATGATACTGATCAGCTCTATCTACCCTGGTTCCAACCTACCTCTAAGCACAAAGCTTTAAATAAAAAGTAGCAAAAAACAAATAAACACACAAGCAAACAACCTCCCTGAGCTGCCACTGTATGGCGGTGGAGGGGTTTGCGTACATGTTCTGAGGAGTATGAGCTCCGTTGTCTGGGGCTTTATGCCCCTGGTAGGGTAGGGTCGCCCATGGCAAACAGGTCTCTAGGGGAGGGACTGGACAGCTCAAAGACCCTTTTCGAGAGAAATAGCATCAGAGCTAAATTTCCCTTGCCCGGATGCGGGTCACTGGGGCCCTCCTCTGGAGCCAGGCCCGTAGGCGAGTGCCTGGTGGCCCTGAGGCCTGGTTTGCGCTCAGCCTGAAAGAATGACATGGGCCCCCTTCCTGTGGACTCCCCACCTGCCGGGGTAAGGGACGGGTGCAGTGTGAGCTGGGCAGTAGCTGGAGGCGGGGACCCTGGTGGTCTGATCCTCGGCTGCAGGAGCTAGCTCTAGGAAGGTAGAACATCACCTCTCTGGCGGGAAAGGAGCCCGAGCTGGTGTGTGAGATTGAGTGGTTCCGACTAGATATAGTTGGACTCACCTTAACACACGGCTGGGGCTCTGGAACCAGAGTCTTTGAGAGGGGCTGGACCTCTTTCCATTCTGGAGTTGCTCTCGGTGAGAGGTGTGGGAATACTCACTGCCCCCCGGCTTGGCGCCTGTACATTAGGGTTCAACCTGGTGGATGAAAGGGTGGCATTCTTATACCTTCGGGTTGGGGGGCAGGTCCTGGCTGTTGTCTGTGCCTAAGCACCGAACATCAGTTTAGAGTACCCAACAATTTTGGAGTCCTTGGACCAAGTGTTAGCGCTCTCCGGGGATTCCCTCGTTCTACTGGGGGATTTCAATGCTCATGTGGGCAAGGGCAGTGAGACCTGGAGGGGCGTGATTGGGAGGAACTGATCTAAACTGAGTGGAGCTGCCTAGCACTATGAAACTGATGCTCATGAAGTAGATGGTGGTTGCAGGGAAAACTGTCTGCAGTTTTAGATAGCTAGGTAGTTAAGTGTTTTGTTAATGGAGTCAACACATTATAAGAAAACATAACACCTATCCACCTTATTCCTATGCCCCATGAGCCCTTGCTTGAAATATGCGAGCAACTTCCGGTTCAACCGGAACTGGCATTTATTTACATGCTAGATGTTCACACTACTCCACGTTTTATGAGCTTTTTAGGAAAACTATGTGGGAACATCAGCTGTCACAGCTCAGACAGGACAACGTCACATTCCCTCTGCCTCCTGCAACAGAGGGGTGGGAGGAGGAGGATGAAGATCTGGCCAAAAATAACAAACAGCAGCCTTTAGCTACTTCTTAGCTCTGTCACGTTTGGAGAGAGGGAAGGAGTCCACTGCGGAGATCGGGAGGGAGGGAATTCCAGAGATGGGGAGCAGAGTATTACAGAGGAATAAGGTTGGTCCTGTTTTATTGAAAGAGGTGGGATACGATCTTATTAACTTAAAATTAGATGATATTTTAATACTAAAATGTGACCACTACGTCGCAGTCTGGAGCCCTGCAGCCTCTCTTTAATACCGAGGTGCATGTTCTACAAATCGCTGTTGTAGCCACAAATTCATCTTTCTCTGCTTGTTAGTACAACCACGAACTGCACAATGTTTTTTCTCCTCCAAAAAGTTATTAATTTCATATTCTTTATTTATTTCCCCCCTTCCCCTTACTCTTATGTTTTTCCTGGCGATTTCCCAGAGAGACATTCAAAAAAACTTTTGGATCAATCAGAATTCCTCTTTGTTTTGGTAAGATTATGAGGGTTTTAGATAAAAACCCAAGTTAAGACTGCCAAGCCCCAAAAGGTCACACCCCTCGTTGACCCCCTAAATATTATAATATTTTTTCTCCTTCTGTTTGTTTTTCTTTTTTTTTTTTTTGTTTTTTTATTTTTTTTCTCCATACTCCTTTTCTTTTTCTTTATTTTGAAAAAATGGTCCAATATAAATATACCTCCAAATTTTTCTCCCCCCCCCCCCCCCCCCTCCAGTCCCAACCCTTCCTACGAAAAGAAATATTTTTTTTTTTATTTAAATTTTTTCCTCCCTTTCATTTTAACTTTTAGATTTTTTTTTATAATTCATTCACCTTCTTCTCCTCCCTTTTCCCGGGCTGCAGGCGGCTCCGCCATCTTCTCCTCCCTTATATCCTCCTCTAGGTCTTAGCTCTCCCCGCAGGATATTATTGTTTTTTTTTTTTTTTTAGTCTATTTTTCTTCCCCCGCCCCGAGTCCGCCCCCCCCCCCCCCCCCCCCCTCCTTCCCCCAACCACCCCCCCCCCCCCCCCCTTTCCTCCCTCCCTCCCCCTCTTTTTCCCGGGGGGGGGAAGGAAGAAAAAAAGTTTCTTCTTTTTTTTATTTTTTTTATATTTTTTTGTTATATAGATGGAAGATTTATTTTCAGTTCTTTTTTTTTTTTTTTTTGGTTTCTTTCTCCCTTTCCCCTTTCCTTTTTCTTTTTTTTTTTTATTTTTTTTTTTTTTTTTTATTTATTTTTTTTTTTTTATTTCTTCTTTTTTTGTTTATTTTTTTTTTTTTTTTCTCTTCCTCCCCCCCTCCTATCTTCCTTCCACCATTCCCTTTTTGATTTTTCCTTCCTCCATTCCATTTAATTATTTTCACTCTTCTTTCGTAAAAATGTCTACCCACTTTTTTTCTCTACATCTTTATAAATAGGGCATTGTTCCCGAACCGTGCAAGTACATTTTTCTGGGGAAAATAGCTTAGAAATGTTATGAATACTCATGTTAAAATGTTCGACAAAACTGCTAGCGGAAACAACATCTTATACCGTGAGCCAATGGCGAAGCGCTATTTCCGGTTTCTCACAGGAAGTTGATTGCATCGTCGTTTCTACATGTGCTAGCTCAGGAATGAGGTGGATACAGATGTTGAATCTAAAGTGTGATGACTCATTCAGCAGATTAACCAATATACACACAACGTAAAACACATAATGGAGAACCTGAAGAGGCACAAGCTGAAGGTTTTGTCATGCCCCACAGACTAGTAGCCTGAACAACTCTGTGGACAGACCTGAAATGAGGAGCATGAAAATCAGTCCAAATATCTCATAACTATAAGCAGAAAGAACAGACAAAAAGAACCTCCACTTTAAGCTGATCTGGGGAAAAATATCCTCATTCACATTGATTCACCAGTTAAAACTGCAGTGGTACAAGCAGCAGCTCATTCTATAAAGAAACTTTTCAACAGGGTGGCACCCAAAATTTGTTGGAATACAAACAAACCTAAACCTCATTTCAGTTCTGTGACATGTGAAATATTGAAATGCATCTAGAATGAAAGACTAAACAACCCTGGAAAGTCTTAATGGGATAATATTGATAAACTTAACTTTTGATTATCAGTCTGGCAAAATTGCTTATTTTCCATTTTCAGAGCATTGGCAGGTGTTCGCTCCCTTCAGCTCCACAGGGTTCACTCACTGCTGCTTTTATTTTCTTCCTCTGTACAAAGATTCTTCATCATCAAAGATAGCTTCTTGCTCTACTATGCAGAGAATGAGAAGAGAAACTTTGAGACCAACAGGTACTTCAACATCCATCCCAAGGTGAGCTGCTGAAATGGTTTGTTTAATCAAAACGATCTAATGTGGAAGAAATAAAAAAAACATTTTTGAATATTTTTGCCATTATAGATATTTTGTAGAGAGTTAATGTAATCTTAACTCCATAAATGATTCGTTTTTTCATTTCTTAGGGAGTTATTCCTCTGGGAGGATGTGTGGTGTCAGCAAATGAGGACATGGGGATGCCTTTTGCCATCGTAGTTAATCTGGAAGATTTCTCCGTAAGAACGTGATCCGACTATGAAAAGTTTTCTCCATAACATTTTAACTCTCTATGGCATGAATCTTTATTTTATGAGAAAAAAATATTCCACCCTACTTTTGGGAGCTTGGGGGAGGGGGGGGGGAGGGGGGGGGGGGGGGGTCCTTATAATATATCAATCAGAAAATCTGTCCCCCCCCCCCCAGCCCCCCATCAGACTTTGGTTTGTTGCCTCAGGGCAACAACATGCAATAAGGGTACTAAAACGCCAAGGTTTTCTATATTATTTAATGAGTGGAAAGAGGAGCAAACAAGCAATAAATCCTTCATTAGAAGAAGTTTTCTTTCAACAGAAACAATTTCAACAAGTTCGATTTCAACTAACAGCCACAAATGGTTTATCAATTAGTATCGTAGAGATTAGCGACAGTTCGTATTTATGTGTGTCCTGCTGAACGACTCTTTGTTTCTCTCTTTTTTTTTCCACAAAGCACAGTCTGTATTATTCTGTATGGCATGGATGGGCAACTCCGGTCCTTAAAGGGGCCGGCATCCTGTAGGTGTTAGAAATTTCCCTGCTGCAGCACACCTGACTCTAATCAATAGGCAGTTGTGCAGAGCTGGATGTGAAGCTCTACTTAAGTAACAAGGTGTGTTGACACGGGGAAACTCCTAATATCTACAGGATGCTGGCCTTTGAGGACCGGGGTTGCTGTATGGAACCTCATTAAGCAGTTGCTGGTGGATGTGAAACAAGGTGGGCGTCACATTTTTGGCACTTGGCTTTAGGTGTCCCACTATATGCCTTTATAGAGGAGGACTGGTGTAGTGGACTCATTACACCTATACCGGTCCCTGATGTGCGTCTGGATGCCACAGCCCACTGGATGGTCTTGGATGAAAAGAAAGGTATGAGTATGCAAAGGTGCACCTAAAGCCAAGTGCCAAAAAATGTGATGCCCACCTCTGTTTCATATCCATCAGCAACTGCTTCATGAGGTTCAATCTTTCTGTAATGCAGGGGTGCCCAAGTCCGATCCTCAAGAGCTACGATCCTGCACATTTTGGTTGCATCCCTTCTCCAACACACCTGAATCAAATGAATGGCTCGTTACCAGCCTCTGCAGAGCTGAATGACATGCACATGAGGCAACTGGCCATTTGATTCAGGTGGGTTGGGAAGAGTATGTTCTAAAAATTGCAGGATAGTCGCTCTTGTGGACTGGACTTGGGCACCCCTGCTGTGAGACATCATCGTCTTCATTTTTCTCTTCATCCACCGACTCATTGTCTTCAACCAGTAAGCATAGAATTAGAATACGTCTGAGGAATAAGCCTGACCGCTTAATCGTGTTCCTTACATCCATAAAATGTTTGTGTTTCCATTCCCTGTGAGCAATAGAAGATAGTACAGCAAAAAAAAAAAAAAGATTATGTTGATATCTATGCATCCCTACACATCTCCATCCATTACCATGTTACAGTTCACACAAAAGTGGTCTAACTGCACAATGTTGCCCTGGAGCAACGAATGAAAAACTGACATTTTAGTATAAAAATATAGACAAAAAGAGTCTTTACTCAATCAAATATGCTTCTGCACTTATTCATGCACATCACAGATATTATTTATACAAAATTATGTAAATTTGAACATGTTAAAAAGTTAAATTTATCTTACCCTCTGCAAGCAGTGTGTTCAAGTTGGCTGTGGTCTCAAAAAGGACTGTTTCACCACAAAACAAAGGGTCAAAGCCACACCCAGCTCAAATTGAATTGGACACAGACTTATTATCAGACTTTTAATGTGATGTTTTACTTTAAAGTTGTTCTTCCATGGTCATTTCATTAATATTTCTGTGTTCTCCATTATTATTGAATGCATTCTGCATCGTTTCTGTTTAAAAAAAACCTTCTGGTATCTTTGTATCCAGCTGTATTTGTATACTAGAAGAGAGGCTTGTGGTCCAATGGCAGCTTTTCCGGGTCCTTCTCATGAATTTCCGTCTGATCGGCTGCCTCCCATCAGTGTATGAAGGAAGCTCCGCCCTCCGCTCTTATTTTGTTACAGACAGGAAATAGAGCCGACAAACAAGTTTGTTCCGCCATGCTAACAAACAGTTAGCTAATTAGCTTCTCAACTCCGAAGCTACAGTCGTGCCGTCTTTACTTCTAGTGTGTAGTGGAGGGTTACCTGCCTTCCAATGGACAGATAGAAACCCCACGTGGGATACGCTATTTGCAATGTGACGTAGAAGTGCGAGGCTGTTCCCGATTCGCTCTTTTCTTCGTATTGTTTCTGTGATGAGAAAGCACAGCCGACTGGGGGGAACGCAATGCTAGCAAGTCAGCATGTGGAAGTAAACAAGGGGAAACCCTCCGTATTTCAGAAGGAGCAAGTTAAACGGGTTTTCAGTGGAAGGAGGCCTTTAAAAAATGTAAAAGTGCGGTGTGTGGGCCAAAAAAGTGGTTTGTTGCCTGGGGTTGAACACCATGCCATAGAGGGTTTATATAGTAGGTATGGAGACGTCTGGTATGGCTGCAAAAGTACTTGCCAGAGTTGACTTGTGAGGTTTCTCAAGGATCAGTTCTTGGCCCTGTTCTGTTCTCATCATACACATACATACATAATACATATATAATTTTTTCAGTTCTTAAATCCTTTTATTCTTAAATTTTATTTGTATTTTATTGTTTGGTTATGTTTATTATCTATTTTTATTATTTATTATGATTTTGAGTCAACTTCAGTTGTTTTTTAAATAAGCTTTACAAATAAATTTGATTTGATTTGATTACATTCCCCCTCGAACACAACTGATCCTGAAATTCAGTTGTCCTATTTTTATGTGGATGATACTCAACTTTACTTATCCATGAAGCCTGGAGACCTTTGAAATGTTTCTACTTCAGTCAGTTGTTCAGGCAAAAATCAGTAATTATATCTCTTAAGATTTAATTCAGAATAACTGAAAACCAGGTGTATATGCACAGAGGGACTGGTGACTAAACAAGGAAGAGGTAGTACAGATTACAAATAAAAGCTAGGGAACAGGAAGTAACCGAACAAAATACACAAGAAAAAAACCTGGACAAAATAAAATGGAAACAAGACAGAACTGAGACAAAAGTAACTGAAATGTGTGTAAGGTTTATATTATAAACCTTAGACTAATATAGGAGTAAACAGAATCAGTCTGCTTTTCCGGTAACTGCAAATGACTTAAACATTATTCAAAATCAAGTCCATATGGTTACATTTACATGAAAGATTACATCAACATGATGAACGCGATCCAATACTTAAAGTGACTAGAGGCAAGATTAAGAAACGAAACTTGCAACTGCCGCGACTGCCGCTTCAGGTAACTGCCGCTACGAGCCAAGCCGTCACGGGAGCACAAACTAAAGCTATAATGTTGGTTACTCACCTTTTCCTTCGTTGTTCCACTTTTTAGTGTCTTTCAGTTGATCTGGATCGTTTGCTGACAGCAGAAGAATCCATAACTATGGCTTACATTGTTTGAATTTTATCGCGACCGTCCTCTTCCTGGATCAATGCTGCGTTCCATTTCAACTCGGAAGTCGGATATTCCCAGTTCCGAGTAGGAAGTTTCAACTGGAACGCCCCCCTGAAGTCGGATTTCCCACTCAGAAAGTCGGACAACTCTCGCAGCTCCGAGTTCAGATTTAAAGATGGCCGCGCCCTGTGTTAGCAGTTTTAGAAGCTCCTGTAATGTTACATGTATTTACACTTCTTACTTATATTTTGTTGCATAAATCAGTCGTACACGTAGTATTGGTTTATACAGATGTGGGGGGAAGCTGCTGTCGTGTAATTCACATTTTTCATGTGGTATATGTGAACTACAACGCCAGCTGTGCCAACAGCGGCTAATAACAATAGCCTTAGCAAACACGTTGTTTTGCTAGGCTGCTAACTGGTTTTCCGACCAGTGAGCTGGAACGCAAGTTGGTCGGGTGTGACGTCACCCCCCAGTTCCCACTTCCCAGTTCCGATGAAAATGGAACGCAGCACAAAACTGCGGATGTAGCGTCATTTGACGTCATGTCCACAGGGCATCGCGGGAATTTCGGACACAGGAATGCAGCGCATTTTTCAGCAAACAGCCTGTTCAAGGCAACGGAGAGAAACGTGGGTGGAAACGTTATTTTTGTATTTAGCGCTTCATCACCCATTAGTATTAAAAAAATTTACATGCATGTTTGTTTTTTAAAATTCCTGCCTCTAGTCCCTTTAAAGGAGCTGTATCATGCTTTTCAAATGTTCCAAAAGTCCAATACAGGCATTTATAAGCTAGATATGTTCCCATCGTTACTATAGAAACTAATTTGGTGTTAAATATTAGTTTTTCGATGCATCTAATTTCCAACACGGAAGTAAGATGGCTGACTGTACTGAACCGCAAAGCTCTCGACCAATAGGGGATTATCACGCTTCCGTGTTCCGAACTTCCGGTTTGAAACACTTAGATGGCCCACTTTCGGCCCAATTCAATGTCCCTGCTTTACTTCGTAGATAACGTGAATAAACGCCAACCCTACTGAAATTTTCACGGATTCCAGACTGAAGTGACACTAAGGAGGAAGTGGATCAAAGCGATCGATTCGCCGCGGTGAAGGGTCGAACTTTATAATAAAACACACGTTTGTTTGTCGCCGGTGGGGCACAACACCGGCACTTCACAGCATGCTAGCATTAGCCAGCTAGCGTTTACTGACGTGCTTAACATTGTGCATCTTAAAACACACAAACATCTGAAAACTGGGTCTGTCCCCCCCCCGTTTCCAGTGGAACAACTGGGGACTGCCAAGAAAGGAGACGTTTTCAGAAGCTTGCGTGTTTTCAGCCGCACAAAGTTAGGCATGTCATCAAGCTGGCTAATGCTAACCTGCTAACAATAGTCCGCCAGCTACTACTCTGTTAAACTTTGTAAATCGGATAAACGCCAATGCCAAGTTTTCATTCCAGACTGAAGTGATGCTAAGGAAGAAGTGGATCAAAACGACCGATTCGCCGCGGTGAAGGATCGAACTTTATAATAAAACGACACACGTTCGTTTGTGGCCGGCAGACTGCGCAGTCGTGTTAGCAGGTTAGCATTAGCCAACTCGATAACGTGCCTAAATACACTCCCACGCTGAACATAACCACGCTGAACGTAACTGCATTTTCCCCAACTTGCTGTCCTCTAGAGCTTAAAAAAAAGAAAAAAAAAAGGGAGAAAATTCTCCTGAACTCTGGATCAAACGTCTGTTAGCTGATGGCTGCTTGTCTCTGAGGAAATCTTCCTGCAGGTGTTAGTTTCTTCCTCAGAGAGTGTGTATAGGATTCTCTGAGTTTCTGTTCAACAGAGGGCGTCTTGCTACGATACTGAGCGTGCGCATTTGGACTTTCGTGATTGGTGCCACGTTCATACGTAACGCGGTGGGTAGTCAGCCGTTTGCAGGGAGGTAGCGCTTGGTTTAAATATTCATGTAGATTACTCAAATATGCATGAATGAAGAAAAATAATGATTTAAATCATTTCTTGATGAGGAAATAACACACTGACATGCTGAAAAGCTCTTAAAAGTCCATTTTTCGTGATAGGGCTCCTTTATTGTATTAATGATTTACAAGTGCATCATACCTCGATCTGTGTCTAGTTAAACATGTTTGCAAGGCAAAGTTGTGGTCTCTCTCCCTTTCTAGTGCTCGCGACAATGATTACTGTGATTACTATGATTATTATAAAAAATCATAATACAGTATAATTATACTACTGTACTGTTTAGAAGTACTGCTATTTATAGTTATTCTACAAGCTACGCACATTTTTCAATGCTGCAGGTACCCTTAGGGTTGAAATGGTACAAGTGTGTACTTTATATTACTTTGGACCCTTTTTCATAGTATATAGGTACTTCTGGCCTCATAAAGACCAATATTGTACTTTTGAGAGAACATTTGTAAAAAATGTACCTACAGGTACAGAAATGTCCCTGTCTCGTACCTCTGTTTGTGCATGATTGCAGTTGATGTTCCTTTTTCCTCAAATAACATCAGAACGATAACATTTGTTCTGCTTCCTTGACATAATTTCTAGTCATTGGTTTGTTTTGTTAAAAGCGATACTCTGCTCAGGTGTGAGTGCATTGCACAGGATTTGTGAGCACCTACCTATGTTGTGTACACTCACAAATTACTGCTGTTCTTTCTTGTTTTATGTTCAGACAGGAGACACTTAGCCTACAATATGAACATGTGAAAATTTGGAAAAGTCATTTAATTTTTTTTTATATTTTTATCACTTATGAAATGTTACTATTATTATTTTCATATTTAAAGCCTGTCAATAATAACGTTTTTTCTGTCTTGTAGAATGAATCTGAAATTTCTCTTTGGAATAAAATATAATCAATTTAGTATCTGTAAAAGTTGTTTAGACCAGGGGTTTCCATACTTTTCTATCTCAAAGTAGCAGAGTTTGTGGAGTTACCACCTGCATAAATATAATATAAATGCTAATGAATCATCTTATCTGGATAAATATAGACTAAATAGATAAGGCAGCATGCTTTGAGGGTTATTTATGCCACTGAATCACCTTACCGGCATAAATAAATAAGGGAGTAGCCTATGCTTCTGTGGGGTAATTTATGCTGTTGAGACTTCCTACCATCATTTATTTATTCAAAGTTTGATTTTTGACTGCCTGTTGTTTCTTAAATCCTCGCTTAAGAAACATTAATAATGTATTTCAAATTAGATTAGGTCTCCACCAGCTGCCATGTGTCTGGGCAGTAAAACAGGAGGTAAACTTACAACCAGATATTCATGAAAAATGGCAACAAGTTCTGAGTGGAAAACCATTCTACATGCATTTTTAGTCAATTTTATATCTTATAACCACAAATATGTGTGTATTTAGACTTGCAATCGCTTTGAGGATTTGGTCATCAAAGTGCATGATTCCAGTGACTGTCAGAAAAGTAATCCGTCACAGGTAACTTCAATACTCAGAACCCACCTGTCAGTCAGAGCCGAGGTCACCCCTTAAATCAGAGAGGAAACCTCCTCCAGAACCTCACACAAGTCCTGCAGCAAATGGGACGCACAACTATCAGTACTTATCATCTCTGTGTGTTTTACTGCCTGAACCCATTACTGTCAAGATAGTGTTGTAAATTCCAGTATGTCCATCCCCCAGGGTACCATAGTACTGGCTGCTGAGTCCGTGGAAGAGCAGGTCCAATGGATGGAAATGCTCCAGGACTCCGGGAAAGTGTAAGTATATTTTTAATATACTTACACTTCTACTGCTCTTCTAAAGGAATTCTGCATATGTAAGATAAATGTTTCAGTGAAGAGGCTACATATTTCTAAAATGTTTGGAAAGTCTTCTTTTCTTTAATATCCCAGACATGTGAGTAACATGACTGCATCTCATCGACAGTACATGGAAAAATGCCCAGCTTGGAGAGGCTATGATTGAGAGCCTTGAAGCTCAGGGACTGCAGCTGGCCAAAGAGAAGCAAGAATACCTCGGTAAACTAAAGAAAGGTCACCTGAAAAAGTGAGATTTATAAAAGATGATGAGCAGAGGCACAAATGTGTTCTTTTTTTCAGATAAGCTTATGGAAGAGACAGAGGAACTGAGTCATCAAAGGGCACAAAGAGAGGTAAGACCCTTGTTCTGGTTTGTCCCAAACAGACATGTCGTATTTAGGGCTTTAATGTAAAAATTCTAACTAAATTAGTACCTGTCTGCAGGAGTTGGAGCGTCTGAACCAAATCCTGGAGGAGGAGAAAATGAAATTTGAAGAGGTGGTGCTGGAGCTGAAAGCCGAGCAGGAGCAGATCAAACTGTGAGAACTCGTCCATATCCTGCTGATGTACAGCCGTGCTGCTGCTGCCGAGAGTTTACTCTTTGTTTTTGTTGTGTGCTGATGGCAGCGATCTGGACGGCACATCCCAGTCCCTGAAGAATGTTGAGCATGAAAAGGAAGAGCTGAGCTGCTTGACGGTGACTCTTCAGAAGTCCATCGAGGTAGAATAAGCACCGTGAAGCCACCTCTGTGAGCTCTGCATCCGTCATGTGCAGACCTGCGTGGGTGGAAATACAGGCTTCTGCTTACTTATTACATGCTGACATAAATCAACTCCTAATGGACAAGGATTACGTTATAATCAGAAGACAAGGGAAATGTTCCAGATGAAAACTATCTTGTAGCTTTGGCTTTGAGATAGAGTGTCTCCTGAAACTGGAATGTTAGTGGTTAGATCTAGAGCTTCTCCAGGTTAGGTGGACAGGGGCAAGACACCCGATGTGCTCATGAGTGAGTGATTGTAAAGACTAAAAGCATATCACATAATATATTTGATGTACAGATGCAGGCATGAAAAAGTTCCCCTTTCTGCCGACTGCCAGCCACTTACCAGCCACTTACCAGCAACTTACCAGCCACTTACCAGCAATTTAATAGCGGCTTGTCTGCTAATTCAATCGCACAGCGAAACGCCTGTGTGCCCAGTGGAAACAATTTCAGAGCATAAATGAACGCCCGGAACAAGGACGTTTCTACACGCCAAGTTTGGACACTGTGCGTGATGACGTATTCGTGGGACAAATCGTTCAGCCACTTCTGGCAGAAAAAGGTGGAACTTTTTCATGTCCGCATCTGTATATCAATATGGGATGGGGTGGGGTGGTTGCCTGGTGGTTAAAGATATGGTCTTTGGACCAGGCAAATTGTCCCCGACATGCTGATTAGTGAGTGATCGTAAAGACTAAAGAATGCATACATAAGAGGTTGTAGTTTAGTGTTTTGTGAATGGGAGGATGAGAAACACATTTTTAGGTTTTTTCATTGAAGCTAAACAAGGCTACAAAGGTGCTTTATGATTGCAACCATTCACCATTTCTGGGTGTGATTTCATATTTGAATAAAAATAACGCTGTGAACGGCGTACATCTTCTTATATCTGTCATGATCCGAGGGTTTTTTGGTTGAACAGCTTTTCTCCTGTTTAGGTGGAGATCAAAAGTCTGACTTCTCTATTTAAAAACTGGAACTTCCTTATTTTTTTTATTGACTGCGGTTTCTGATTTAATTGTATGATTCAATTATTTTGCTGCATCACTGTATCTTCCTTAAGCTTGAAGTTAAATGATATTCTACTGAAACATTTACCTAATAGGTTTTCCCATCATTTTCTGAATGATAGCAGTTATCCAAGCGCCAAATCCTAAATCATGATGCTGCCTTCAGTGTGCTTAACAAGGCATAAACATGGGGTTTCCTTGTTAAAATGTGCTACCCTTTTATTTCAGACATCAGGTTGTTAAACTTTTGTCTCATCTATGTGTAAAACATTTTCCCAGAGTGCTGTAGGACATGCAGGAGGTCAACAAAACTGACAGAGCTTTCTTTCTGTGTTAAATGCAACTTTTATTGTTCAGTGTTTTTCTGATACAGCATGCACAAACTCAGGATTTACCAAAGATGCTGTTTTGCTGCTTTTACTGGATCCTCTTGGATCTTCTTCTGGACCTGATGTTGTGACTAGATAGCGGTCTTTGCCAAATCTACACAACAAGGGAGGATAACAAAGTAAAATTTCTTCAGTTTAGTCACCATATATTTAATTGTGAGTTGACAAACAGCCGGGTATTTAAAACTGCACTGTTGGCTTTTTCTATCAATCCACAACTGTTCTTCAGAGGTCCTGTGAAAACTATGATTGAAGTACGGCTAACACAACCTATTAACCACACTATGTTTGCTCCACGTTAACTTCCCTGTCTTAAATCTCTTCACCTCATTTCATACGTCTGATTTCAAGTTCATTTTTTAGAAGTTGATGACACATTTCCTCTTTCTTTTTCCACTCTGGACCAAAAAATAATACTATTACTGTCATAGTGTATTTCACAGTGTTGTTCAGATTCAGTTCATAATTGTGACACATATATTCTTATATTCTTGTAAGTACTCAGCTTAGAAATCTTCATAATTCCAAAGGATTTAAAATGCAAAGGGAAGACTTTTTAAATAGAATAATCTAAAACCGAGTCAGTTCTGTTCCTCAAGTACCACACCCTGCTTGTTTTAGATGTTTCCACACCTGGCTGCAATGAATGGCTGATTAACTAACTTCATCAGGAGGTCCATTAGTCTGAACCAAGTGTGTTGGAGTAGGAAAACATCTCAAACATGAGAGCAGTTTTTCTTGAGGACTGGAACTGAGAAACATGGGTCTAAAAGACAGAAACAAACAGCCAAGTAGAGTGGATTTTACTATAGAATCTAAGTGAGTAGATGTAATCTGATCCCTCCTGTTCTCGCTGCTTCAGGAGCTCTCCCAGGAGAAGCAGCGAAGGTTGGAGCTCCTGGGAGTAAAGGAGCAGGACGACAAGGAGGTGGAGGTAGCAGAGGAGGAGACATCTGAGCATGGAGAGGAGCTTGAAGACCAAGACCTGCTGCAGGATCTGCGGCACATCGAGGAGCAAATGAAGATCCTGCTGAAGGAGAAGGAGCTGGCCGATGAGAAGTGAGTCAAACTCAGACAAGGATTTCCAATCTGACAGCTTTTATCTTACACAATTTCACAAGCCACAAGTCTTTTTGTTAGCTACAAGAAAAACCACGTTTAAATACAAGTGCAGCTTTTTCAAATATGAGGAAGAAACAGAAACTGTGTTGTGTGTCGCTCATCTTGAATTCAAATGTAATACGTCATCAGAAACTTTTAACCAAAGCCAAAGACAGCATACCGTGTTTCAGATTGTACGAGTGACTGCGTATTAGATTATAGCCTGTATGAACATCCGTTCTGATGGTACAGAGGATGGAACAACTAGTGGAAATGTGTATTGATTCCTAAACAAACGAGTTGATTGATTGGGTGAAGTAAGTGGGATATTACAGGGCTGGCGTATTGACTGTGAAGCACTAATGTTCAGTTACGAGTGGCGAAACATACAATCCATAACGCTGGGTTTCCATGAGCTCCTCTTCCTCTCAGTTAGCCTGAGGCTGCCTGATGTGGACAACATGCACAATAACTAGACAGAACAACCTCCAATGAGACAAAATCACACTCAGTCAAAGACAATAGTCTCACACATCCCAAAAAAATATGGACTGGGTGCTGGATGCAAGTAGAGTGCAAACTGAAAGAACAGGGATCTGCACACCAGGGAATGCTCCTCAGAAAGATTTAATGCGTGTAACGTTTCGGGCTTCTGCCCTTCTTCAGACAAAACGATTTTGTCTTGGAGACACACCTCCATGGACAATCACATGAATCACATGACCAGAACACAATCAGTTAAACAGCTTCCAGGTGTGCGAGTACATACAGTGATGGCAATTAAAGATGACAACAGATCATAATAATAATAATAATAATGCAAGATATGGCTTTCATGAAACACCTGAATAAATCTGAAAAAACAAGACCAACCAACACAACAAAAACAACACCAGGAGATCACTGAATGATGCTGCTAGAGTGTGAAAACCATGCTAGAGAAAAAGCATAGTCATGGTTTACACAATGATAGCAGCAATATCAACAACTCTGCTGAAGTAAAGTGATGAAAATACCAAGGAAAATAAGTAGGGACACTAAATAAAATGCTTCCATGTATTGGTGTGTCTTTTTTTTTTTTGTCTCCAAGGTCTCCACCTGTGTACGTGGAGAGTTTGGAGACCTCTTTTTTTACCACCTACCCATCTTTCCTCATGTCACCATTTTCTTTCTGCAAAGGTGCGCCCTGCGAGGGGCTGCTTGACCACGGTCTGCCTGATCCTGTTCTGTTATGTTTTTGTTTTGTCTATGTGTCTTGGACGGGTTGTACTGAAACATGAATTTCCCCTCGGGGATCAATAAAGTATCTTTGATTTGATTAAAATAACATAGTAACATAAACAAGACCCTGGATAATGGGCATAACACGGCTAAGTCCCCAGCAAGCATCCCATGAATGTGTGTGGAGAGCAACATCGCACAGGTGTTAAACTGCTAAAAAAATGTCCTCCAATCAATGTCAGATAATATAATCACAGAAACGACCACAGAAAACAAACACAGCACAAGAAAGGTCTTAGATCAAAATCTACATTCAGGACTTTAGGAGTCAAAGTGTCCAGAGTATGTATCCAGAGGGCTTCTCTCTTAAGTATAAGAGAGTTGATGTCTCCACCACGTGGTGGGAGCTTAACCTGTTCGATGCCAACATACCTGAGAGAAGCCACGTTGTGGGAGGCTTGTGTAAAATGCAAAGCCATTGGATTTTGTGTATCATGATTGCATGATATCGTGTTCTGAAATCCTGATTTTTAGAGGTCTGGTGGTTTTTCCAACAAATGCTAAACCACATGGACATTTAAGGAAGTAGATTACTTTTTTAGAAATGACTCCCTTGATGTTGTAAGGTTTGCCAGTCCGTGGATGATAAAAAGTTCTTTTGTATGTAAAATTACACTGAGAACAGTTACCACATCTGTAGTTCCCAAAGGGAACAGCCGAGAGGAAATGGGGAGGAGTCACAGGAGGATGATGGGCACGGACAGGCATATTTCTCAGGTTGGGAGGTCTTTTGAACACAACCGGAGGAGGGATGCAAAAACATTTGAGGGAGGGGTCAGAGTCGATGATGTGCCAATGTTTTTAAATGATATTGTGAAGTTCTTTACCAAGAGGCGAGTACTGGATCACACAGTTCAGCTGGGCCTGAGTTGTCTTCAGGCTAGTGTTGTTCAGGCACTCAGTTTGGGAAACAGTCAGCAGGGTTGCGTGTGTGTGTCACCCACTCAGGTCTGTAGCGTCTGTTGCGGAAACATTTTCCAGGTTAGATTAAGCAAAATACTGTAGTCTGCATCTGAACTGTAGATGCGGCGAATGCAGTTAAACTGAGAAATGGGTAAACTCCCTTTAAGTGGCGTTGGGTGAAAAGATTGTCCATGAAGTGTGGAATTTCTGTCAGGAAAGGTTAGTCCCCACTGTTAGAATGTCTGTACTTAAGAAAGTCCAAAATGTTAATCTGATGTGTGTCGGACTCCATGGTGAAGTTTAGGTGTTGACTGTATGAATTAATAAAAGAATGGAAGTCCTTCAGTTGGGCTTAAGATGTCATCAATATACCTCTTCCAGTTTAAAAAGAAAGCCATGTGCACATTGCTCTGGTGGTTGAAGATGACGTTCTCTTTTAAATATAGTCCACAGTAGAGGGAAGAAAAGCTCAGAGCCATCTTGGCTCCCATGCTGGTGCCTGAGACCTGGAGATAGATGTCAGAACCATAGAGAATTCTTCTTTTTTTTTTTTTTTTTGTCAAGATCATTTCAGTGAGATCCACAATGCATGCAGCATAGGGGTTTGGTCAGGACGCATATTCAGAAAAAATTCAGCTCCCGAAGGCCCCTATCAAAAGGTACATTACAGAGTGCAGAATTATTAGGCAAATGAGTATTTTGACCACATCATCCTCTGTATGCCTGTTGTCTTACTCCAAGCTGTATAGGCTGAAAGCCTACTACCAATTGAGCATATCAGGTGATGTGCATCTCTGTAATGAGAAGGGGTGTGGTCTAATGACATCAACATCCTATATCAGGTTTATTTGGCAAACATGATGATTAGGCAACTTCCTTTCCTTTGGCAAAATGGGTCAGAAGAGGGACTTGACAGGCTCCGAAAAGTCAAAAATAGTGAGATATCTTGCAAAGGGATGCAGCACTCTTCAAATGTCCAAGCTTCTGAAGTGTGATCATCGAACAATCAAGCGTTTCATTCAAAATAGTCAACAGGGTCGCAAGAAACGTGGAAAAACCAAGGCGCAAAATAACTGCCCATGAACTGAGAAAAGTCAAGCGTGCAGCTGTCAGGATGCCACTTGCCAGCAGTTTTGCCATATTTCAGAGCTGCAACATCACTGGAGTGCCCAAAAGCACAAGGTGTGCAATACTCAGAGACATGGCCAAGCTAAGAAAGGCTGAAAAACCACCACCACTGAACAAGACACACAAGCTGAAACGTCAAGACTGGGCCAAGAAATATCTCAGACTGATTTTTCTAAGGTTTTATGGACTGATGAAATGAGAGGGAGTCTTGATGGGCCAGATGGATGGGCCCGTGGCTGGATCGGTAAAGGCCAGAGAGCTCCAGTCCCACTCAGACGCCAGCAAGGTGGAGGTGGGGTACTGGTATGGGCCAGATGGATGGGCCCGTGGCTGGATCGGTAAAGGCCAGAGAGCTCCAGTCCGACTCAGACGCCAGCAAGGTGGAGGTGGGGTACTGGTATGGGCTGGTATCATCAAAGATGAGCTTGTGGGGCCTTTTCGGGTTGAGGATGGAGTCAAGCTCAACTCCCAGTCCTACTGCCAGTTTCTGGAAGACACCTTCTTCAAGCAGTGGTACAGGAAGAAGTCCGCATCCTTCAAGAAAAACCTGATTTTCATGCAGGACAATGCTCCATCACACGCATCCAAGTACTCCACAGCGTGGCTGCAAGAAAGGGTCTAAAAGAAGAAAAACTAATGACATGGCCTCCTTGTTCACCTGATCTGAACCCCATAGAGAACCTGTGGTCCCTCATCAAATGTGAGATTTACAAGGAGGGAAAACAGTCCACCTCTCTGAACAGTGTCTGGGAGGCTGTGGTTGCTGCTGCACGCAATGTTGATGGTGAACAGATCAAAACACTGACAGGATCCATGGATGGCAGCTTTTCAGTGTTCTTGCAAAGAAAGGTGGCTGTATTGCTCACTTATTTGTTTTTGTTTTGTTTTTGAATGTCAGAAATGTATATTTGTGAATGTTGAGCTGTTAAATTGGTTTCCCTGGTGAAAATAAATAATTGAAATTTGTTTATTGTTAATTTGCGTAATAATTATGTTTGCCTAATAAACCTGATATAGGGTGATGATGTCATTAAACCACACCCCTTCTCATTACAGAGATGCACATCACCTGATATGCTTAATTGGTATCAGGCTTTCGGCCTATACAGCTTGGAGTAAGACAACATACATACAGAGGATGATGTGGTCAAAATACTCATTCGCCTAATAATTCTGCACTCCCTGTATGATATAAGGATTCAATGTCCATGGTGACAAAAAAGCAGTGGTCACCTGGGAGTTCAGTAGTTTAAATCATCTTCATAAACTCCATAGAGTCTTTTACATTTGATGGCAAAGGTGTGACCAATGGTTGAAGAGAGTGGTCCACAAAAGTTGATATTTTTACCCTCTCAAAAATAGAGGTACCAATTTGTACCTAAAGGAATAGTTCACCCACAGAATGATGTAGCTTTAGTTTCCACTTGCCCTCATGGTGAGCAGGACTCTGGACCACTTTTTTGATATGTCAAATGCAGCCAGACGACTTCTCGTTTTCCCCCAACTTTCATATAGTGGAGTTTGCCAGGGTCCCAGCCAAAAAGATCCATAAAAGTCCACAAAAAATTGTCAAGATTCCTCCATATTGCTCATCCCATGTAATCCAAGTGTCCTGAGTGGGTAGTGTCCAGAATTTACTCGAAACATCATTTACTATATTTTTAGAGCCTAAAAAAGGAGTTTTGTTTACTTTCGTGAAGCGCGCATGGGCGGTCACAAAACTACGGAAGCCTCGGCGTTCAGAGCCGATAATGCAAGTGTAGAAGCAGAAACTCACTGTTTACATTTACAGACAAACCGGGACAAACACAAGAGGGGTTGGATATTGATTTAAAAGAAAGAAAGAAAGAAAGAAAGAAAAAGAGAACACGCGATCTCGTCTGCCGTGGCTTCCGTAGTTTGGTGAACGTGCATCGGCATGCTCACCAGACATGCGACATAGTATTGTTTAGGCTCTAAAAATATACTAAATGACGTCGTTTTGAGTAAATTCTGGACGCTACCCACTCAGGACACTTGGATTACATTGGACGAGCAGTATGGAGGAATATTGACAAGTTTTTGTGGACTTTTCTTCTTCTTTGTAAACAAAAAGATCCATAAATCTCTCAAAATCTCCTTAAATTCCATAAATCAGTAAACTGTGCAGATACCTAAACTATTTGAGACTTTATATAAAGATTTACTATCTAATTTCATATCGTACAGCATTTAAAATACAAATTCATCAAGATATTTAAGTTAATATTATTTGGTAGAACTTATCAAAAGGAAAGTTTTTGTTTTGGGGTTTGTTTGTTTGTTTGTTTGTTTAAAGATTTTTTTGTAGAAGGAATTGTGAAGTGATGCTGTTGTCTGTTCAATCTAATGTTTTCACAAAAAGCATAAAAAGATATTTATAAACCTTTTTCTAGACATCTTGGGATGTTTTCTTATATGCAACAAAAACTATAAATCTGGGTTTTTGAATTCTTTTTAGCTTTTAATTAACAGATACAAGTCAACAGAAACTCTTTTGTTGTATTTATGAGACAAACCAAACCTGAATTTGCATGATTTGTAAAGTGAAGATAATGTTAATCCTTTAAAGTTCTCAAAGAATTGTAAATGCAATGCTTGGGTAAGAGTATGAACAGTGTTTTTAGGTTTGTTCTGTATTTAATGATAAACTGCACTGCTTTGGTTCAGGCTGTCGGAGAATGAGCAGCGGGCTAAAGTCCTGCAGCAGGAGAGGGAATACTACTCAACTCAGGCTCAGACTCTGCAGCAGTCACTCTCGCAGCTCAGCGTGGACAAGCAGCAGACGGAGGCCGAGCTCAAGGTAACACGGCATGACTCGGCTGATTCCAGCCTGCACTTACACAACAGGACAACTCACTGAAGGTTGCTGAATGAATCTGCAGCCAGATTTTTATGTTAATTTATTTTACTTTCAGTGGAAATTTTCTTTAATGCATTTTGTCCACACAAATACATCTGATTCAAATGAAAGCTGATGCTTAAAGGTGTTGTATCATGTTTCTCAAATGTTCCAAAAGCAAACTCCAGGCATATACACATGCACTGGTTACTTTTTCTTTACAAATGTACTTACTTTAATTATTCACCCCCATTACAGCAGTATCTTGTACCACATACTCCAAGTTTTCATATCAGACACTCTTCCCAGCTTTATTTTTCAGTTCCTATTGTTAACAAATGTTTTGGAAGAAGATCGTTTGCGTTTAAAGCACCAACTACTGGAACAACCTACCTGCTTATTTAAATCTTATTCTTTTGGTATTTTTAGGCGTGCTTTGTCTTCTCACCTCATGGCCTGTTCCTGTTTTACTTCCATTTTATTTTATTTCCCTTTCATGTAATTTCGATTTAATGTTCTAATTTTCTTGTTTTTTTTTGTTTATTTATTTATTTATTTTTCTTTTTTAGTTTTTTGTTTGTGTTTTTGTGTTGGCCCCCTCAAACAGCCACTCAAGTTTATCCAAAAAAATTTCAATATACCGTATAGGCTAAATATGTTCCCCTCACCTATAGATAACTAAAGTCAACTACAGGCATACAGTATGAGCTAAATACACTGCCTGGCCCCCCAAAAAGTTGACACCAAGAAAGGGTCCTCCACTCTAATACTCCGTTGGACTTTCTTTAGCTTTGATTACGGCAACATTCGCTGCGGCATCGTTTTCACAAGCTTCTGCAATGTCAGTAGATTTAGTTCATGCAGTGTGGCATTAAAGCTAAGGTTGGCAATGTTGGAAAAACGGTTTGAGCAAGTGACAGTTTAAAAAACACACCACCTGAAACCACGCCTTCAGAGCGCAGGGACGTGTGTGCTGATGTTTTACGAGCAGATTAATGATAACAACCGAGTGGATAGCTCGTTAGCTTGATAGTAAACAGCTGACAAACCACATTTCTAAAAGTTTTGATCCACTCACCTCCAACTCCTTCTGCGGTTTAAAAAGTCCACACTGCAAACGTCAACGCCTCTGAGACTTAATCCTTATCTGTTGTTTTGGTTTGGTTTTTTGGCGCAGCAGCAGTTAGCAGTCCGTTAGCTATAGTTGTTTACAGTGAGCAGAGCACACGGGGGGTCACGAGAGGGACGGAGAGAGGGGAGGGGCAGAGACGAAACATAAAGGCATCGATTCGTTCTTTCTGTACATTGTGATTTACCAATTCCTGCCTATCTGTGTGAATGGCAGGGGTTGGTCGGAGTTTTTACAGACCTGCAGCTCTCACAGAGGTCTGACTGTTTCCTTCCTTTTCATGAATCCATGATGTGTTGATACTGTCAGGATGGAAGGTGATGATGGTAGAGACTGACCACAGCCTTCTCCAGCACATCCCAAAGATTCCCAATGGAGTTCAGGTCTGGACTCTGTGGTGGCCAGTCCATGTGTGGAAATGATGTCTCCTGCTCCCTGAACCAGTCTTTCATAATCTGAGACCCACATATCCTAGACCTGAAGCTGGACCTGAACCTAGACCTGAACCTGGACCTGAACCTGTAAGACCTGAACCTGGACCTGAACGTAGACCTTAACCTGGACCTGAACCACTCTTTCACAATCTGAGCCCGATAAATTCTGGCATCGTCATCTTGGAATATGGCCGTGCCATCAGGAAAGAAACATCCATTGATGGAATAACCTGCTCATTCATGATATTCAGGTATCAGCTGACCTCATTCTTTGAGCTGATACTGTTGCTGAACCTGGACCTGAGCAACTGCAGCAACCCCAGATCATCACACTGCCCCTACAGGCTCATACAGTAGCACTAGGCATGATGCTGCATCACTTCATCTGCCTTTCCGGCCACATTTCTTCCTGGAAGACGATGGTCTCCACCATCCTTCCAGTGATTTAATAATAGTCAGGGGGCCAATTATAAAAAGGGCTTCTGTCAAGACTTTTGCGGACATGTTTTGCTACAAGCTGTTAACCAATCTTCTTTGTTAGAAAACAAGTATAGGTAAGATATTTGGATAGTTGTCAAGCTGAAAAAATATTTTTGTGAATTTTACAAGCAATTTCATGCCAGTTTTTAGGTTTCCAGCATAATCCAACCTAATAACATTAAATGTTGAATATAGCCACAACTTTAATGGCGGCATACATAAAATTGGTATCAAATTAAAGCTGACACTCATGAGATGGTTGCAAGATTGTCAGAATGAACATTTATTGTAGAGTGTAAGAGAAAACTTGACTAGAACATGAAAAAAATCAATCTCTCCAAAGAAAACCAGATTTCAAAGTGAATATAAGCTTAGAAACTTAACATTTTGGTCTAAAACCTCTATCAACCAGTAACTCTAGCATGTGAATAATCATGCCAAGTTCACAGTTTTTAGGAAGAGAGAGTGCAATCCTGCACAGGTTATAATATTTAATGTCAACGCGAAATTAAAAACACTAGAGGCTATAGGCTTTCATCGGCATATCACTATATATTAATTCTATCCTAAAAAAAACTTACTTCTTCAGAATATTTTAGGAGTAATACTATTCACTTTTAACCAAAGGTATGTTTTTTTCCCATCCAAATAGTGACACTCAGAACCGCCAACACAGCACTTACCATGTCCTGTGCTCAATCTAACCTCTCAACACAAAAGAAATTCTACTTTTTATAATGAAGACCTCACACCAAAACATCATACTCCAAAGCAAATGTAAATTGAAGAGGGAAAAACAATATCATCCAAACAATCTAAACAATGCAGAGCAAAATGCAACAATTATTAGAAAAATATAATTATCTCATATTCTTCACCAACTCACACACACCCACATCCCCATCAATATTCCACTTTTTCACACAACTTCACATAAGTGCTCTTTTTTTTATCATAAGTTTCAGACAAACTGTCTCTAGAAGAAACGCTGTATTTTTTCATCACCAATTTTCAGAAAAACACACTAACACTTTCCATCTTCCTTTTTCCTATTCCATAACTACCTTATTCACACCAAGGCATAAAATCCAACAACCATCAAATATAAGCTATCCATCACAATTTTACATCATACTACAATCAATTTTTAGCTAGTGGTCTCTTTTGCTCTTTCCACCCTTAAGTTCTTTTCTATCAAAACTAGCCACTTTTAATGTTCCCATTATTTCATCACTTCCTTATAACATGACACAACCCCAAAGTACACATTTTTGTTTTCCTATTCTCTTACAACCATCCATCAATATTGCATTTCTCACGAGAACTTAGCTCTTCTCCTTTCACCACTTTAGTATGGGGCTAAATCCTTTGCTATGTCTAGCACTACTCTTTTGCAAACAAGGCACTCACACAGTTCCTTTTGGAAAGCCCATCAATGTTAACATCTCTCCACTTCCATAACAATATGCATGAAAAATAACCCTTCCCACCTTCGTCCCTCCCCATTTTATTTTCTCTCAGTTTTTTCATTTCTCTTCTTTTTTCCATCTCCCACCTTCCCAACTCTCACTTTAGTCATTCAGTATCCTCTACAACATCCCCTTGTCAAACACACCAACTCATACATCCCACTAACTACCAGCACACACACCCTCTCCCCTCACACTTCCCCTCCCCCCCCCCCCCCAGCGCTCATTTCATCCTCCATCCTCCACACCTTTCCATTTATTATTTTCAGCATCACCCTCAATTTTTGCCTCTTCAACAAAATCACCATCTAACCCTGTAACCTTCCGTCTTCCATGTTCCATATCTCTATAACAGCACCCCATCTGTTAGTGAATCATTTGCAGCAAACCAGAATCATGCTCTTAGCCACATGTAAAGCTTCCATCACCACATCTCAGTCCCATAAACCAGAAAAACACAAGGTCCAGACCACCAAAAGAAATGTTGTTTGTTCCATTAGCCTCTCAAACTCAGCAAAACTAAAACAGGCTCATAGCATGTTGCAGCTCATCAATTTCTCCACATCGCAGTAATACTCAACAGCACCCTTTGTGACCTTGAGTATTGTTATGTATTGTTTTAATGATTATGCTTACACATTAATTGCATTGCGTTGCAAAATTTCCCAAAATTACAGTGTTAAAGGAGTTAGCAGAATTTAAAAAAACCAAACATAAATGTCCCTTTTTTTCATACTAATGTACGCCTAAATACCAAAAATAATGTTTCCACCCATTTTCTCTCTTTCCTTAACAGCTTTCTCAAAATGCGCTCAATTCGGTGTCCGATCCCGCGCTGCTTGCACGTACGTCAAATACCTACATCCGCAGTTTTATGCAGAAAAAACGGTCGCGTTATATTAAAACACTGTAAGCATAGTTATATTCTTCTGCCTCAGAAAACACCAACAACTAAAGATACTAAAAAGTGTAACTACGAAGAAAAAGCTTAGTAAACAACATTATAGCTTTCCAGCTCTCCATGCGACGACGTCAAATGACGCTACATCCGCTTTTTATATAGGTAGAAGCCGGTCGCGGTAAATTCAAACACTGTAGCATAGTTATGGATTATTCTGCTGTCAGCAAACATCCAATCAACTAAAACACTAAAAAGTGGAACACGGAGAAGAAGGTGAGAAACAACATTATAGCTTCAGTTTGTGCTCCCCGCTTCACTGCAGTTACCTAAGTGCCAGTCGCGGCAGTCGCGTTTCGTTTCTAATCTTCCTCAAGTCCTTTAACTAAAACAATAAACACTATTACCACTTTAAAGAAATCAACATTCTATCCCACATTAGCAAACATTAAGCGGGTCATCAACAAACGCCAAAATTTTCTACATTTGCCCCCTACTATAATGTGTTGGACAGTTCTGAACCCAGTTTTAGTAGTTTCTGCATCCCCTTAGATGTTTTCTCTGCTTGATGCTGCCAATGATCTGACCTTTCTCAGACAGACAAACATCTTTTCCACGACCACGGATGTGTCTTTCCACATGCTTGTTTAGGAAATGAGAAGCAAGTCATTGCACCAGTTCGAGTTAAAATACTTTTTGCAGCTGAAAGATAATCACCCAAGCAGTAATTATCCAATAGGAAGCTCTGACCTATAGTTAAATCCAGGTGGTGACTTCTTTTAGGCCAGGCAGTGTGTGTTCCCCTCACCATTATAGATAACTGGAGTGAAGTTCACTCACAAAGTTGAGGGTTTTTCAGCTCCTGAAGACAAAATCTAACCACCTTTGGTGAGTCGATCCATTGTCCAGTACAACAAATAAATTCCTACGCCAAATGCAACTGCATTTTCTCCAACTGTCGTCTGGAGCTTAAATAGTTTTTTTTTTATTATTATTATTTTAAAGATAAAAAGAAGGAAATAAAGAAGGGGAAAAAAATCAGCTGTCAGTGAAATAAGTTGAAATTGACAAAAGTAATAAAAGATAAAAATTCTATGAAAATCATGACGTTGAATTTGAATTGTGGTAATATTAAAAAGAAACACAAAAAATAAAACAAGCCAACAAGCATGGTGGGGCTCTGAAGCTAAAATTTTATTGAGCAACTTTCTGAGGCAATCACTGCAATCAGGTGTTTTCTGTAACGCTCAAAAAGACTTTGACACCTGTTTACAGGTGTTTTGGTCCACATCTCACAGGAAAGGTGCTCTAATGTGTCTGGGACAGCTTTGTGTGTTTGTTTTTTTGTTTGTTTTTTTAATTATTATTGCCTACCACAATTAAAAAGCAATTTGTTATTTCACTAAATGATAATTTTGTAAATTTTTATATATTATAAGTTTCTTGTTATTTGAATTATACTGTGAATTAAGCCTTTTCTTTAATTGGAGGGTGTCAATAATCTTGAGCACGACAGTAAAGCTGACTCATAGGCTGCAACAAAACATTTAAGCTAAACATGTATGACAGTGAAGTGTTTTATCGAGCTAAAAATGTAACAAAGATTAAAATTTTGGAGCTACAAAGCAATTCTGGTGAACTCATTGGTGTTTTTTCCTTTTGACTAGCAACAAAGTTCTTTGCTGATCTTTCCAGCTAACATCCATCTTGAATATTTGGACTGACATGAACCACAGTCAGTTGTTGTTGTGTCTGAGTGTTCCTGTCTTGTCTCAGGCAGAAATAGAGTCCCGGATGGAGCTGGAGCAGAGGCTGAAGCAGGCTGAGGAGGCCCTGCAGGACCTGGAGAAAGGCCTGAATTCACTGGAACGAACCAAAGAGCGAGATGAGAAGATGAAGGGGGATGTGACGCAGCTGAGGAGTGAGTGCTTTAACTACCTGTTTCATCATGCACTGAAGTGTAGAAAAAACAGTTTTGATATTTTCATCTGTGATCAAAGTGCATATTGAATCCAGGCAAGGCAAGTTTATTTGTTTGGCACTTATGTGCAAAATACACCAGTGTTGTACATAAAACAAAAAAAGTGTTTTAGTGGAGTGTAGAAGTACAGAAAATATAAAGAGAACCAGAATCCTCTTTAGACACAAATAAAAGGGTGTTAAAATAACAAAATCTTATAGAATAACTAAATTAAAGTGATTAAAAGCAGGTGACAATCTAGATCAGGGGTCTGCAACCTGTGGCTCTTTGGACCTCCCACAATGGCTCAGTAACATAGGCTATAAAATGATAAAGGAACAACTATTGTTTTTAAATACAGACATAGAAATAAATGAAAGTTTCAGCAGTTTTTTTCATGGAATAATTGAGTAAATTTCCAGAAAATAATGACACTTAAAGTGCTGATGACACGACCTTAACTTCCAGTAACTTTGCCATACAACAACACACCAAGACAAAATAAGTAGTTCTGTGCAGTTAAAAGTTAATCAGACGTGTATTTACGTAAATATCCGATGTTTAGGAGGCTCGGCTAAAGGCTAATAGCTTTTCAGTCGCGAAACGAGCCGCCATGTTGTGTCACCAGCGACATACAGAGTTGCGGTCCGCCCATTAAGTTACATGTATAATCTAAGCTGTGGAAAACATGAAAGATGCTCCAGAACAGCTAGATTGGAACTGGTTTGTGTGCTGGGATCATCAGCCAGATCAGAAAAATGTGATAATGCTGAGGAATTTGGGGAAATCACATTTTTCAAGCTAGAACCGGAGTAGAACTGTAGCCAGCTGCCTACAGCCTGTCTCCAGCCTCAGGTCCACTGGTTCAGCCAAAAGCCTGCAAGACCACACTGAGGGAATTGGAACTGTAAGGAGCGACCCGGAACAACTAAAAACAGACAACAGACCCAAAAAAGAGTTTGACATACATTACCCCCCTCCCCTGTGGAACAAATCCAGTGGTGAAATTTCCTCCTAAATATTCCACAGTCAACTGTCAGCTGTATTATAAGAAAATGGAAGTGTTTGGGAACGACAGCAGCTCAGCCACGAAGTGGCCGGCCACATAAACTGATGGAGCGGGTCAGTGATGCTGAAGCTCATAGTGAGAAGAGGTGGCCAACTTTCTGCAGAGTCAATCACTACAGACCTCCAAACTTCATGTGGCCTTCAGATCAGATCAAGAACAGTGACAGAGAGCTTCATGGAATGGGTTTCCATGGCGACCAGCTGCATCCATCCATACATCACCAAGTGCTATGCAAAGCGTGGATGCAGTGGTGGAAAGCAGCCGCCACTGGACTCTAGAGCAGTGGAGGTTCTCTGGAGGACCAATCACGCTTCTCCATCTGGCAACCTCATAGAAGAGTCTGGGTTTGGTGGTTGCCAGGACAACGGTACTTGTCTGACTGCATTGTGCCAAGTGTGTTTGGTGGAGGGGGGATTATGGTGTGGGGGTGTTTTCAGGAGCTGGGCTTGGCCCCTTAGTTCCAGTGAAAGAAACTCTGAATCCGTCAGCATACCAAGACATTCTGGACAATTCCATGTCCCAACTTTGTGGGACCAGTTTGGAGCTGGCCCCTTCCTCTTCCAACATGACTGTGCACCAGTGCACAAAGCAGGTCCATGAAGACCTGGATGCAGAGTCTGGTGTGGAGGAACTGGACTGGCCTGTACAGAGTCCTGACCTCAACCCCATAGAACAGCTTTGGGATGAATCAGAGCGGAGACTGAGAGCCAGGCCTTCTGGTCCAACATCAGTGTGACCTCACAAATGTGCTTCTGGAAGATGGTCAAAGATTCCCAGAAACACTCCTAAACCTTGTGGACAGCCTTCCCAGAAGATGAAGCTGTTTTAGCTGCAAAGGTGGACCAACGTCATCTTGCATGCACTTCACAGATAGGTGGTCAGACGGGACCCCACCCACATCATTTCCTTCGCTTGGTCCATCCTGAGTAAAGTTTGTTTTGGTTTATGATGCTTGCCTCGTGAGCGTGCTTGCTGAAGTCTGATTCTCCTGCTTACCCTCTTGAGAAAAAAAAAAGTGGTGGATGAAAAGAGGTAAAAATGAGCTTATTAAATTTTCCTCCCACCCACTATGATTAAAAATTCATTTAAAGGTAATTTAAGAAGGATTGTGTATGTAAAATACCAGGTTATGAGTCCTTTAAACCAAGTGAAAACCCTGCCCCCCAGCTCCAGCTTGTTGGCCTGGGCAGGAAATGTAGCGGACCCAGTGTAAATACAGGTCACACATTTGATATCAGACCACATTTTGTTGCATGCGGTGATGTTTCACAACCTAACACCCCTGTTATTAATGTCCACACGCAGATGCATGAACAGAGGTAAACACAAATCTTCACTTTGGCTGGAGTTTTTAAAAGAATCATTTTTAATGCCCAAAATCTGAGTTCATGTGTGGATGACGGGCCAAAAGGTAGGAAAATATCTGGGTTTTATGAGAGACCCTGCTACGTGTGGTGGACAAGACCTTACTTGCAAGGAGACGGTACAGAGACATGAAGGGAACTGAGGAACAACAACAAAATTAACTGTTTTCTTCTTTAGCAAGGTTGTCTCACCATCGTCCAGCTGAGAAGGTTCCTGAATGCATCTTTTCCGGAGCATTTAATGTATTAAGTAATACAAGAGTGAAGAGTGTTAAAATTCAGAAATATATGGGAGACTTCCGGGTCACACATGGAGTAGTCGCAAAGTGCCTAAGCTCCCGCAACATTTCGTTTAAACCTCATATTCAGACGCTAATTTTTTAATTACAACACGACATTTGTCATACCTGTTAAGTAAAGTAAGTAAGTAACCTCTCGTAGAACTGGGAGACCAAATGGCATCGCGCACATCAAGGAGAGATGGAGGGAAAGACGACGAGCTAACACATGCTAGCATGGCCGCTTTGACCAAGTTATTAGAAGAACACAGAACGGCTCTCTCTGCTGAGTTTAAATCGGCCCTAACATCCCTCGAAAATAAGTTGGACAGGGTCCAAACTACCATTTCCGACCATGGACAGAGATTGACCTCCCTGGAAGAAAACGTTAACCAAGTCAGCGACATCTTGGATGGGAGCTAAATACACGGTTCTGGAAGATAGCCTCGCCAAAATAAAGGCTAAGACTATCGACCTGGAATCCCGCAGCAGACGAAGCAACATACGGGTGGCAGGTGTGCCCGAGTCTGTTGAAGGTAACCAGCCCACTACTTTTTTCTCAAAGTTTATACATGAACTCTTCGGGAATGAGGTTCTGAGTGAACCCCCGGAGCTAGATCGTGCCCACAGAGCCTTACAAGCAAAGTTACCCGGGGGTAGACCTAGAGTGGTGGTTGCACGGATCCACAGCTACAGGGTAAAAGAAAAGATCATCCTAGAAGCTCGCAAAAGGAGGGGAAACCTGTTTTACAAAGGGAAACCAGTGGCGATCTTTGAGGACTACTGCCAGGAAATCATGGAGCAGCGCACAGCTTATCAGGGGGTGATGTACTCTACCGCACTCTACCAAAAGGGACTCGCTGCTGTACCCAGCGAAACTCAGGATTACAACTAAAGACGGTGAGAGGAAGCACTTTGCCTCGGTTAAAGATGCCGAGGACTTTCTGGCGACGCTAGGCTGAAATGACCGGAGTGTACGGTAAATATTTGATGTACCGCTGAATGCTTTCTGCGTAACTTTGGTACAAAAGCAACATTCACCCTGTAACTGACAGTTGCACCGTTGTACACTGACTGACACGAGGCTCGATGTTGACACTGTTGTTACCGACTTAATGCTATGTTCAATGTTTAACAGTTCTCTTGACACTTCGTTTACAATAAGTCGCCTCCTTTTCCAAGACTTTCATTCAGAGTAGACCACTGTAGGAGAGGGCAAATGTAAGAAACCCTCGGCATTCAAAGAGCTACGAGCTTAGATCTTATTCCGCCAGCCATCTACCTTTTGTTTTTTCTTTCTCCTCTGGTAAATTTTAAGGTTAATTCACTATGCAGTTCTTTTTGTGTGCCTTTCACTTAGCATCTTAAAATGGGGGATGGGGGGGGGGGGGGGAGTGCTTTAATGTATTTATCCTTGTTTGTTTTATTTTTATTCATTCATTTACTTTTTTTTTATTTTAGGGTGGCAATGTTCTACCTTAAGATCTGAGGGATCTATTCCCCTATTTTTTAGTAAACCAATTTCAGCCAATATTTTATGTTTTGGGGAGGATGTTTTTGGTATTGTGATACCCACTCTCATTGTATCATTGTCATTTGTTTGTTCCTTGAGGAAATAATAATAATAATAATAATAAAAAAAAAGATTTGAAACAAAAATTCAGAAATACATGTCTCATAGTCAAACAGATGAAAGAATAATAATCAGAAGCGATAGCAAAACAGTAATAACAACACAGCGTTATTTTTTTTCTAACTTTCTCTCCTGTTTATGATCATCTGTAAAATGCTCTACTACATGATGTCATGTGCAGACAAGCCCAGTTTTTCCTCACAGGCCTCAAATGCATGTGTGTGTTTATCTAGAGTTCTTTGAGGAGTGTATCTGTGCAGCAGAGATTGAGGCGAAGCTCCCTGCAATAATGAAGAATGCTGTGTACCTTCACAAAGCCGCTGCACGAAGAATCAAAAGCTGCCGAATCCAGAGGAGAGCCTCCAGACGCCACTGGTGTAAGTCTGAGTACCGGATGTTGAGGAATGCTACTTTATGTACTTTATGTAAGAATACTACATGTTGATGGCGTATGTACGTTTGAATTATTCCAATCCAAACCTTTAAATTAGTACCAGTGATTATTTATTTGATATAGATTAGTTACTGTTGATTGAATTTTAAATTGAAAAAAATGACAGAAAAAATAAGAAGGAGCCAGCTTTTTGAATGGTTCTTTAGAAGGAACGGCTCCACAAGTGCCAGCTCCCCCCAAAGAGCCGTAAATCCCATCTCTAGAATCGATGTTCTATTTTTATACGTTTACTGTGCAGTGATGTCCACCTCCTGTGTCTTTAAAGTGATCATTTGACAACCTGCTCAAGCTCCTCCCCACATTCAGATTTTTATGGTATGAATAACTTTGTGTTGAAAATAACAGCAATAATTCCACAGATTAATCTCTGATTTGTCTATTTTGACAGCCCTATTATAAAGTCTGGGTATTGGTATTAATGATACTGTACTGGCCCATCATTTACACCGATACTGAATCTTGCAGTGTGGCACACCCCTAATGGGTCTCATTGTTCAGTCTCGCTTGTCCAATAGACAAATGATAAAGTTAAGGAATGCAGAGATGATTGGAGGATGTTTTTTCAGCCCCATTACTTTCACAGCTGATGTAGAATAATATTTATATATTCAAAGCTTTAATTAATCATAGTGTATGGAGTAGTGAACCTAATCTCATCAAATATTGCAAAAATTGTTGAAAGAAACATTTTAATGCCTGTAAATTCTAGTTGTATATTTGTTATAGAATAATTCCCATTTCCTCCACCATAACTGGAATTTTCTTCTTTACATTGTTTCTAATGTTGCTGTGACCGGTTTCAGCTTCATAGATACCAAACTTGAACTACGCAGTTATATTAATTCTGTTTTCTCTATTTGTGGCTGCTTTGGTAGCTTTAGCATAAGTAGCAGCATTTTCACGCCTGCAGCTGACGCAGAATACAAATAATACAAGTGCTGCAGCTGGGATAGAGATGGAAAAACTAACAGCAGTAAAATATGGATTTAGTTCATTCTAGGAAAGAATGAAACATGTAACATTTACAGCAGCTAGACCTGAAACAGAAAATTGTGATTTAGTGTTTTAGATGGAGCCTGTTTGGTGACATTTGTATCACATGACCACAGATTGCTTACGTGTGGCAACTGGAGGTTATGTGATCACGTGTTTCCATGCCGTGGCCTTGGATAAGCAGGAAATCTGACCACTCTGACAGTGTTTGTGATGGATGCGGTTTCTGTGCAGATGGGGGTTAGATGATGGGACTTCTAGGAAAGGCTTGAAACATATTAGCAGCAAAACAGAACTGGACTATGGCAGATATGTACTTGTTTGAAAGATAAAGTTAATTATTGAATGTCTCTGTGGTCGTTCACACAGATATTTAATTGATTTTAAAAGAAATTCTTCTGAAATAAGTAAACATTGTCCATTTCAAAAGCGCTGGGAACGTTTTTAATCTTTCCGACATGCTAACAAGCTAACTGATTGGATCCCTTTCATCTGGTGTCCGTATAAACATGTCAGCTGGATGAAATATTTGTGCGTGTAAGTGCAGCTGTTGTCTGTGTGCAGTGAAACACTCCAGGTCGTTTGCTGTGGCCAACGATGATGATGACGGCATGGAGGAGCTGCGAGCGACCGCCCGCCGGCTGACCTCCGACTGCAGCTTCAGACAGAGCGTTTACGAGATCATGGCTCGGAAGGACTCCATGAGCAAATCCCAGGACTGAGCCAATGTTTCAAATCCCGATGTACACCACCAGTCAAAGCTTTGGACACACGCTCAGAGTAAATCCAGTAGGTCCAAACCTTTGACTGGTAATGTAGGAAAAAGATGAGGTCGCAGCTGCAACGAGCTTTGTGGTGAAAATAATAGAAAGTCTTATTTACAAGTTACAAGTGATTTTCCTCATCCATATTAATCTGTATGTTATGAAAGCAGAGCTGCCATGTTTGTTTGTTTTTTTATATCCTTATGTCAAAATAATTTTCTCAAGATGCATTTTATTTCTAAAACTATGACAAAACAAATGAGGAAATGAGGAAATTAGGAAAGACAATGCCAGGAAGTGAACAGAATAACTTCCTGTTCTAGATTCTGATCAACTGCAACAATTACCAATCAAACTGATGGGCTGGAAATAACCAACTACCATCTTGATCACCTCATGATCTTGAGAAAACAAAACTTAGTGTGGGTGCTTATCTTGAGAAAAAAGAGGTTGATCTTTTCCAGAATGGAGAGAAAAGTTTATCATGTGAAAACAACAACTATAATAATAGATTTAATTTGACAGCGCCTTCTCAAAAAACCCAGGGTCGCTACAGGATAAAATCACAATAAAACACAACATGCTAACAACAAACAAATGAGTGAAAGTGAAATCATGAATCAAAGGAAGTTTTAAGATGAGTATTGAGTCTGGACTGAAAAGGGTGAAGCGGTCAGTGTTCCTGATGTCTGGGGAGAGGGTCCCAGAGTTGGGGGCTGAGGTGGGCGGAGCAACAGGCAACAGTGAGGTGGGTGTAGTGGCTTTGGAGGTGTAGAGGAGGATCTTTAAGGAGGATCTGAGTTTGACCGTAAGCCAGGATGGGATCATTAAAGCTTGTTACATACCCTGTGAGAAGTGAGAGCCTCGAGGCTGCAAGAAGAAGAAATTTATTTTCTTTTATTTGGGGGGGGGACCCAGTGATTTTACATTTTTCCTAATTTGTAGGAGAAATATCGACGTGTTCGTCTAGACACACCCAGTGTGACGGGAAATCATGAGTATCCTGGAACGCACTGGCATTTATTATTGTTCCAGAGGAACTTGAACACACCATGCAGAGTGCAGCGACGGAATTGCGATGATTAGATGATTTCTGGGGTCAGTATGGGGGCTCTGAGGGGGCTGCTGTCCTCAAAAACCAGACATGGTAACTCTGCAGGAGCGGATCCGTCTCTTATTGATCATGTGACCTGGAGTGCTTTGCTTTATGGCTCCATGACTTCACTATCAGCTGATCAAAGTGGTTTGGAAACTTGATTCCAAAACACGGACCCGGATAGAGACGGTTTCATTTTGCAACAGTTGTGTGGGAAGTCACAGGTGTAGTGCACCCTAGTGGCCAAAAGTTACATGATATCCCTTTAATTCTCTGCATTAACAACGCCGGTCCCAAACGTCTGACCAATTACTCAATACTTCTGATACTACAAAGAAAGTTCTGCTCAGCTGATGTATGGAGAACATCAGAAGATCCCCACCCAGGTTGGCGAGAATGAAACGACTAGTCTAGTAAAGTCGGGTTTACACTGTGTGATTTTTGAGCCAATTTTCTTCTCGCATGACTAGCTCTCAGATTTTCCTGATTTTTGGCCCAATAGGGTGTCATACTTCGTACAGTCTACTTGAGGTCCTCACGACCAGCTCTTGATCAGAGAGTCAGAGATCAGAGGTCGTATCCAAGCACTGGGCTTCCGAGCATCGTACAGTGTGAGAACATGAATCGTGTGATGAACGTTTGAACCCTGCAATGCATTCGTGCAGGTTGAGGTGGACCTGCGACACGATTGAGAAACTCTTACAGCCTAAAGGACACATGAGCAGCGATTGACTGAACGTCTTGCAGAATAACGTCTGCCTGCGCTGCTCCTGTTTGCCATCAGCAAGCAGCATATTCAGTCTGGTGACAGTTGGCTGCGTGTGGGTGATGTTTCATGTCCGTTTCCAGGCGGTCAGCGGCTGCCAGCGTAACTGAAGGACATGATGAGATTTTACTCTGAGGAAAACAAGCGGATAAAGGTTCACATTCTCCCACAGACAGGTCTGATGTGGGCTTGCTTTCACCAGCAAGCCTGTTTGCAGTCAGGTGAACACCAGGATGTGATGTAGGTTTGCGCTCTCTTATTTACTCTTATGACCAACAAACAGTAAAACAGTTTTAAAACTAGTCAAAGAAACTTTTATACACAGCCCACACATCTAAGCTTACAACAACTTTCTGCTACCTGTGGACTTGAATTGGAGGTGGGGCTTCTGTAGCTGAAGTGTCTGCAGCACTGACAGATGGCATCGAGCTGTTCTCTGTCGTCTGGAAGGCAAGCAGAGCAGGAATGTGGACCAGGGATGTTACAACGGTTTCTGTCTCATCTTCCGATTCACGCGCTGATGTTTCAGCCATTCTTCATGTCCATCCCTCCTGCGTTTGTCTGCTCCTTTTTATAACTCCTCTGGTTAGATGTTATTTAATCTTGAAATTACACATAATTAAGGGTGTGTCCTTTTGATTGACATGTGGCAGACCGGAAGCCCGGCCTGCCGACCGGTGGCTAACGGTTAGCTTCTTGTTTGCTCTCGGTAAGGTCTCGGTTTGTTGCAAAGTAGCACAACGGCAGTTTTTAGTCAGATAATATCAAGTCTAAGCGTGTCTTACCTTTACCTTAGGGGGCTAATCTTCATCAGCTCCTGATAGTTTTGAGTTAGCTCGGTTAGCGTTTAGCCCAGAGTATGTCAGCTGTCAATCATTTGCCCCGCGCTCGGAGTGTCCTTGCCTTCGCCCATTTTAGTATTTTCCGGGAGTGACGACACACATGACACGGCAACAAGGTGACGGTGGGACACGCCCACCTGGCTTCACTTTTAGCTCTTCAGAAACCAACGGGTGACGTAGCGGAAGGTTTGTCCCTCTGGATTAACGCTCTATGGCTCCAACATGCTGCTAACATGCTGCTAACTCTGCTCCAGTGCAGAAACCGATGTCCTGACATTTTAGCATACAGTACTCTTTAGAACGGCATACCTGGTTAACGCGCACGTGTTGGACAAAAAGGGGCAAATTTCCGCCTGTGTGGAAGTTGGATCATCGATTCAGCATAGCTCTTTGCTGTGTGTCAAAGTTCTTTAACTGGTAGCCTACGAGACAAAGCTGCATGCTGTAGTGTAAAACGGTTGGAGCTACTGAAGTTGAGTATTTTTTAGTGCAAAGTTTCAAAGTTTTCTGAGGTTTACCGCACTGGGGCTGTGACGTAGCTGTGCAGTCGAGCTCTCAGCGTCTTTTAATTCACAGGAAACATCCACTGTAAATGTGCTTGTTCTGTCAGAAAGATGTACACGATCAATAACTGATAATGTTAATATAAACAATAACGATAGTTTAAATAACAATGTACAACAACTTATACTCTGACAAATCAAATCAAAAAACTTTATTTATAAAGCACTTTTCCTGCCAAAGGCAACCCAGCATGCTTTGCATGACAATAAAAACAAATGCATATTAAAATAAAAACAAGCCTTCACACACCCAAGCACAGAACACAGCACACAAAACTATAAAAATTATAGTTATGTGTGCTCAACTGTTCCACTTGACTGTTTCCATGACTTCTGACCCCTAAATTATGCCACTTAAATAAAAACACTAAGAATAATATCTGGCTGGACCTGCTGTGGGGAAGCGATATCTTCGGGAGCCAGACATGGTCGCAGAGGGCATTACTGCAGGGACCAACCAGATCAGGGCAGGCCGGGGTCCACACCACAGCGGTAGACACAACAGCATACCTTTTTATTTTCTGTATTCTGTTGGATTAAACCACAGATCAAGCATGGATGTGCTGTTTTGATAGACAATATCAGCAGACAAGACTATAAATTTGAGCTTCCATAAAGTATTCTGACAAGTTTTGCCAAACTGACAGAACACTGGTACAAAATGCTCATGTGACTGCCAGGCGACATCTGACTGGTGGCACGTAGTCAAACGTAGCTATGTTTGACATAAACGCCAGCAAGCTACGTTTGTTTTGTGACAAGTTTCCTCACGAAACAAAACTGCATTAATATAAGACCAAAAATAAAAGTAATGAGCAGAATGTATGGCGCTGTAATGGAGAAGTAGTGTTTCTTCTTCATAAATACTTGAGTACAAGTAGAAAATATGTTGTATTACAATTACTCTTAAAAGAGCAATTTGTATAAAAAGTAAATGTAACATGTTATGACCGAACTGTGCAGATGTGATAAGATAATGTTAGCTGAAATTCATATGTAAGTATTACCTTTCTGCAGCGTTGGGAAGAAACTGTTGTGCATAACTTTATACTTCTGCTCTGCAGGCACGTTTCTGAGGGATTTTACCTAACAGCAGAACACTTTTCTCACTTTCCAGTAACTGATATATTACAGAATCTTTCCAGCCATTCAGTGTGGAGAATTAAAGTGGTGGTTCCTGGTGTCCCTGCGAAGTCTAGCTGTTAAATTTTTATGATTATTCTACGAGTCTGGAACCATTTTGGATTAAAACACATAGGTGAAGACAAGGAAGGTAAAACTGTAAAATGGTGGATAAACAGTAGTAGATTTTAAGTTAATAATTATACATGAGAAGCTCTTCCAGCCCTGACCCCGACAGAGAGCTGGAACAGTCCAGTCTCAGTGTTTCACCAGGCAGTCGGCAACGTGTCAATAAAGGTTATAAATAAAAAAGAATTACAACAATAAACATGCAGTAATGGAACAAACTGATGGACAATCCAAATGATTTTCTTTATTGTTGCAGTTTGTTTGCACTGATTGTGTCTTTCACTTCAAGAGTTGATAAAAACAAAGATCACTGATATCAACCAGAACTATTTCATTATTGCTACATCTGGAAACATTTAAACAACCAAACTCAATGTAATTAAGAAGAAAAAAAGCATTTTATGATCATGTGCGAAGGTTTTGATAACCTAACAGCAGAAATGTTACAGAAACAAAACCCACATGGCAGGGGAAGGGGAGAAGGAACATACCATGGACTAAACATGCTGATAAAGCTGTGTTTGAACCTTGTACATTTTTCAAGTCCTCTTTGCAGCACAAGCAACGTTAACGGGTAAAAAATCTGTAGACAAAACAAGAACAATACATGGATGCATTTTGATTTTAGAGGAAGTTGAGCAGGAAGATATGTTCCATCGCCAGCTCTCGTTCATCTCCAGGACCTGCAACATGACATAAAACCCACGTTATTCCTTTACACTGATTAACCTGATCTTCAGCCTCAGAAACAAGTGATTAGCAACCAGGAGCTGTGAAGCAGATGGCTGTGACTGATGATGATGATGATGTAAAGCTGGGTCATTTATTGTATTAATATTTTTTCTTCCATTTAACTCAACATTGTAAGACAAATGAATAAAAACTGTCATGACATACTTTTGAGGAATCGTCACTTTACTTTTGGTAAACTCTGAAGTGTGAACAGAATAAATACTGATGTTCCAGAGAGATCTAAATGATCATGTTAACGTTGCTGTTCATCTATAGTGCGGCTACCACATTAACTACACTAAAGTGTGATGATAATTATAAAATCAGAAGGTAAAAAAGTCATAACTTAAGAAAAATCACCTAATTCATCTTTGTTTTTGAGTTTTTACTTGGTGTCAAATGAAACATAAAAATACAAGGTAAGAAACTCTAAAAATTGCAACCTAAACTGTATTCAAATATACTGTATTGTAATTTTATCACCTGAGATTAAATTGCAAAATCATGCTGGCATTGTCAAAATCATACAATCATCCTCATTTTTCATCCCCTCCCATTAAAGAAAAGGCTAAATTTACAAAATGTATTCAAATAATAAGAAATTCGAGAAACTGATAATAGATGAAAATTTATTAAATTATATTTTAGTGAAATAGAATATTGCTTTTGAATTGTGGTTAAAAATAATAATTAAAACTGTCCCAGACCAATCAGAGCACCTTGCTCATGAACATTGGACCATACTTGCCAACAGGTGCAAACGTCTGATTGGATGCAACAGAAAACACCTGATTGCAGTGACTGTTTCAAAGAGCCCCATCATGCTTGTTTTTTTTTTTTTTTTTTTTTAATTAAGTTTATGTTAAACTGCAATTCAAAATCAGTCATGATTTTCATAGAATATTTAATTTTACTTTTGTAATTTTCAGCTTCACTGGCTGCTGATTTTTATTCTTCTTTAATGGGAGCGATGAACAATTTTGAGGACGACTGTATTTCTTTCAGCATCAGGATCATTTTCAGTAGCAGAATATCAACACAAAGAAGAATGAAGTGATAAGAGTAAAAAGAAATATTTGGTTCCTGATTATTTTATCAGTTTGAAAATTTTAAACAACTTCAGGTTGGCGTTCATGGTTTTTGTTGGATAGCGAACAACAGAATCAGCTTTATCACTGATTCAGCAATTAAATACACTGTTTGTACTAAAAGATGGAACTTTAAAGGATGCACCCATTTCAGTCTGGATGTTTATGCAGGGCCCATGTAAGCTCCGAGCACCTTATCTGGTACGTTGGTCCAGTTTACAGTCAGACAAACCTGCTTACATGCACCTTCTAAAACTGGTTTTAGCCAGGTTAATGAAAAATTGTCATGTCATTTGAACATGCTGACAGTCAGTTCACTAACAGGCTCCTAAAGCTTTTATCTTGTGCAGATACATCAGTAACTTGATACATTAAACTAAAACATTTAAAAGAAAATCAGACGTTCTGAACTGTTGCTTGCAAATGATTATTCCCTTTTAAACAAACAAACAAAAAGAGTAATTTACTTTTTAAATAGAGAAACACATTCCTGATGTTTAGTCATCACTATCTGAAACTGACTTTTATTTGGTGGTTGTTGAATGCAGCTGTTTTCAGTTAAATGCCACAACTTCATTTTAGAGCAGATCTGCTGCCTCATCCTGTCCTGCACACGATTATCTGCTAGTGCTCGCTCAGCCATAAGCCTGTTGGTCCTGTGCTGCTTTTATCTCTGCAGTAAGCAGATACCGGACACGTGAGCATCTGAAACGCGTGGTACGGTCCGGCTCCCGGCTCCAGACGTGCACAGAGGGACGGTGTCTCCCTGAAACAGGCTGCAGGAATATAAACCCTGACAGAACCAGCTGCATGTGTTTCACATCCTGCTCAGTCACGTACCTCCAGCTGCTGCATCCTGATTTCTGTTGCTATGGTAACAGCTGCATCAGGGGGAAACAGCCATGTGTCTCCCTCTTGTTATTCCTCTCATTTTTTTTCTATAAATCCGAGAGATTTTCGGATAAGCATTGCCAGAGGCATTAAAACTGGCCTGGGCTCGCGTGTTGGCTCATCAGTAAATACATGATGCAGGTCATGCAGCATTGTTTGTTTCTCTTTTTAACTGCAAGCCCTGGAAGCAGCATCATGGAACACGTGCACATCAAAAGGCATTGCATAAGCAGTGAAAGCATTAAAGCACATACCTTGACCCTGACACAGTCACCAGACGGCTGCGTTGGGAGCAGAGCCACGGCGGGAAATCCAGAGGCAGCTTAGCTCTGTGGCATGAAGAGGAGAGGCAGGAGTCCTTGACGGGAATCTGAAGTCCTGCTGCAGTATCCAGCATCTGTCTGTGCTGACCTGTCAGCATCCAAGTGGACAAGAGCGCCCAGCTGGATCTGAGTCTACAAAAACACCCTCACTTGCTCTGGGGGTCTGAAACTATTTGTGTTCTACTTTTTCTGCTGCTTTTATGTTCTCCCCCCGCAACAGTGCTTGTTTAAAAGCCTGTGCAGTTGCCATGGAGTTGTGCTTCCAGATAAACAATGACTCTTTTCATTCCCGCACAGCTTTGGGTCTGGTGGCCGAAATAGAGAGAGCAGAGGGCAGAGACGGAGAGAGAGGCTGCAAACAGCACTTCCAGCCTGCAGGAGCCGCGAGGCTTCACCGCTGATCTTCATACATCCACAGTACAAAAATGATTGTTCGCTTTTGATCGGATCTCTAAGAAAAATGGTCAAAAAGTAACCAAGTAATCATGGGTAGGACACGATATGCAAGGTAAAGATAACTGCGTAGTGATGACGGCCATCATGGCGGCAGAAGCCAAACACGTGACCTGAAATAAGGAGTTCACAGAAGAACTGAGGGTTTACTTCTCATCCAGACTGGCTTTGAGCTGAGCCTCCAGGGCCATCTTATCAAAAGTGCGCATGTTCGTCTCTTCCCGCACTTTATCTCGCACGTGGAAGGATGCTCGAGCCACGGAGCGCGCGCTCTCCAGCACGGCCTTCTTCTCCCTGAATATCTGCTCGCTCTTCTCCAGCTTCCTTTCGATGGACTGCAGCAGCTCCAGGCGCCGCTGCTTCTCCTCCTCCTCCACGCGCTGCCGGTTCAGCCTCTGCAGCCTCTCCTTCTCCTGCCGGCTCTGGACGGCCCGCTGGGCCTTCTCCTTGGCCTTCTCCTCGGCCACCAGGGCTGCTTGCTGCGCTCGTTTCTCCGCCTCCCTCATGCGGGCCTCCAGCACCTGCTGCTGCTGCCGTTCCCGCCTCTCCGCCGCCTTGCGCGCCTTTAGGATCTGCTTCTCCTCGCGCTTGGCCTTCTCCTTCAGCTCCTGCCCTCGACGCTCAACAATCTGCTCGTAGTTCTCCAGGGAGCGGCTGAGCTTCACCTCCGCTGCCCTGCGGGCCTCGTCCCGCTCCTCGTGCTCCCTGCGGGCGATCTCTTGTATCAGGGCCGCGTGACGCCTCTTTTCGGCTTTGTTCAGGCCCCGTCTCTCCTCCTGGGCCTGGTGCTCCTTCTCCTGGCGCTTCAGCTCGGCCATGGTGAGCTTCTCCTCCAGCAGCAGCCTCTCCTGCTCCAGCATGGCGGCCCTCTCCTCCTCCAGGGCCTTCAGGTTCTGCTCCTGCAGTGCTTTCTTGTGCTTCTCCTCTCGCGCCGCCTGCTGCAGCCTCAGGACGCGGCTGCGCTCCTGCTGCTCCGCCAGCTCCCTCCACCTTTCCTCGTTCTCCTCGGCCTGTCGCATCTTGGCGGCTGCTGACTCCCGCTCCTGCTGGCTGAGCCGCCGCTGGCGGATGGACACCTGGGTCTGCCAGACTCGCTGACACTGCAGCACGGCGCGCTGCTTCTCCCTGTCCTCCTGCTCCCTCCTCAGCTCCTCCATCCTGCGCTCGCTGTCCCACTGAAGGTGAGCCACGTAGCGGGTCTGACTCATGATGTCCTCCTCTTGGTACCGGGCCAGCATCAGTGCGGCGATCTTGCGGTCGCGCTCGGACACGGCCTTCAGGCCTCGACGTTTCACCTCCTTCACGATGCGCTCCACCTTCTGCGTGGTCTGAGGCGAGTGGCTCAGGTCGCCCAGGCTGAGGCTGCGGCCCATCAGGGAGTTGAACGTTGCTAGCGTGCGTGCTCGAGGGCTGGAGACCTTACCCCAGTGATCTCGTGCACCATCCCAGCTGTAAGAGGAGGAGGCACCTGACTCCGATGAGGTGCATGTGGTTGTGGTTGTGGTTGTGGAGGTTGAGGAGTAGACGGGATCCATCCTCCGCTGCAGAGACTCCAGGGAGTGACTCTTCCCTCTCACCCTGGGCTGGAACCCTGGGTGTCCGTTGTGCTGGGAGAACGAGCCCCTCGGTACACCATTCAGGGGTGGGCCAGCGCCCGGAGCCGCAGGCTTGGACACTGATGGTGTTAGTGTGGAGTTGGCACGAGGGAAGGACGGAGGTCTAGGTGTTGATCGAGGGAAGGTGTTGGAGGATTTCCCACCAGAGGCCTTCCTGGTCACCGGTGGAGGCCCAGATGAGAGCGGTCGTGCAGGTTTCACATGTTCAGATGATGAGGTCATCGACTGTTTGGCGGATCCTTTAGATCCAGTCTTGGAGGCTGGTGTAGAGATCGTGGAACCAGTTTTTGAGGGGACAGATTTTGGGGAGGTAACCAGAATGGGGGCTTTAGATGACAGAGCTGTGTCTGCTCTAGAGGTTGGACCTGATGATGTGGTTTTAGAGGATGCTGCCTCGTCAGGGACAGAGCTGGATGTCTCTGTCCCAGATCTAGGATGCGGACCGGGGCCAGAGGAGGATGATGCGCTGCTGCTGTTGACTGCTGCCTGCAGAATCCTCCGTTTCTCCTCCCTAACGATCCTCTCCCTCTCTTCCCTGCACTGCCTCAGCTTGCCGTGTCTGTCCCTTTCGTAGACTTCAAACAGACCTGTGGCGACACGCATGGAGCGTCCAGGAGCCTCCCTAGCGAAGTCTGCGAGAGGGCGGGGCAGCAGCTCCACAGGTTTGACCCCACATCGAGCGCAGGCCTCCAGAGAGCGGGGGCTGGTCAACACGTAGCGGCTGCCTTCTGCGGCCGGAGTGTCGAAGTTGTACAGGTCCAGATGCATTTTAGGGGGCAGCTCCATATCGGTCTGAGCCTGTGGCTGCTGAGGGGCTGAGCCCTGAGGGGTGATCTCTGGCCCCGCCGGGAGCGCAGCGTGGCAAGGGCTCGGCTCCGAGCTGCCAGTGGGCGGTGTCTGGAAACAAGCATCCCCATCATCCTCAGCTGCCGTACCGTCATCGTGCTCAGGCAGTCGCGCGTCTTCCGTGGCCTCAGCTGGCTGGTCGATGTGCGGGCCCTTACACTTACTTTGCTCCTCAGCATCAGAGGGGTCAACCATAGTTGGCGAACACTGCAGATGGAGAGGGGGGGGGGGGGGATCATATGAAGTAAGAGGAGAGTGGACAAAACAGGGGGAGAGGTTTCAATTAGAGGATTATAGTATTCAGTCAAGAGCTTAAAAAGGATGCAGTCTGTGGGGGGGAGGGTCATCACACAGGTTCAGAGATGCATGCATGCATGAGCACATATTCATGCACTCTACGATTTTACACCAGATGAGACATTTTCCCCTTCAGGGAAGTGAGATAACACTCAGAAAAACACCACAGTCCTTTAATAGAGAAGCTATTTTTGGCAGCGTTACTGGGCTGAGAGAATCTGATTCCTCATCGCAAATATTTTCACTCCACATCACACAATCAACCTACAGACACACAAAAGCCGGGATAATTCATATACAATAACACATAATCCAGGATAAGTCACATACAATAACACATAATCCAGGATAGGCCTACTACACGACCAATCAGATGATCATGGCTGAAACCTGGTCTGTGATTAACTAGCATCGGTCTGCAGGTCCCAACATGGACTCACACCTTGAAGGCCTCGACTTGCCCACTTAGCCATCATCATCATCATCATCATCATCATCATCATCATCATCATCATCATTACTGGAAAGCAGCTTTAATTAAATATGAATGTCTCGACAGAAAGTTAAATGTTACGCTGAGATGAAGTCAGATATAAGCTGCTGTTAGCTGTGATGCAACAACTGGAAGAAATACCCCCACCCCCCGCCTTGCTGCCGCGCGCACATCCACTGACCTGCCAGGGTGCAAAACCTTTTCTAGACCGGTACTTTGTTCCCCTTTAATCCGTCCAGGCTGCCTAGTTCCCCGCATAATATCTGGCTTCAGGGAGAAAGGCTCCGGCCGTCGGTCCAAAGATGGAGCATCACATTGTCGCAACCTCCCGCGACACGACACAGACGGCGCGTTTCGCAGCCTGTCGGCCTCAAATCTGTGCTTTCCAAATGGCCAAATAAATCTCAAAACCGGCCCCTGGGGGACTTTTACTCTCTCCAACGCAGATATCTCCTGTCCAGCGTCCTCTGATCGTCCCTAGGCAAAGAGCATCTCGTAAACATCCGCGGTCTCCACCTGCTTTTCAGCAGCAGCATCCCTCTCCTCTCATCACCCTCCGTAGCTCCGCCTGCTTGTGGCAATATGCTAAAAATACAGCATGCAGCCTGTCCACTAACAAAACACCAGCCTAATGGGGCTGAGTGTTAACCTCGGGGCAAAATGTACTCAAATGGAGCCTAATTTCCCTCCAGACTGAAGCAGCAGCTCTTATTTGTAGGTAATACTAAGTTAAACAAGCATATCCCGTCCCCAAACCATGGATGTGCGTTATTTCATCACATGGACACATAATTACATGCCTAGTGAGAAAGAAAGGAGGAGAGACATAAACATCGGCTAAATATAGCCTAGAATGAGACGTTTGCTTAATATGACCGATCACAAGTCAGATCTTTACCAGCTGCCATCTGTCAGGTGAAACAGGGTGTAAGGACTCTACATGGACACAAGAGGGCGCCACAGACACGGATTTCAGCTGGAGACATCACTGAAAGGTCAGCACATCAGCGACGTCTTAGTGTGTGTGTGTGTGTGTGTGTGTGTGTGTGTGTGTGACACATCTCCAGTTTCTCAAAACTAAACTAGTTCGTCCAAACGTCTCAAATATCTTGGAAAGTATTGGGAAATGAAACACATTTCTCAAAAGCATGTTGTCTCTTCTCAAAGCCAAATCCTCCCACCCATGCACACATGTCCATGTCTGACAATGACTCATCAGTGCACGCGCCACCATAGGAGATGCTCATGTAGTAGCTGCATGAGTTTGTGTTACTCACTTGTGTTTGAGCAATTATTTCTCCCCTTTAATAATACTAATTGGTTTAGTACTACCGTACAGTTGTAAGTTCACCTTTACAACCAAGTAGGCTATAACTTATAAGAACCACGCTCCTGGGAATGAACAATACAGCTAAACGTGTGGGGAGTAGTTTCTCCCTAAAATGTGCAATATGCCATTGATTCTTCTGTTGGAATCAATGGCATAATTTCCATGGGGGATAGGGGGTTTTGACCCCCCCAATAATCAGAGCCAGGTAATATAATCCCCCTAAAAATAACATTACTCGGATTTAATAATAAAATTAATGATCTTTTATGGGCATCTTATCAATTCTTTTTATTAGCTACAATATTTTCTAGCAAAGCAACAGCATCTTTAAAATAATAATAAATTAGAATGATGGAGAAATTAAACAAAAATAAGATTAAAAACTTCTTTCTGTTATCAAATAACTTAAAGCTAGGGTTGGCAATGTTGGAAAAACAGTTTGAGCAAGCAACAGTGTAAAGAAGTGATGACATAGCAGTAAAAACTGGTTGTTGACATTACTGCATATGTCAGTTCTCCAAAGAAAAAAACATCGTTTTTTACAGCGGGGGGATTGTTTTGGCAGTAACCTCCCTTCCTCAGTAAAATAGTGGGGTGCTGTAATGATATGCAGCTTTACCCGGAGACCAAGTTGACTTCATTTTGATCTTATTTGGTTATAACTTTATTTAAAGAAAGTAGGTCAAGCTGCGGTCGGAGTTTGCTAAAGGCTATCTGCTAGCAACATGTGCATTTCAGACAGTGAGCTACGTTTATCAGACAAGACAGCATTTAGAAAATAAATAAACTTACAGGTAATGACAAGGTTGTGGCCCCCTCCCTCAGTGTTGCTGCACAAGTTTGCTTTTAAATCCATTTGTTTGAAAACCCATACTCAGCTCCACTCACGCAGTTGAATCAGCCGAGGGAGGGGGGAGTGAAGCGGAGGGTGGAAGGAGAGAAGGGGGAGTAGAATGATAGAACTACGTAGAATGATAGAACTATGTAGAATGATAAGCTGCTGTCTGATTCAACTGTTTCTGAACAGAGAAACAAAGCTGACAGACCATAAACAGGAACTTTGATTCTCACTCTGACATTCACATGGCCTCATCAGTGCACAACAGATCAGATTAGACCCCCCAAACCCCAGAAAAGCGGAATTTGATGTCATGGCACGTTAAAAAAAACACCACCTGAAACCACACCTTCAGAGCGCAGGGACATGTGCGCTGATGTTTTACGAGCAGGCTAACGATAACAGCCGAGTGGATAGCTCGTTAGCTGGATAGTAAACACCTTTTTCAAAAAGCTTTAATCCACTCACCTCCAACTCCCTCTGCGGTGTAAAAAGTCCACACTGCAAACGTCAACGCCTCTGAGACTTGATCCTTATCTGTTGTTTTGTTTTGTTTTTTTGGTGCAGCAGCAGTTAGCAGTCCGTTAGCTATATTTGTTTACAGCAGGGATACACAGGAAGGTCACGTGGGGGATGGAGAGAGGGGAGGGACAGAGATGAGACATAAAGGCATCGATTCGTTCTTTCTATAAGTTGTGAATGACCAATTCCTGCCTTTCAGTGTGAATGTCAGGAGTTGGTCAGAGTTTTTACAGAACTGCAGCTCTCACAGAGGTCTGACTGTTTCCTTCCTTTTCATGAATACATGATGTGTTGATTCTGTCAGGATGGAAGGAACATTTCAACCAGTAGGACAAAAAGTCCTTCTGAGCAGGATTACCAACTCTGGCTTTAAATACAGGTTAAAATTATTTGAAATTATTCAGTGGAAAATGTTAAAGTATAAAATGTAAAAGAATCTGATAGGCTACCATCAACATGTGATAGAGAAGCTAGAAACTGTCTGCTTTCACATCATTTCATCACTTAAAACTTTCAGAAGTGGAAACAACCAGCATGTTTTGTGTACAGTGGTATCTTCATACTCAAAAAGTATCAGTCCGATATTTTGTCTGGCTGGTATGGAAGTATCGACTCCAGGGTATTGATATGCCCATCCCTAGTCACAGATGTATGATACTGATTGACAGACCCATCAGTATGAGATCCTGGAGCCAGTGGTGAAACAGAATATAGGATCTGAGCCCATCCTCCAGGATGGCAACACTCTTCCCTTCAGGGAGTGGAGAAGACGGAATGACCTGCAGCTTATGCGCCAGTGTGACTTACACAACTAAACTAGTTGACCTTCAACATCTCTTAGTTGAGGAATGCTGAGACCCACTAACTGTCCTCTGGATGCTGTACCATCCAGAAAGCTTCAACAAGTCTTTGACGCTCTAGGGCAGTGGTGTCCAAAGTCGGTCCTCACGGGCCGCTGTCCTGATGGTTTTCCATGCCTCCTTGCACCACTACAGCTTACTCAAGTTAAATGAATCTAAAAGCCTATGAATCTGAGTCAGGTGTGTGTTGGAGAAGGAAGACATGGAATACCTGCAGGATTGTGGCCCTTGAGGACCGGAGCTGGACACCCCTGCTCTAGGGCCATGCCTCCTCCCTTTTTCCAACGCCAGCCTGAGTTCAGGGTGTGTTCCAGCTGCTTTTAAACAGGCTGTGGTCAGGCCATTAATCAAAAAGCCTTCTCTCGACCCATCCGTCCTTTCAAACTTCAGACCCATTTCCCATCTGCCATTTCTCTAGAAAAGTCTTAGAAAAACTCGTCTTCACACAGCTACAGACATTTTTGGATCAAGATCACAAATTTGAGAAGTTTCAATCCAGTTTCAGAGCACGCAACAACACAGAGTCTGCATTATTAAAGGTGCAGAACAACATCCTGCTGTCCTTGGATAAAAAAAAGCCTGTGCTGCTGGTAATGCTGGACCTTACTCCAGCATTTGATGCAGTGGACCACTCCATCCTCCTGACCCGCCTTGACCAGCAGGTGTGTCTTTGGTGACAAGTGCTGCAGTGGTTCGGGTCATATCTCAACAACAGAACTTTTTCAGTAATGATTAATGATTCTCCTCCGCTTCTCTTCCACTGTCCTCTGGTGTGCTGCAGGGTTCCATCCTGGGCCCTGCACTATTCTCTTTATACATGCTCCCCTTATGTTCTGTAATGGCCCGTCATCACGTCACTTTCCATCTGTATGCAGATGACTTGCAAATCTTTCTGCCGATATCCCACACAACCCATCCAAGCTTGTCTGCAGGACATTAAACAATGGCTGTCAATTTATGCTTTCATCAGTACCCATTTGGACTGTTCTCTACATTGGAATAAATCAGACCTCTCTCCATCATCTTCAGCTTGAGCAGAATGCAGCTGCCCTGGTCCCCACCAACACTCGCAGATACAAAAATATAACTCCTGTTCTGTGCTCCCTACACTGGCTCTCAGTTCATTTTAGAATCCACTTCAAAATCCTGCTGTTGGTGTTCTGCTCCATCCGTGGCCTAGCCCCGGCCGACGTCTGTGACCTCCTGAACCCTCAGCAGCCCCGCAGAGCTCTGCCCTCCTCTGAACAGCACCTGCTGGTGGTCCTGAGAACCCGATGCAAGCAGTGGGGTGATCGTGCCTTCTCAGTGGTGGAGCCAATTTAAATCAGTTTTTAACTACTGACAGTGGCGTCAGAATTAAGTGATTGCATTTATTGTATGTTTATTCCTACTCTTGCTTTCTTTTTTCTTGTTTTTAACTTGCTTTTATGTTTGTGCAGCGCTCTGATCAGCCACGGTTGTTGTAAAGCGCTTTAATGAATAAAAACTGAACTGAACTGAGGAATGAGATCCCTCCCCACAGCCAAATGTCACCAGGCTAGTGCCAGCATGAGGAGAAGGAGCCAAGATGTTGAAGCTTTTCCACTCAGGCCTCTGTCAGTGAAAAATGAATAAAGCCTAAAAATGGTCAAAAGTGTTTTCTTCCTTGTAAGTGTGGAGGAGTATAATCATCCAGCTCACACAGCAACTCCAAACCACTGAATGCCAACAGGAGAACACTGCAGGGTATTTCGGTGCATACATGGGCCGTACATGAAGCTGTGTTGCTCATTCCCCAGAAATATGATCCTTATAGATTATACCGGCGGGTTGTGTAGACCAATCAGCCTTTCGAATGATGTATGACACAACATCAGCTGGAATAATGAATTGCTTTTATTACTAAGTTCAGTTGTTCCCCTTTTGGATTGAGCTGGTAGGCAGGGTGCTGCATTTTGAAAGTCTGTGTGCAAAGGTGTATAGAGTTTTGTAAAAAGACAATTGAATGAGAAAAATGGAATTGTGTATAGAGTTTAGAGGTTTGAAGTCATTTTCTTGATAAATGATCCTCAGTTTTTCAGACTTTAAAGCTACATTTTTGGTGTGAATGCAGTTGGAAAAACTGAAATAGGTTTTATTTGAAAAAGTAAAGTACTCCAGACTGAAAATTGTAGTCTCAGAAATCCCAAAATTTTCTTCCAAGTCTTATAACTCGCCACAAATTTTGTGAAATAATTTCAAATTCTACTGTTTTGAATTCTTTCTCAGTTCTATATCTGCAGGAGTGAGCAACTCTTCTGCTAACCTACTCCACTGACAAGCCGACCTAAATATAGTATAGTCTCTCTTTGGCCATCCAGCTCCTCGCCCTGCACAGGCTCAAGGCTCTACACTGCAGTAGAAAAGCACAGGTGTCAATAATTAAGTGAATGATTGCAGCAGTAAGCCTCATAGCTGAGCACACTCGGTCCAGCATCATGCTGCTAGGACATACTGGAACATGTTTCTTATTTCTGAGGTCGAGCAGCGAAGAGAATAAACGTAGCTATTGCTTTTCATTTGAATTGATTTTAAACATTTCGTAGCAACACTGTATTAAGTGCCCCATTTTAGTTTGACGTAAGTCAGTGTCTCTTTAGATGTCATTGTTATGTTTTCATGCACCCCCTCCACTTATGGAGACCCAGAGGATGAGCTAGAACGGTTAACAAAAAAAACCTTCGGTAACCTTCGTAAGCAGAGTTCATATCTCTGATGCATCCTTTTTGAAATCCATGCTTGCAGTAGTAATGGTTGCTGTCTTCTCACAACAAAAAGACTCCTGTTTACTGTGGAACCCGACTCGCTTTTCTGTGTAGGATTTGCATCTTCTCTTGTTGTCTGAGGGAATTTTCTCTGGGTAGGTGTGAATTTATTGCCAGTATGCTTTAAGCTTGCGACTGAATCAGTGTGTACCCAGTATGTACCCGTCCTCTCACCCAGTGCCAGCTGGGATAGGCTGCTGAGTTCTGCAACCCTGTGCAGAATGAAGGTTTATTGAACAGATGCATTGGTTATATGAAGTGTAAATTTTCCAATGAAGTTGGGACATTGTGAAACATGGAAATGAAAACAGGATACAATGATTGGTAAATCCTTTTTGACCGATGTTCCACTGAATACACTACAGAGATATTTAATGTTCACACTGATAAACTTTTTGTTTTTGTGTAAATATTGTCTCATAGTGAAAAGGAGGCTGCAACACGTTCCAGTAAAGCTGGGACAGGAGTGTGTTTACCACTGTGTTACATCATCTTTCATTCTAACAACACTCAGCAAGGGTTTGGGAACTGAGGACACTGATATTGAAGCTTTGTAGGTAGAATTCTTTCTCATTCTTGCTGATGTACGACTTCAGTTGTTCAACAGTCTGGGCTCTTTATTGTCGTATCTTGTGCTTCATAATGTGCCATGGGCGACAGGTCTGGACTGCAGGCAGGCCAGTACAGTACCATGTCAGTCTAGTACCCGCACACTTTTACCATGAAGCCACGCTGCTGGAACACCTGCAGGATGTGGCTCGGCATCGTCTGGCTGGAATAAGCAGGGACGTCCCTGAAAAGATGTTGCTAAGATGGCAGCATGTGTTGCTCCAAAACCTGGACTTACAGTACCTTTCAGCACTGATGAGGTCATCACAGATGTGTAAGCTCCCGCTCCGTGGAATATATTTTCATGTCAAACAATCACAAACTCATAATTGAGTTGAAACAATTTAGTTGTCATTTTTATTGACACAATTTCTGAAAGAGAAGGGAAGAGACACATTCCCTTCCACGTGGTCCTGTTACAACCAACAATACACTCATGCAGCTGCAGGGTGAAGGAGGTGCGTTGTGTTTTGTCTAAATTATCAATAACAGTGTTTTTTGACAGAGAAACAGTTAAAGGGGAACTTGGTTTTTTTTTCAATCTGGACCTATTTTCTAGCATGAAATATGTTCATTTACTCACCCAGACAGTTTTAGTGCAACTTGAATTCCTTCGGGAGATATTTCCACTCCAGCTTAGCGTATGTCCAGTATAATGGAAGTGGTGGGGCAACTGCGTGCAGCCTCTAAATAAGGCATTATCCACCACAAACTCCTTCATTTCACCAATGTTTTGTTACCAAACATTAGTGGGACCCCCTGTGAGCTCGAAGCAGCTTTTTTGTGGTGATTCGTCCTTATTTACTGACATTTACTTGTTATAGTGTCACATTTAGTGACGTCATCAAAGCCGCCGCAGTAAGAAAGTCTGTAAATAAGAACGAATCACCACAAAAAAGCAGCTTCGTGCTCACAGGGCAGGTCCGACTAATGTTTGGTAACAAAACATTGGTGAAATGAAGGAGTCTGTGGCAGATAATGCCTTATTATAGAGGCTGCACACGGATGCCTGCATCTATGAGAGGCCCCTTGAGAGATAATTCAAACTTGCTTTCATATATACCATCATACTCTCTCACACATACTACTATACTCTCTTACATATACTAGTATACTCTCTCACATACACTAGTATACCCTCTCACACATACCACTATACTCTCTCACATATACTAGCATTCTCTCTCACATATACTAGTATTCTCTTTCACACACACTACTATACTCTCTCACACATACTACTATACTCTCTCACATATACTAGCATTCTCTCTCACATATACTAGTATTCTCTTTCACACACACTACTATACTCTCTCACACATACTACTATACTCTCTCACATATACTAGTATTCTCTCTCACATATACTAGTATTCTCTCTCACATACACTACTATACTCTCTCACACATACTACTATACTCTTTCACATATACTAGTATTCTCTCTCACACATACTAGTATTCTCTTTCACACATACTAGTATTCTCTTTCACACATACTAGTATACTCTCTCATATATACTAGTATACTCACTTACATATACAACCATGCTCATTCTTGTTTGTTTTTTTTACAATACTCGGTGTTTATCCTGATAAAGAAAAAATATATACATAAAAAAGGTTAGTGTTAATAAACTGATATATGTAGGAGTTATTAAGATATTTTTTAATTGATTAATGACCTTAATTAAGGACTCTTGGTCCACCATTGCCCTTTTTCCACTAGTGCCTACTCAACACAGCTCTACTCATTTTGGGTGGTCATTTCATTATTGGACGATTTGATTAATCCAGGTTTGCCTGACCTCAGTACCCATGAGGACAATGGCCAGACACACCTGGATTAATCACTTGATCCAGTCATGAAAGACAGGAGGCAAAGCAAAGGAGCTGGCTTACTATATTTTTATACTTTTTCTATTTTTATCTTCTAGTTTATTATATTTTACTAAATGCACCGTGGGGCTGAGGTAAATGGAATTTCATCTGTGTTGTATGTCCAAGAAGCGACACACTTGACAATTAAGTTGAATTAAATTGAATTAAGTTCAGGTATAGTGGTAGTAGTGTGTCCCAATTCTCCAGGGCTGCTCAAGGGCGGAAGACCGTCACGCCCCCTTTGCGCCCTCAATCCACACTTGAGTGAAGTCTGCATCCATGCAGACTACAGTGAAGCATATTGCCCATAATTCATTGCTGCATGTGACGTTTTGAACCATAAAGGCACAAGCAGAAAATGGCCATGTTTGGTAAAAGAGCCTGTGGTGAAAAAAAAGGCATTTCAGATGTATAAATTGGAATATTTAATCTTTCATGCTGTAGGTGAAATAATTACTGAAGTTTGCACTGCTACTTTGAATATCAAAATTCAAGGCATTTGAATAATGAAAGTTATCAGCTTACTGATAAAAGTAATTTTCATTTTTATTTAAACTTTACCATAAGTCCCAGTGAGACGCAGCATTCTGAACAAGGGAGACCTGTTTACCCCGACATAGCCTGCATGTTTTTATGGACATGTGGACATTTATGGACATTCTATGCTAACAGTAACAGAGCAACAATTTAATCATTATTATACATTTGTTTAGAATTTAACAGTTATTTAACCCTGTACTGGTAAAATTATACAGTCACCTTATTAGTTCAGCAATTCCTTTATTTATTAATTAATCACGTGTGGATTAATAACAAATATTTTACAAATATACAAATTTATTATACAAATATATTTTACATGAAATTAACTTTATTCTGTTTAGGTCTGAAAATGACTTCTCTTCACCAGGAACAGAGATGAAGCTGAGTTTGGAAGCAATGTCGTTGTGGTGGTGCAGGATGATGGAGGAACCATCACTGTCCCAATTCTGTCTTTTCTCTTGGGGGCCGGGGTGGGCTGATGCGCCAGATCAACTGGGCTGGTGTGAGTCGGCCAAAGGGCTTTGAAGTAATCTGAAACTTCACAAAGGACGATAGGGGCCTAGTGTTTTTTTTTGTTGTTGTTTTTTTAGTGACTTCAGCATTAGTAATATAGTAGTTGATTAAAAACTAATGTGTTAATTTCACAGATTGATCTCCCTTGATTAGGACATTTATTTTGTACAATGACAACCCCAGCAAGTAACCTATACAATAAAACACAAACATACAGGGTTATTAAAATTATTTATCCTGTTTATTGTAGCAATTTTAGCAACCTTCACCAATAAGTGTTGAAATATCTGAAAGTTTTTATTTGTTGTACGTATTCACAGTGAAATATATTCATGAGGAGGCAGAGCAGATGAAATTGAGTACTGCATCACAGAATTTTCACATCTCTGCCATCTTTCTATTCTGACCCAAGGCCCCCATGAGCTCAGACATAACTTACACATCCATGACCATAAGCTCCTCCATTGTTTTGTAGTGATCAAACGATACATCGGCTGGCCGATATTTGCGTCATCACGTGGAGCCGCAGACGGAACGACTGTCGGCGGCGAACCTTAAGCTTGAGTCTATAAAGGGATTTTTGAACGGAATACACACACATTTTAAGTCCACGCAAAGCACAATATGTAAAAACAACATTGTAATATAACTAAGGGATGTTATCGACCCGATTTATACGTTATAATTTGTTTTCAGAGGCAAAAACTGAAAACAGGCCGATACGTTGGGAGCGCTGGCTGATACGCACCCTACGGCATAATTTCCAGACAGGCATCTATACAGGCAGCAGTTGCTGGAGACGCTGTGCCCGCCCTTCTCTCCTCTCCTCTCTTCTACTAACTGTGCGTGTTTTGGAAAAAAGAAAAGAGATCCCCACAGCAGCGGGTTATAAACTGTCTCTGTGCAGGGAAACACAAACATGAGCAGAAACAGAGCTCATGTCAGGTCTTTAGTAGGCAGTGAAACTTTTCATCCACACGTCCAGATGTGAAACATCCTGATAAAAGCAGAAAAACAACAGAAGTGCCACTTCTTCGGAGGAGCTTATTATGGCTCATATGATCTCTGGGTCCTCCCCAGCAGAATAAATGTTCTACAGAACCAGACCCACCAGGTCTGTTACTGTGTAAATGAGAGGACAGAACGCAAAAATAGTCCTGTCTCAGCGCTGTAATCAGGCCTGATGGAGTGTCAGGCCTGAAATACTGATACAGCAAGTTATTCTTAAACAAACAGAATGAATAAAATCATTGAAAAAATTACTGTCAGAACAAATGAGATTAATCACGGCATCACAAGATAACTGCATGTAGTCACTTAAAATAATGGCCTCCCCATGGAGTTAAATTTTAAAACAAGAAAAACTGGCAGCAATTTTATCTACCTGATGCCTTCTGGCAACAAGTTCCAGAGATCAGGGTAAAGCTCAAGATAGGTAGATTCTGTAGATAGACAGGCAGATACATTTAAACATATATACAGGTTATTTCGTGTAACAAAAGGACACATTTAAAATTCAAAGTATGCTTCTGATTATTTTGGATTATTTTTCTCTCTTGAGCTGTAGTTACTTATTTACGCCACCAGAGGGAGTATCCAGTGAAGTGAGAACAGTTGTGGGAACTTTAGTTCCCCATTAGTGCCAATTTTGTCTGATGTACATCGTTCAATATTTTTACATTTAAACTTTACCTACTCTTTTCAAGCCTGTGCTTTTTTGTAGCAGTTTTGGACAGCTATTTATTCTAAACTTTGAAAATATCGGGATATTAAAATAATGCATTTGAACAATTAAAAATGACGAAAAGACTTTTAAGATCTGCTGTATAATTTAATCATATCTAAGTGCTTATTCTAATCGAGGACAACCCAACCCCTTAACAGCTAGTGTCACCCAATAACAGCAGTGAGACACTTCCTGAAGCCATCTACCAGTTTCTGGTATTGGTTCAAAGAAAGTTGGCCCCAATGCTCAACATAGAATTGTCCAGCTGAAAGATGTTTGAGGGGTTTCTTCATAAACATTTTGCTTCAAGTCATTTCATTGCATCTCAGTGGGAAGTAGATATACGTTTCTAGTGTTGATGGGATTATAGTGTTTGCTTTTTACTGATGTCTCAGTTGTGGAGGACCAGTGAAAAATAATGGAGGAAGTGGAGGTCTTTCTCCTCTGGTTCAGCAGCACCAATGGAGATGTGTGTGTCCTTTCTCCTGTGTAAAAGACCACGTTAAATCTGGCTATCCTGCCCTTACAATGATAACCCCAGCAAGTAGCATAATACACAAATATAAATATCCAGGGTTATTAAAATTAATTATCTTGTTTTTGTAGCAATTTTAGCAACCTTCACCAATAAACTTTGAAATATCTGAAAGTTTAGATTTTTTGTACGTATTCACAGTGAAATATATCCATGAGGAGGCAGAGCAAATGATCTTTATTTTTTCAATAAGTACTGCGTCACAGCATTTTCACATCCCTGCCATCTTTCCATCCTGACCGAAGGCCACCATGAGCTCAGACATATATTACACATCCATGACCATAAGCGCCTCCATTGTTTTGTGTCACATATAAAATGACATCATTGGACATTTGAGAGACTTTGCTACAGAGACCCCACCCACATTAGAAGGTACTCAGTGGGCTCTATGCACAACTCTACTACTACCTGAACTTAATTCAATTCAATTCAACTTTATTGTCAAGTGTGTCGCATGTTGGACTTACAACACAGATGAAATTCCATTTACCTCAGCCCCATGGTGCATTTAATCAAATATAATAAACTAGAAGATAAAAATATAGTAAGCCAGCTTCTTTGCATCCTGTCTTTCATTGCTGGATAAACTGATTAATCCAGGTGTGTCTGGCCATTGTTCTCATGGTTACTGAGGTCAGGCAAACCTGGATTAATCAAATCATCCAATAATGAAATGATCACCCAAAATGAGTAGAGCTGTGTTGAGTAGGCACTAGTGGAAAAAGGGCAATGGTGGACCAAGAGTCCTAAATTAAGGTCATCAATCAATTAAAAAACATCTGAATAACTCTTACATTTATCAGTTTATTTACACTAACCTTTTTATCTACAGACCCTTTCCAAAAAATTATAATATATATATATATAATGCTTTATTCCGGACACAAAAGGGAGGTCCATATCAAAATACAAGACAAAAAAACACACAAACAATTAATAATACATAAACATACAATACATAAAAACACTAAAAACTATGCAGCACACCGTGCTACACCGCATTAAAAAAACAAGTTCATGTACCAGTGTCTCCACATATAAGATTTATATCTTGTATGACTTTTCTCAGGATTTGTTAAAGCCACTATGATGTCATTTTTGGATACGACAAGTCGACACATAAACTTGTACATGAGATTTCTTAAAAGTGCTTTAAACGTGGGTAATCTAAGATTGACTAACAGTTGGCTGGCACTGTGCCATCTCGGCACATGCAGAAGCAGCCTCAGAGCATCATTATATGCAACATTAAGTCTCGTCATAGATTTCACACGATAACTGCCCCACAATTGAGCAGTGTATAGTGGTGTGCAATATGCTCTAAATAATGATGCTTTGACAGCTGGGGAGCACATATGAAATTTTCTATTAAGCATATTGGCCTGAGCATACAGTTTACGGCACTGTCTGTTGATATCGCCATCGTCTGACAAATCATCTAAAATACAGTGGCCGAGGTATTTTATCTCACTACATACATTAAGGACCTTTTTGCTTAAGGTAAACACTGGGAAAACAGACTTCTGGTCATCTTTACAGCGCACAATCATGATGCTACTTTTCTTTACATTATAATTGATGTCATATTGGACGCCATAATGTGAGCAGATTCTCAGTAGCTCTTGCAACCCAGCACTATACGGGGAAAACACCACCAAATCATCAGCATACATAAGATGATTTACAACAGTGTCACCAATAACACAGCCAGTTTTACAAGCATTTAGCTGGTTTGACAGGTCGTCCATATATACATTAAAAAGAAAAGGTGAGAGAATTCCACCCTGCCTAACACCGTTGCTCACTTTAAAGTACTCAGAAGTAGAACCACCCCATTTGACTTGCATATGTTGTCGGGCATACCAAAAAGCTAAAATTCTAACAATAAACCTCGGGACTCCTCTTTCAATCAGTTTATGAAACAGCTTATTGTGATTGACTCTATCAAAGGCCTTGGAGGCATCAATGAAGCACAAAAACATTGTCGAGTTTTGGCTCCTATATTTAGATAGTATTTCTTTCAGAGCAAATATACACATATCTGTTCCATGATCTTCTTTGAAACCAAACTGGTTATCCCTAGTAAAAATGTATCGTTCTATTCTGTTCAGTAGAATTCTTTCTAAAATTTTAGAAATTGTACTGGCCAGGGCAATTGGTCTATAATTTTCCTTGCTATTAATTTTACCAGACTTGTCCTTGATCACAGGTACAAGCTGGACCGCTATTAAGGATTCAGGCAGAATGCCATGTTTAAATAAGCCAGAAAAACACAGAGCGAGGAGAGGGACCACCCTACAGCTGGCATGCTTTAGGTGTTCAGCAGAGATGTGATCAGCTCCACAAGCCTTATTGTTTCCTAGCTTTAATATGGCATGGTAGACTTCCTCTGAACTTACAAACAAATTCTCAGTGAGTTCAATATTTTCAACCACAAAAGTGTCACTTCTTATACAATTAAACAACTCAGAATAATGCTGTCTCCACAAATCAGCAATGTTGTCTGAACCACTGACCCCATCTATATTAGATGGCAAAGGAGCTTTACAATTATTCATTACCTTCACTTCTTTCCAGAATTCAGAGTAACTATGGTTGTTGAGCTTATTAGCAAGGGAGTCAGCCCTCATTGTAGCCTCATTCCTACAAATAAACCTGACTGCATATTTAAATCTAGCATTAGTATGCTTTTTATTTTCAAACAGCGGCCCCTGTCTGATTCTTCCTGACTCAGCCCATTCCTTAAAAGCATGTCTGGCCATTGCATGTAGTTCTGCAACATATGCATTCCACCCAGGTTTTATATGATGAGTGGATCCATTTTTAATCTTATAGAAAGGCTTACTAGAAGCATACAGATATTCAACTATAAGATCATACATAGAACACAGGTCTTTACAGTGTGCTTCATCTTTACAGTTCACATCACAGCACAATAAAGCATCCTTTGGCAGATCAATAGCACTCAGAAGTAGGTCAGTTCTAGTAGTATAGCTGCTAATATCATCCCTTGTTAAAGCAGACCAGTCAAGTTTACCTGCACATATTCTGGTGTCATTCACAGTTAGCATGGGCATATTCTCAACATTTAGAGTAATTTCAAACGGAATATGATCTGTGGTAGCGAATTCATAGCAGATCTTAATGCTGACCAGTGAGGCATGAGCATCTGCTGTTGATACACAGTGGTCAAGCCAGGACACAGTGTGCCATGCCTCACTAACATATGTATAGCTATTCCCAGGCAAAAGCATTTTACTTGATATATTCAAATTATTAGCATGGCAGAACTGTAGGAGTTCTTTAGCAAAGAGAGAGTTACCATCTGAGATATTTGCATTAAAATTCCCCACCACATACACACAGGTTGAGTCATAATCCTCAACAAATGCTTGGATGAATGCCAACCTGTTACAGTACTCATCCATATTATCACATGATGCAAAGGGCATATAAATATTAAGTATAATAAAACATCTATCATTATATTTCAGTTCAATACCAATAGCCCAGTCAACATTCAGTCTTACCACCGTCACGACTGGGTCCAGTTTGCTGTTCCACAATATGGCCACACCACCTGCTATCCTGCCACGAAGCACCTTATCACGGAGATCGGTGGTGGACTCACCTGCACCGTGAAAATTAGGGTGCAGTGTATTCAGTCTATCAAGGTCTTGCTTAGCCAACCAAGTCTCTTGAAGGCACATAATTTCACACTGCTCCAACAGCTTGTCCACCACAAATCTCCTCGATCTATCCCCCGCACTGTGCCCAACACGCAGGCCACGCGTATTAAAGGACACAACCCGCATCATGACACTCTACAAATCGATACGAGCTCTGGGGTTAATCCCTCCATCCGCGCCTTTAGCTGGAGACTCTCTGGGCCTTCTAGGCTCAAAGTAGCGACGTACAAACGTTCCAGCTGGCCAAAGCTCCGGATCATACATTTCAGACACATCTGTGCATTCTGCGGAAATGTGGAAGGAGCTGAATCTGGTATGAGCTGTCGCTATCTTACGGCAGGTTATTTCCCGATTCAGTTTTTTCCCTCAGGTATTCCTTAAGAGTGTCGGCCTCCAGGTCAGGGGTGAACCTTGTTGCAAAGATGTTCACCAGTTTCGTCTTGATCGCGCTGATTGTAGAATTCGAGCCCGTGCCAACAATGCCCACCTTCTTTCTCTCCCGTGTTGGTGGCGCTTGGCTGGCCCGGGGTTTGGAGTGTGCAGCAGGTGCCTGCTTTGGTCGTGGTCGCTGCTGCTGACCTTTCCTCACAACGTCCACCCATGGCGGAGATCTCGGTGACCGTGGTGTGGGTACTGCAATAGCATGCCCCCCTGGGCTGACGCTTCCAGTTGGTTTGTCGGGCTGGACAGACACAGCGCAACGGTCCCGCACTTGACTGTTATCATTCAGGTTTTCCACGGCAGATACACGGTTGTCAAGTGCCACGGTCTCTCCCCGCAGCTTTTCACAGATTAGCGTTTGGGCATCCAAGACACTCTTCACCCCGCACATGTCCAAGCTGAGCTGTTGCAGCCGCCCCAACAAAGTAGATACATCAATGTGTTCAAAGCTTATAGGAGGTAGTTCGTCCAGATAATGTGAAACAAACCGAGGTATATCCTCGCCGCATTCGTTTAGAATCTTCAGACAGGCTTTCACATTGTTTGAGTCCTTCTGCGGCCCCTTGTGCGAAACGCAGCGTTGCGTGGTGTTAGGACACAGCTCAAACAATAACTTCTTTGAAGACTCAATCCACTCTGAACTGAAGTTATTTGTGACCAGCAAGACAATATCGTCTTGTCCAAGAGTTCTCATTTTAATGGCGAGGAAATTAAGCAATTCATCCTCCACTATAATCTTTTTTTTTTTTTTTTTTTTTTTTTTTTTTTTTTTTTTTTTTTCCCACTATAATCTTGCCGTCAGTCGTTTTATATACTTCAGGTTTTGCTCGAGAGGAGCTGGCAACACGACCGCCTGCTGCCGCCGCCATGAGTAAACGACAGTAATATCGTTAGATAATATATTAGGGGATAATATATTAGAATAAACACCTTTTCCATGATATTCAAATTTTTTGGAAAGGGTCTGTATATATTTTTCCTTTATCAGGATTAACAATGAGTGTTGTAAAAAAAATAGTATGAGTATGATTGTATATGTAAGAGACTATACTAGTGTATGTGAGAGAGTATAGTAGTATGTGTGAGAGAGAATACTAGTGTATGTGAGAGAGTGTACTAGTATATGTAAGAGGGTATAGTAGTATGTGTGAGAGAGTATGATGGTATATGTGAAAGCAAGTTTGAATTATCTCTCAAGGGGCCTCTCATATGCATCATTATATATATACATATGTATATATATATATATATATATATATATATATACAATATACAATATATATATACATATATATATACTATATATATACATATATATATATATATATATATATATATATATATATATATATATATATATATATATATATATATATATATACACTGCCCGGCCCAAAAAAAAGTCGCCACCTGGATGTAACTAAGCAAATAGGTCAGAGCCTCCTATTGGATAATTACATGATGGGCGATTATCTTTCAGCTGCAACAAGTTATTTAACCCCAACTGGTGCAATGACTTGCTTCCCCTTTTTCTAAACATCCATGTGGAAAGACACATCCGTGGTCGTGGAAAAGATGTTAGTCTGTCTGAGAAGGATCAGATCATTGGCATCAAGAGGTGAAAACATCTAAGGAGATGCAGAAACTACTAAAACTGGGTTCAGAACAGTCCAACGCATTCTGAAAAACTGGAAGGATAGTGGACCATCGTCTTCCAGGAAGAAATGTGGCCGGAAAGGCAGATGAAGTGATGCAGCATCATGCCTAGTGCTACTGTATGAGCCTGTGGGGGCAGTGTGATGATCTGGGGTTGCTGCAGTTGCTCAGGTCCAGGTTCAGCAACAGTATGAGCTCAGATAATGAGGTCAGCTGATACCTGAATATACTGAATGAGCAGGTTATTCCATCAATGGACTTTTTCTTCCCTGATGGCACGGCCATATTCCAAGATGACAATGCCAGGATTCATCGGGCTCAAATTGTGAAAGATGGTTCAGGGAGTATGACACATCATTTTCACACATGGATTGGCCCCCACAGAGTCCAGACCTGAACCCCATTGAGAATCTTTGGGATGTGCTAGAGAGGGCTTTGAGCAGCGGTCAGACTCTACCATCATCATCAAGATCTTGGTGAAAAATGAATGCAACACTGGATGGAAATAAATCTTTTGACATTGCAGAAGCTTATCGAAACAATGTCACAGCGAATGCGTGCCGTAATCAAAGCTAAAGGTGGTCCAACAAAGTATTAGAGTGAATGACCTTTTTTTTTGTTGGTGACTTTTTTAAGGCCAGGCAGTGTACATATATATATACAGTATATATATATATATATATATATATATATATATATATATATATATATATGTATATGCTGTATATATGTAATATACATCACAGCCTCACAGTAGGAGGGTTGCTAGTTCAAGTCCCCGCTGGAGAAGGGGGTTCGAACAATTCCAACAGTGGCCTTCCTGTGTGGAATTTGCATGTTCTTCCATGTATGTGTGGGTTCTCTCTGGGTACTACGGCTGCCTTCCACCGTCTAAAGACATGATGTTAGGTTAATTGGTCACTCTAAATTGTCCCTAGAACATGTTGTTCACTTATTTATTTCCCCGAGACTGGATTTTTGTAATTCTTTACAGATCTGGGCATGAAAAAGTTCCTCCTTTTTCTGCCAGAAGTGGTGCAGTAATAGTGCACTATTACTACACTATCACTGGCTGAATGATTTGTCCCGCAAATACGCCATCACGTACGGTGTCCAAACTTGGCGTCCTGGTTGGGCATTCATTTATGCTCTGAAATCATTTCCCCTGGGCACACAGACGTTTCTCTGTGTGACTGAATTAGCAGACAAGTCTCTGGTAAGTGGCTGGCAGTTGGCGGAAAGGGGAACATTTTCATGCCCAAATCTGTATATTATGGGTTGGACCAGTCTTCCATCCACCCATTGCAGATGGTCTTTTTTCGGGCGAGTGGCCTTGTTTAAAGAGAGTTTATTCGCATTTACATCGGAGAATGTGGCCAAAAATAGAGGCAACTTTTTTGTGACTAGGGTCTAAATCGTTACGTATATTAATAGCACTTTCTTGCTGCTAGATGCGTATATCATTTTCTGCAAGCATTATATCTTCTTCTTCTTTTTTTTTTTTTTTTTGCAAGTCCAAGTCATGTCTTCAGTGTTATGGCTGAAGTCCACGTTGCAAGTCTCTTTCAGCTGTAATCAGTATATATCATGTCATGCCTTGTGTCTGCTCTGTTTAGAGGACGGCATCATAATATCCAAGGAATTTAAAATCCACACTCACCCTTTATCTACCAGTATTTTGTAACAGCACTGATCTTTAGTTTAACTGACTAATATTTTGTCTCTTGGACAATTTCTTTGCTTTACCATATCTGGAAAACTTGTAGATAAACACGGGAATTTATTCAGACTATAAATATGATCTTAACTTAACCAAGAGCTTTTAATGTGTATAAAAATCCACTTGGACCTACAGAGAGATGCTCTAAACTAGCATTTCTCTGAATGTGGAGAGGAGGCAAAGCTGCACCTTAGTGCAGGATCACCACCTGCAGGTTTTAGATGTTTCCCTGCTGCAACACCTGATCCACATGACAGTTTGTTATCAAGTTCTGCAGAAGCCTCTTAATGACCCGCTGATAGTTTGACTCAGTCATATTACAGCTGGTAAACATGTAAAACCTGCAAGACAGATGTCCACAGCTGGTTATCCTGCACTAGTGCATGAGGAAAATCTTCTTTTAGGCTTTAAATAACTGTGCGAGCTGAGTACAGCAAATATTATTATATTCTTTTTTAAACTGAAAAAATTCTCAATATTTTAATTAATTTAGACCCTCTACCAGCAGTTTTAATAACTGTTCCTTGCATTCCTAAACAAGCAACAGCTGTTCTTTCTAACAAGTGGACCCAGTAACCTGCAATGTTTCCAGTGGATCTGATCCCAGTTTAGACCCAATTTAACGTCATCACGGCAGTCACAGTTTATGGAAATTGTCCAGTTAACGTCTCATTCTTCTCCTGAACACATTCAGCAGTCATCTGAAGGAGTTACATAACTTTAGTACGAACTAAAGATACCAACAAGCTCAGGTTTATGCCACTACGGCGCTAAGCTAACATGGGCTGCTAATATCAAGCTTTCATATTAATGTACAGAGTTACAGCTATGCGGCAGCACCAGACATACTCGCGTCCTGCTGTTGTTTATTGTGTGAGCGGGGGCGCATGTCGGTGCGATGTCTCGGGAGATTATGGCTGTCAACATGGACAGCAGGCGCCGGATCAGACAGAGATTGTGACAAAATTAATAAGTTTTCTTTAAAAAGAAAAAGAAAAAGAAAAGAAAGAAAGAAAACCACTGTTAACTAGTCTGAAACTGTGTCCAAGTCAAACCCGTGAGTCTCTGGAAAAGCGACTGTGTGGCTCTTATTTTCAAGTCCTTTATCGGTCAGGACGGCATTATAAACAGCCTCCATGATATGATGTTCCATAGCTTACATTTGCAAGCAGCCGTTCACTGCTGCCACTGCTGGATCTGGACCATCATCTAACCACGTTGCTCCACTTGAGATTGAGTAGAAATGCGCTCCAAAATACGTTGATCTTACTTGTAGATGAATATGACCATTTATAGTGTGGGATTGTACGCAACTTTTTTACCACACACTTGACTATATCAAGTTCTTACTGTGGAGTTTTTTTCTTCTTCTTTTTTCCCCTTGCCGCCACATGCCGGAAATCCGGCACGGTGCCGGAAAACTTTAAGCCCTGAGGTCCGAAGCTCTGGAACCTAGGTGTGAATGTGAATGGTTGTCTGTCCCTCTGTGTTGGCCCTGCGACAGACGGGAGACATGTCCAGGGTGTACCTGCCTCTCGCCTGATAATAGCTGGGATAGAGTCCAGCAACCCTGAACTGGATAAGCGGTACAGAAATGACCGATTGATGACTATATATATGTGTGTGTGTGTGTGTGTGTATATATGTATATGTATATATATATATATATACATATACACACACACACACACACACACATGTATTGTTCCACCCCGATGTATATATCAGGGGTGGAACAATACAATAATTGTATTATAATAATACAATTATAATAATTGTATTATTATAATAAATAATTTATTATTATAATCATGTATTCGTATCAAACCGTTTAATACCGGTGTGTATTGAACCATGACCACGATGTATAGTATATCGAACAATGCAGAATTTTTACATTTATTTTATCAACTTGTCTTCTGACGATAAGTTGTGTTGAAAACTGAGTGGATCTGTGTTTGACTATATTCAGATCTGGTGTTTGGAACTACTTTAGTCTTCATAGTTACGTATGACTCTGATGGTAAGCCGTTGTGGACAAAAGCACAATAGTTTAAAAAAGGCATAACATTTCCTTTGTATTGAAAAAATATCGAACCATGACACTAAAGTAGTGTACTCAGAGCAAATTTTTTAAGTCACAGTAGTCTGGTTTGGTCTGGTGGGAGTACTTGCATCCAGATTAGATAACTGTTTGAAAATCACGGTGTGATGACCCACTAAACTCCTGACCCGGAGTGAGGAACAGTGCGAGTTTAATTGGCCCCACCCGTGGGCCATATCAGGAGGACAACAGGGAACGTGTTGTCTGGCTTGTTAACGGGGGGGGGGTTGGCAGGGTGCGGTGGCTCCACAGTTCACTGATGCAGGGGTATGCTCGGCAGAACTTGTGTTTTTGTTTTTGTTTTTGGTGGGGCATACTCCCCACCACCAATGCTGGACTGGAGGTTCATCCAGAGGTGAGCTGTTCGGTGCAGTCACGGAGACCAGTACATTCCCTCGTACACTGGTTTTATACTGGGAAGGTGCCAAAGTCTTATGAGGAAATGAAATGAGATAAATATGTGAAGGAATCTGTTAGTTGTTGCTCAGGATGGAAGCTTGAAGCAGATAAGACACTGTTTATTTAAAACAGCCAAGAGGCAGCTTCACACCCGAAGTCTGTCCCTGATGACTAAAGCTGCCATGCAGCAGCATGTATTTTACTTAGTGGTACAATTATAAACACATCACAGGGAAAGCTAATTAAATTAGTTGTTTATTTGAACAGTCAGTGAAAGTATTCATATTTTGTGCAAAGCAACAGAAAATTAATGTAGTCATTACGATTATTTTGTTTTCTTTCTGTTGTTCTGGTGTGCAAACCCTCTAAACCAGGTATATTGGGAACCTCAAAGTTTATAAGTTAGTCTGCTGCGTAGAAGCTTAAACTAAACCCATATGATCCTTAATGAGCAGAAAAATGAGAGGTCATCAGTGCAGAGAAAAACCTTATAAAACTGGATAATGTGGGAAAGTGGGAATGAAAGGCTTGTACACTGAAAAAAAAGAAAATAGTTGAACCAATGTCACTGAATTGTTTCAATTGCTTACACCTAAATGAATTAAGTTCTTTGAAATAAAGTTAATAACTAAGATTAACACAGTTGGTTTAAGTCACCACTTAATAAATTAATTATTTTCATATCAACTTTTTGCATTAATCCAATTAAAATTAAAGTGTATGTTTCATGTTCTCTATAATGACAGAAAATCATTCCCTGAGATGAGGCAGTAACTGTTAGGTCTCTTAAGTTGAAAAGAACCAGGAAGTGTTACTTAAAAAGGGACGGGGAGGGGATAAAAACTCTCGTTCACAATCACAGCACAGTTTTGGAATCATGTGACCTCTGACGTCAGAGTAGGTGAAGTCCTGTGAATTCCACTTACTGACCAATGCAAAACAATAACAGATAAACGGCGAGACAACAGCCGGTTAGCAGCTGGACATCATCTTTCTGAACATCCGTCTTCTTTCTGAACCTCACCTCTACAGCTGAGGCTGAACTCTCCCGGCCAGCACCGTCCTGATCGCCTCCAGAGACGTCCTCTTTTCCGGACTAACTCGGCAACAGATGGCCGTGTAAACGTTAGCTTAGCTTTAGCCGGCAACGCTGCTGTGTTTCTGCAGGTTTCAGTGTTTGTTTGTCGCTGTTCCTTTCAACACCAAGAGATCAAATCCGGAGGTGGGACTCATAAACACCGTACACATGATCCATGGTGGAAAAAAAAACGCTTTGCGTCCCATTGTTTTCCTACGGAAAGAGCGGTGTCACCCGGCGCACGAACCGGGGAGAGATGACTCAGTCCGCCCACAGCTCGCAGGACTGCCGCCGCATCAAAGCAGGACACCGTTTTCTCCGTTGTTACACCAAAATCTGTGACCACCGTATTATGTGACTCCAGGGGGCGTTGAATCCCTTCCACCAGCGTGTTTCAGCGTCCGATCAGCGTGTTTAACCGTGAAGAAGAGCATCCTACGCAAATAACGTAAGGTTATGCAGGATGTGGGAGAATTGTGACCCATTCACACAAATATCATTTAGATCGTGTCTTCCTTGTATTGGATATATCGTGTATATATATATATATAAACGGAATAGTGCATTCACGAAAGCACCTCCTAATCAAACCCATGTAGGCTACTATGAAGACAAATTGCATTATCCGTCTTGTTCTCACTCCCCCCCCCCCCCCCCCCATACCCCCCGGAGATTCTGCAGGACTCCGACCAACGTTACAGTCTTCAGACATTTCAATCGTTCAGTTGTGCTAGATGCTGATACCATTTCAACTGACCTTCAGCGTATATTCTTTCATGTTCTGTTCCCTATTGCCACGCTTTTAATTTAATGTCTCATGCAGGCTAAAGCATTCTGCATCCTATTGTTGATGAAATGTGTTACAAATAAACTTGCCCAGCTTTGCCTCGCTCTTCATTAAGTGTTTCAAAACACACCCTCCTCAATGTTTCACAAACGGGTGGCCGCAATGTCTGACAACCATTGTCAGATAATGCCACATTATTTATGCCACGGAGAAACTCCGTTTCCAAAACCATTCATACCCTCTGACTGTCTTTTCTTTTGGCTGAAAAACACACGTCACCTCAGCTGGAATAAGGCGCGAGTGTACTTTGGCTTATGTAGGAGGAAATTGTGACTAAAATACAGTAAGGATTTACCTCTTGCCAACTTTAATTTAATAAATACATAAATCTTATGACTACACTCAAATGCAGCAGAGTCGAACTCACGTTCTTGAATGATCGCCATGCGCGCTGACCATTCAGCCAAAGACCCACGTAGGGATATCCTGTAAAAGCCAGGTGTTATTTCAGTTTGAAGTTTGGTGACAGGACCCTCGACTGTCAGACCAGGCTCATTCGGTGCGACTTCCAACTAGCTAGCACAGCCTTCTATGGAAAATGTAGGCTAAGCCCAAATGTAGCCCAACTCAGACCCGCTACACCTGTGCGGAATCATGAGCCAGACTGAGGTCAATTCAGCTGATGCCTCGAGAAACAGGGGAGAAACCAAATATTGTAAAACATCGACTCTTGTGACTCTACGAGGCGCTGTTGTGCATGAACGGGGTTCAGCGTCAAAGTCAGTAAGGCTATAATAACTTAGATACTTTTCCCTCTTGAGCACAGGTAGAATCCTGAAAAGCTGCCATTGTTTTCACAAATAACGAAGAAACACGCCAGTTCAACTGATAGTATTTATTTATTTTCTTACTTGAGGGGAAAAAGAAAATCTTTTCCCACATTAACAACATGGGTGGTGACACTTTCTGACAGCGTCCATCTGATCATGTGACCTCCCTGGAACTGAAAAGGATTCATCAACAAATTAAGAACAAATATAGAAAGCTCAGTGCAGATATCACCTTAAGACAGTTGCTGAGAAGATTCTCTGCAATTCCTTCATAAGCAATTAGCTATTCCCTATGAATTGCTCAGGGTGTGGCAGACTTTAGATGATATTATCGTGAGTGGGAGCTATAGCCTACAAATGCAATCCACACTCACGTGCTCACGGCGTTGTCAGACAGGGGTTGAGTAGCGTCGTGGCAACATCGCAAACCGATACGCGGCAGCTCCGGGTTCGAGTCCCCGACATGACAACCAGGCCAGCCTCCGAGAAACCTCGTGCAAGACTTTTTACCCCACCAATTGCTCCCCGGGCGCGCCAGTTAGCAGCCCACTGCTTTCAGGTTCAATCTGAGATGGGTCAAAATGCAGAGAATGAATTTTCTAATTTGGGATTAATAAACTATATGCCATCTCTTTTTTTTTTCTCTTATCATTTTAAGAACTTCAATGTGCTGTCAGCACAGGAGGAACTTAAATCTCCTTTTAAATATTCAAATTGTTAAAAAAAAAAATGCTTGAAACGATTACATTGTGTCACTCTGGTTTTAACAGAAGAAAAAAAAAATACACCACTCCATGTGACAATTAGGCATAAACAGAAAACAAGCAGTCTATGTCAAGCAAACAGCACAGAAAAATTAATCGTTGGGGTCAGGATTCTGTATACACGGTGTGGTTCCGCCGTTCACACCCGTCGCACTGGATCTGTGAAAATGAAAAGTTTCAAGAATAAAAAGCATTTGATACAATCACATCAGAAGGCTGATATAGCCACAACCAACATCAAACTGCTGGCAAAAGTCATCACTAGGGGTATAAATATAAGATAATTGATCTTTTCAGGGACATGTTCATTAAACAGCAATTTGTAAGGAAGTGCTCTGTGCAGTGGTGAATTGCAGCCTCGGCTATAGGCCTACATTCAACCTTTGGTTGAACTTTAGTATAAAGGACCTCAGAACTTTTGGATTATTTTTTCAGGCTATTAAACAGTCTTATTTCAGAGGATCATCTATGACTGTAATTCAGACTTAGCCTACTTTGATATAAAATAGCCATAATAGGAATACTTACCCACGTAGTTGCTTGCACGTCATCCTGCAGTACACTGTCTCATAACAAAGAAAGAAAGTAAACCTAGGATAGTAGCCCTCAAGGACAAACTTTGGAAACACCTGTGCCTTAATTGCATAAGTGGTATGTGCCAATTACATCAAGATGTCCCAGATTATTGTCATCTGCCAATCATTTATATTCGGGCTGGAAAGTGTGACTTCCACGCATCAGAGACAATGGATCCTGAGAGACTGGGTGAGTTCAAAAATTTTCTGCAGGAGGGGAGCTACCCCGAGGGCTAAGATAAGCATCAACGGTATACATTAAAGAGAAGAGCCTCAAATTTCTGCCTGGACGGTAAGCTAAGCAGTTCACATGAAACACTACTCATAAAGTTAAGGATTTTGAAATAAAACTGATATTTGAATTCAGACTATAATCCAGCTAAGTTTACTATATTAACACCTCTGTCTATAACTTGATTCAGTTGCAGTTGTCCCAGAAAATCTAGTTGAGTAAAGAAAATATTTTTTGAGGCAATTTTTTTGTAATGCGATTAATCTAGATTAAAGCCTGTAATTGATAAAAATGTGTGTGTGTATGTGTGTGTGTGTATATATATGTGTGTGTGTGTGTGTGTGTGTGTGTGTGTATATATATATATATATATATATATATATATATATAGGAGTGGCTATATAGAGTCACAAAGGAACCAAAAAGGAGAAGAGGTGTCACGTTGTATGCAGTGAACAAAAGGCAGATACACTATTCCATCAAATCAAAACCAGAGATTCAATATCCCAGCGCTTTTACTGGCCTGGAATTTTTTATTCTTTTTTTTACTACTAAACAAATACAAAAAAACCATAAAAAAAAAAAAAAAAAAAAAAATAAAAAAAAAAAAAAAAGAAATAAAAGAGCTGGGAATGCCCCCGCCGGGAGAGAATACGCGTGAAAATTTAAGGGGACAACAAAACACTCTTCTTCTTCATTTAAGAGCAGAAGGTTCTTGCTACCACCGTTTAACATCCCTTAACAGTCCAGTAACTTATTTAGTGCAGTTTTCCCTGTCACAGGACATTGATAATTGGGTATGGATCTGGTTTTCTTGTGTTAAATATTTTCATTTCAATAACATCCATTAATGGCGCCACTAGCAAACTATGTCCAAAAATTGTTTGGAGAGACGGGTGGTCTCCTTAGAATTGTCTGACATCAGAGCAACAGGTAGCCTGCAGCATCTGAGGGAACAACTTCATGCTTTGGAAGTCCAAATTGTCCCACATGATCAAATTGTTGAAAGCTAACTTTTTTTTTTTTTTTTAAACTCTGGTGTCTTACATCTAATTGTGCGGCTGTTGGACAAAACTTAAAAGATCAGCTGTGTTATTTCTACTTGCGTGACTTTCTGCTTTCCCTCAGTAATGTTAGATTAACGTAACATGGATTAGCCTAAATCAATTTGCTCAACATTCAGGTTTCGCATTGCACAATTTGCCAGAAAAACAAAAGGGACATCAAACAACACTCAGACTACATACCAATCAAGGTACGACACAAATTAAAATAATGAAATAAATAAAAAGTTATTACAATATATAGGACGTCAATTCAAATGCATTTCATTTGTATACAGACCACAGGTCCATTTGAGCTGTTGGGAATGGACCTAATCGGAAAACTGGTGAAGACTGAAAAGGGGCATCAGTATATCTGTGTTGTTGTGGATTACTGCACCAAATGGGCACAGGCATACCCAATAAAATCCAAATCAGCAGCAGAAGTCACAGACTGCATACTTACATTCATTTACCAGTTCGAGGTTCCGAAGCGAATTTTAACAGACCAAGGCCGCGAGTTTGTTAATGTGGTAAGTTTTACTGTAAAAGGAAGAAAAGTTCAACGTGTGACTGTGTATCCTGAGTCATATACAGTCTATTTCATTAACCCCCTCAGATTAACACCGAGGTATGTAAAATCTTCGGAATAGAAAGAAGTCTCTGTGCCCCTTACCACCCTCAGACCAATGGACTGGTAGAGAGGCTAAATGGAACAATCCAGAGGTAAAGAGCAATGAAGGGTGGTAGGATGTCTTATTCAAACGGTTTTGGCACACTGTCACACTTGCATCCTGCCACACAGACGAAAATATTGGCCACGTTCAATTGTAAATGGCTTTGAAACATTGTGGTTTAATAGTGGTTTAATTTCCCAGCGTGTTAAGCCTTTGCTTGAATGTCACTATTCTTAGAAGTCTTGCAAAACTGGTCGGAGAAAATCCCCAAACTTGGGACCAGTATCAAGATGCTGTCATGTTTGGGCTGCGGACCAAGAAGCAGCTGACAACCCAGTTTTCCCCCTTTTATCTGATGTTTGGCCAAGAAGCGCAGTACCCATCAGAGGTTCCCAAATATTATCAGGTGAACTAGATATGATGATCTGGGATCAATATTTAAACATTTCATATGGTCAGATTGTCTTTTTGTCTATGTAGGCTATTTGTCTAACATTGACTTTCTCTGATAGATGGATGCTTCCATTGAAAATGACATACTGAAGGAAGATGTGGCCATCGATGTTGAACGGCACAAAACAGTAATGGCCATTGTTGAAGAGAATACAAAAAAAACTCATAACAGAACCAGACGCAGACTCTGGGAAATGGCAAAGCACAACCTTGGGGTGGGGGACATGGTGTGGCGTAGGAACATTAGAAGCAAACAGGGAAAGGGAGGCAAGCTCGACCCAGAGTATTTGGGTGCTGACCTCGCTGACATGGAGGGTCGCTGTACATTTGCAGTGAACATCGACCACTTGAAATGCCACAACATGGAGTCTCCAAGAATGCCCCGTAAATTAAGGAGTGGTCAGCTCCCCCCTCCTGTTGCCACACCCAACTACCTCTGCGCCTCCAGCAGCAGCCTCGACAACCTCAGTCCCTCCACCCACACCAGTGTCGGATTTGATGTCCTTTTAATGAAAAGTGTACATATTTTAACTTGACACCTGCTGTTTCCCATTTTAATTTAATGTTTATGCCCATTGTTTAAATTAGTCTACATTCAATTTAAAACCAGTTGCACTGAATCTAATCCCAGATTGTCACACACAGGTCTAAGGGATGCTTGGGGAGGCAAGCGCGCACACACTTCTATCAAGAATGGGACCGTACAAGTTGATTTTTTTGGGACATTGCAAGAACAGCTCCTGGTCAGGAGGTAGAGTGAGGAAGGGTTTTATGTCTTAATTTTTGTCACATTTGTCCAATTTTAATTCATGTAACTACTTGGTGTATTCCATTAGGCTACATAATCTTAAATATTTCTGACTCTCAGGTGATCAACTCATCTCTGTCCCACATGATAAATAAACATAATCAAGCAGGCCACAAAATGGCATTTCACGTGGACTCATTTGAGATGACTCGTATATGGGAAAGGAGGCCTTCAAGACTGCGGGTAGGAGAAGGAGAGATGGTGTTTTCACTCTTGATCAATTTCTCACAACTTTATGTTTTTAATTTCAGTGTGACCCCATGAGATATGACGTGATTTTGGGTGCAGTCCATGAACCTGGTCACTGGATATTAATAGTAAGATTCAACTTTTGGTGTAATCTTAGCATTTCAGTTTTTTTTTTTTTTTTTTTAAATAAGAACACAACAAACATAATTCAGCTCAAGATGTCATAATTAACTATCATACTGTTAACTAGGCCATCTTTCCCTCGGAGAAAAGGAGCCTTATTCTTGATCCGATGGGGAATGATTCCTTCAAGTTAAAGCAGTGCTTGGGTCTACACGGTAAGTGTGGCAGAACACTAAAGTGATCAGGAACGAGTCGATCCTCAGATGCGATGGTGAAAGTCATGCGCGCTAACCAGTCAGCCAAAGGCATAGCACGGCACAACTGTCACATCTCTCACGCTCTGAAGATCACTTTTCTTACTGTGCTAGGGCCTTCATCAGACAGCTACACTGCAAAGTGTCCAGGTGGACTGCCGACACGCAGCTTCATTCGCTGCAGATGGACGCCACCTCGTGGGGAATATTTGTCCTGAAAGTAGCCTAAGTTTTGTATTTTTGTATCAAAGGTTTAATCAATTACTACTGTTTTGAACATCAGACAATGTAGTTATGACTTTTTGTTTACTTAGTATGCAGAGGAGCCACTGACATTTCCTAACGATCACGCAGCGGTGACTCGCTACCGGAGAGAGTTCGCTCTGACATTGTTGAATGATACTGGTAGGATCATTTTAAATTCGTAAATCTTGTTGTTTTTTCGTGATGGGCTACTCACCGACTTATTCTTTTTCTACTAATGCTGTAGATGACCTCAGTGAGCTGTGCCGTCATTGTGGCGAAAGATTTTTTTGTAGGAGGCCAATACAGCGAACTGAAGGATGATGTGCAAGCAACTACGTGGGTAAGTATTCCTATTATGGCTATTTTATATCAAAGTAGGCTAAGTCTGAATTACAGTCATAGATGATCCTCTGAAATAAGACGGTTTAATAGCCTGAAAAAATAATCCAAAAGTTCTGAGGTCCTTTATACTAAAGTTCAACCAAAGGTTGAATGTAGGCCTATAGCCGAGGCTGCAATTCACCACTGCACAGAGCACTTCCTTACAAATTGCTGTTTAATGAACATGTCCCTGAAAAGATCAACTATCTTATATTTATACCCCTAGTGATGACTTTTGCCAGCAATTTGATGTTGGTTGTGGCTATACAGTGGCTTGCAAAAGTATTCATACCCATGACCAAAACTAAATTGCTCAGAAAAGAACAAAGCAAAAGTGGGTTTCATCTTTCTATATGAAAGGAAATGGCACAAACTCAACAATCCATCACTGTTCTTGTTCATAAGCACTCTCTACTATGAATAGGTTGCATAAGTTTGTATGTCATTGTTGCAAAAGTATTCACACAAAGTCATTAAAGCCCCGTTTCCACCAGCGGGTCTGGGTCGGGTCGGGCCGGATCAGTACTCGTTTTTTTGCGTCTCCACAGATAAAAACTGGGACGGGTCCCCTTATACCCGACCCGACCCGGCCTACTTTTTTGGCACCCTTCGGTAGGGGTACTGATCTAACCGATCCGGACCAAAGAGGTGGAGCTAACACAAAGCAATACATTGATTTGTTGAAAAATCCCACTTCCCGCGTGACCAAGCGTAAAAACAAAGCTGGGGTGACTCCTTTTGTTTCTGTCATGTGTGGCGCGGTGTTTTGGTTAAACAGCTTTTCACAGCGATGATGTCACGCGATCACGTAGCAGCGCTGTCCAGCTAATTCTCCGCCTCCAGAGTAAGGGTACAGGTTGAAGTGGGGACGCAGCGTGAAATCAACACATCCATACCAAAACCCACCCGATCCCGCCTGGCCCGACCTGACCCGACCCAGACCCGCGGGTGGAAACGGGGCTTAAGTCACAATCAGTACTTGGTTGCAGCTCCTTTGGCAGCAATAACAGCTACCAATGGCTTTGGATAGCCAGCAATGAGTTTTGTGCAGTGCTCCTTGGACAGTTTCGCCCACTCCTCTTTGCAATACTGCTCCAGCTGAGTCAGGTTACTTGGTGACCTTCGGTGGACAGCAATCTTCAGATCCCTCCACAGGTTTTCTATTGGGTTGAGATCTGGGTTTTGACTGGGCCAGTCTAGAATCTTCACTTTCTTCTTCCTGAACCATTCTTGTGTCACTCGAGCCGTATGTTTTGGATCATTATCCTGTTGAAAGGTGAACTTCCTCCCAAGCTTCAGGCTTTTTGCAGATTTGAAGACGTTTTCCTCCAGGATGTTGATGTATTTTGCACTATTCATAATCCCTTGCACACGGACAAGCTCACCAGGACCGGAGGAAGAGAAACAGCCCCATAGCATTATATTCCCGCCTCCATGTTTCACGGTAGGGATGGTATGCGCTGGATCATCAGCTGTGTTGGCTTTGCGCCAAACATACTTCTTGGCGTTCAGGCCAAAAAGTTCTATTTTGGTTTCATCTGACCAGATCACACGTTCCTACGTGTGTGGTGGCATACTGCAAACGAGCCTGAGATGTTGTTTCTTCAGATATGGCTTCTTCTTTGCAACACGCCCATAGAGGCCTTCCTTGTGTAAAGTGCGGGATATTGTGGACTTGTGTACGTTAGTCCCAGCACCCTGGAGAGACTTCTTCAGGTCTTCAAGAGTGACGGAGGGGTTTGCTCTGGCTTCCCTGAGTAATTTCCTTTTGCCTTTTGCCGTGATCTTGGAGGGGCGCCCTGTTCTTTGGAGGTTCACAGTGGTACTGTGGCGCTTCCACTTCTGGACCAGTGATGCAACAGTACTTTTTGGCACACTGAGTGAACTTGCGATGGCTACATAGCTTTGCCCATCTCTGTGCTTCTCTACAACTTTCTTTCTGAGGTCTTCTGAGAGCTCCTTGGACTTCATGACTGTTGTCTGCTGACAAGCATGGGATGACTGTGGACAGGTGACTATTGGGCACTAATTATGGGGAGCAATCAAAGATATACAAATCACCTGGGACTGAATACCGCCCTGTGACACTGTGAGGCAATAGTTTATAGTGTGCAATCGTTTTCAACTCAAAATAACATCTTTGGTGCAAGGGTGTGAATACTTTTGCAACAGTGAAATACAAACTTATACAACCTATTCATAGTAAAGAGTGCTTACGAACAAAAACAGTGATGGATTGTTGTGTTTGTGCCATTTCCTTTCATATAAAAAGGTGAAACTCACTTTTGCTTTGTTCTGTTCTGAGCAATTGAGTTTTGGTCATGAGTATGAATACTTTTGCAAGCCACTGTATCAGCCTTCTGATGTGATTGTATCAAATGCTTTTTATTCTTGAAACCTTTCATTTTCACAGATCCAGTGCGACGGGTGTGAATGGCGGAACCACACCGAGTGTATTCAGAATCCTGACCCCAACGATTAATTTTTCTGTGCTGCTTGCTTGACATTGACTGCTTGTTTTCTGTTTATGCCTAATTGTCACCTGGAGTGGTGTATTTTTTTTTCTTCTGTTAAAACCAGAGTGACACAATGTAATCGTTTCAAGCATTTTTTTTTTAACAATTTGAATATTTAAAAGGAGATTTAAGTTCCTCCTGTGCTGACAGCACATTGAAGTTGTTAAAATGATAAGAGAAAAAAAAGAGATGGCATATAGTTTATTAATCCCAAATTAGGAAATTCATTCTCTGCATTTTGACCCATCTCAGATTGAACCTGAAAGCAGTGGGCTGCTAACTGGCGCGCCCGGGGAGCAATTGATGGGGTAAAATGTCTTGCACGAGGTTTCTCGGAGGCTGGCCTGGTTGTCATGTCGGGGACTCGAACCCGGAGCTGCCGCATATACCCCTGTATGACAACGCCATGAGCACGTGAGTGTGGATTGCATTTGTAGGCTATAGCTCCCACTCACGATAATATTATCTAAAGTCTGCCACACCCTGAGCAATTCATAGGGAATAAACAAGCTGATCAAGAAAGCTGGTTCTGTGCTGGGAATAACTCTGGAGCCGCTGGAGCTGATCGTTCAAAAAAGAATGCTGCACAAGCTGATGAAGATGATGGAGGACACTTCCCATCCTCTCCACCTCTCGTCCCAAACTTCTTCCATGTAAGGACTATGGAGGCCACCGTGCTCTGAGGAACCTTTAATGCTGCAGAAACTCTTTTGTAACCTTGTCCAGATCTGTGTCTCGCCACAATTCTGTCTCTGAGCTCCTTGGACAGTTCCTTCCACCTCATGATCCTCATTTGCTCTGACATGCACTGTGAGCTGGAAGCTCTTATATAGACAGGTGTGTGTCTCTCCGGAAGTCCAATCAGTTTAATTAAACACAGCTGGACTCCAATGAAGGAGGAGAACCATCTCAAGGAGGATCTGAGGAAATGGACAGAATATGAGTTAAATATGAGTGTCACTGCAAAGGGTCTGAATACTTATGACCATGTGATATTTCAGTTTTTCTTTTTAATAAATTGCCAAAAAATGTCAACATTTCTGTTTTTTCTGTCAAGATGGAGTGCTGAGTGACATTAATGAGAAATAAAATTAACTTTTTTAATTTTAGCAAATGGCTGCAATGAAACAAAGAGTACAAAATTTACTTTCTGTACCCACTGTAACTCAAATTTATAGGATAGCAATCATGAAAGGTTAAATTCCTGTTTAATTTTCATTTCCCATGAGCCTTTGTGGTCCCAATATGTTGAGTTTTGAAAATTGCCCTGTCCCCTTTGTTGTTCATGCACACTAAAGCTGCAACAACTTAAGAATTTACTTTGAGTGAAAGTAAAAAAAATAGTTCAGATTATTGAGAGTGGTTTTTGAGTTGATTTGACACAAAAATAAGATTTCATCACCAAACCAAAATAATCAAGTTGAATCAATGTAAATAAGTCTTTCATATCAACTACAGCCCACATACTCTTTTCAGAGTGTAGTTGGAAGGGTTTGGACACTGTCCCGGCAGCTGTCAGGTGAGAGGTAGGGTACATCCTGGATGGGTCGCCAGTCCATCACACGGCCAGCACAGTCTCTCCTGTAGAGCATTTAGAATCACCGTTTGATCTTACAAGCATGCGTTTGGCCTGAGGGAGGAAGCTGGGACAGCTGGGGAGAAGTCAGTAATGAAGGCACAGAGCGGCTCCAGCAGAGGCCTGAACCAGGAACCTTCGGCCATGCAGCCCACTGCTGCAGTTGGTCTCTCCTGTTTCCCTGATGTAAACAGTTGGGAAGCTGTTTTGTTCATGAATGTATCCAATGTTTTCAGCCAGTGACAGGTCTAAACTGCAGGCAGGTGTGTCATTACAGAGCTGTGCTGCTGTCATGCAGCATCAGGGCTGCACTGCTGAACTAAGCAAGAACTTCCCTAGAAATACTGAATCTGGATGGCAGCATATATGGTTCAAACTTCTCGTTATGTCATTCTGCAGCCTTGTTGCAGAATGACATAAAAGTGCATCTTCAGTGCATGTTGATGCATCTTCAGAGATGTGTACATTGCCCCACTCCGTCATGTGGTGGAGCTTTTTATTTTTATTTCCTCTCATATTGAGCAAGCAACTGGTCTCTGTGGGAAACACTAACAGCCTGTATGTTCTTAAGACAAGCCTCTGAGGGGGCGTAGTCATAGACTGTCAACTGTTCTTGCCTCATTTTACTCATCCAAACTGGTTTTAACTACTTTTAGTCTTTTTAAAGGGACACTGTAAAAGTTTTGGCCACTAGGGGCACTAAACCTGTAACTTCCCACAACAACAATCCAAGAGATCAAAAAAGCTGGGCATGGAGTGCTTCTAGGGACTGAAAAGATTTTCCTCTGGTGCTCTTCAGTGAGGGATCCAAGTGAGGGATTGAAAAAGAGGTCTGAGGCACTCAGGAGGAAAGTTATTAAAAAGCCTTTATTAATACATGGCTAATGTGGTTAAAACCATGCCAACGCGTTTCGGCCTGAAGGGCCTTCGTCAGGACAATGGCAAAATGTTTGTCAGTCTGCTCCTTTGCTAGTTAAATAGACAATCAGAGACAGCTGCGTTTGTGCAGGTAATTGGTCACATGATCAGTATGACCTGCCAATGACAAGAGAAACATTAGTCACATAAAAACACTACATACATCCAAAGACAGCTTCCATCCTCCCTGGCTAATAGATAACATCCCTTTTGGTCAGTTTCAGAGACTCAAACGTATATGTGATAAAGAAGATGATTTTGAAAGAAATGCTGAAGACATGAGACAGAGATTTGAGATGCGAGGCTACCAACCTGGAACAATACAGAGAGCTTACAATAAAGCAAAGAACCTCCCTAGAGAACAACTGTTTCTTCCCAAAAAGAAAGACCAGTCTAATTCAGATCAGGTTTATTTTGTTACACAGTATAGTAATCAAGCAAACAAAATTAAACAAATCATCAGAAGAAACTGGAACATACTGAAAAGTGACAGTGCTCTTAGAGAAGCCCTCCCAGATGCCCCAACCATCAGCTTTAGAAGAGCTCCCACTCTGAATGATAAGCTTGTGAAAAGTCACCTTCCCGCTGTACAGCATCAGACCTGGCTTTCTAACAGAAAAGGAAATTACAAGTGTGGACACTGCAATCATTGCAATAATATGACAAATAAGCGTGACTTTACTGATGCCGCATCTGGTCGTAAGTTTGACATCAATGCTTTTATCAACTGCAATACCTCATATGTTGTATATAGACTTGAATGCCCATGTGGCCGTTTCTACATTGGAAGAACTAAGCGCAAACTCAAGGCCAGACTAGCCGAGCATAAACATGCCATCAGATCAGGAAACCCCCAATACCCAATGGCAGTCCACTACAAAGAAGTAAATCATGGTAGTTGTAACTCCCTTAAAATATCTGGTATAGAACATGTACAAAACTCAATTAGAGGCGGTGATCGACTTAAAAGACTCCTACAAAGAGTCATTTTGGATCTACACTTTAAAAGCAACAGAGTACCCAGGTTTAAATGGAGAGCTTGACTTTTCCCCTTTTCTATAGTCTCTGTCTTCATTCTCTCTGGTAACCTGTAGATCAGCAGCCTTTTGGACTTATAGCAGCCTTCACTCTCTGGCAGCTTATATAGAATTTTTGGTATAAATGCTGTCTTTGTGTTTTATTTATATAGTAATGTGTAAAGGTTTTTTGGATTTATGTAGTGTTTTTATGTGTCTAATGTTTCTCTTGTCATCGCCAGGTCATACTGATCATGTGACCAATTACCTGCACAAACACAGCTGTCTCTGATTGTCAGTGTGCTCCTGTGCTAGTTAAAAAGACAAACATTTTGCCATTGTCCTGACGAAGGCCCTTCAGGCCCAAACGCGTTGGCATGGTTTTAACCACATTAGCCATGTATTAATAAAGGCTTTTTAATAACTTTCCTCCTGAGTGCCTCAGACCTCCTTTTCAACAATCCAAGAGTACCTAACTGCAGTTACAATGAACGACAAGGGTGCCGCCATACATCCAATCCATACAGGAAGTCTCATGCGGAAGTTAGTTAAATACTGCCAAGAGTAACTATCTGTGGCTTGCAAACAGATGCGTATGGTGTAGTCAAGTGGTTAGGGTTAGGAGAAGGGTCAGGGGTAGGGTTAGATTTTAGTAAGTTACATGAAAAAGAAACTTCCGATTAGGACTCCCGGCATGGATTGGGTATATGGCGACGTACCGTGACTGCAGTTGGGTCCCTCTCCAACTATCACAAAATGAAACCGTCCCTATCCGTGGTCTGGAATCATGTCTGCAGACCACTTTGATCAGCTGATAGTGAAGTGATGGAGCCATAAAGCAAAGCACTCCAGGTCACATGATCCAATGAGAGATGGATCCACTCCTGCAGAGTTACCTTTGCTATGTCCAAATTCAGGGGCTACGTCCTTCGAAGGCTAAATTTGAAGGCTGCTTATGTCACAGTGATGCAACCAAAGCTGTCCAAATTCAAAGGCTCTTACAAATGTGACCTTATTTTCCCCAGATTTTAAAGGCCTCCTTCCACTGAAAACCCGTTTAACTTGCTCCTTCTGAAATACGGAGGGTTTCCCCTTGTTTACTTACACATGCTGACTTGCTAGCGTTGCGTTCCCCCCAGTCGGCTGTTCTTTCTCATCACAGAAACAATACGAAGAAAAGAGCGAATCGGGAACAGCCTCGCACTTCTACGTAACATTGCAAACAGCGTATCCCACGTGGGGTTTCTATCTGTCCATTGGAAGGCAGGTAACCCTCCACTACACAGTAGAAGTGAGGACAGCACGACTGTAGCTTCGGAGTTGAGAAGCTAATTAGCTAACTGTTTGTTAGCATGGCGGAACAAACTTGTTTGTCGGCTCTATTTCCTGTCTGTAACAAAATAAGAGCGGAGGGGCGGAGCTTCCTTCATACACTGATGGGAGGCAGCCAATCAGACGGAAATTCATGAGAAGGACCCGGAAAAGCTGCCGTTGGACCACAAGCCTCTCTTCTAGTATACAAATACAGCTGGATACAAAGATACCAGAAGGTTTTTTAAACAGAAACGATGCAGAATGCATTCAATAATAATGGAGAACACAGAAATATTAATGAAATGACCATGGAAGTACAACTTTAAGGATGGTCTGATGTATCCTTCGTGGCTAAGCCTATCCCAAGATGCATCGTGGGCTGAACAGGACATTTTACAGAAATATTTGTTTAAAGGACAGAAAGAAATACTCATGCACAAAGAAAACAATTTAATGTCTTTTCTGAAATAAAAAACAAAAACAAATAGATACTAGAAAATAGGGATGTCCCGATCCGATCACGTGATCAGAAATCGGGCCCGATCACATAGTTTCAGACTCGATCAGTCAGCTGTTACATCCGGATCAGGTATCAGATAAATGTTTCCTTTGACACGGCAGCAGTGGGCTGCCATGGCCGACGGGGTTAAATGTAACGCAGCAGCAGCTGTTTATCCAGACAGTAAAGTGAAGGCAGCTGGAGCGCTGAACTGAGCCAAGTTCAGAAAGTTTGATCCTTTTGTTTGAAAGTTTGAAAAAAAAAAAAAAAAAAAGTTTGATCCATTTGTCAAAGCATACGACGATAAAGTCATCATAATATGAAACACACTGTTCATATTTGGCTACGCAACGCGACGATGCGTGCTGGTTTGACATTACTGGTACAGCACATGCACCTGTTTGACAAGGCTGCTTATGTGTGACATGACCTGCGACAGAGTGACAGGAAAAAAAGAAAAGAATGCCTTAACTTTGCAGTTACATAACTGGGTAAAATTGAAGCACACATTAAATTATCGTTTCACAGTTTATTTAAAATCTACAGTGTTGGTTTTATTTGCTGTCCTATAGATAAAGAATCAAACGTTCTCATGCTTCTTGGAAATGGAGAAATAACCAAATACTTACCTTTGTGATTTCCACAGACATTCATAAATGATCAATTCCTCATTAATTTGCTGTAAGTTGGTGTAGAAATGTATGCTACATATCTTGTTTTAAAAATGTGATTGAAAGAATGTAATTGAATAGAGGAGGTGTCATAATAAAGTAAAGTAAGAATACATAAAAGGAAAAAATGTAAAAAATGTGGCACCTCCTGACTCCCCATTCCACCTATGATTTAAATTAAATAAGATTCCGAATCAGATCAGGCTAGTGTGTTGATGACCCCCCCTCACCGACCAGCTGTATCACCTTGGCTACAGCATACTGTAGGGAAACAATGTATCTGTCTTTTTCTGTTCAATTTTTATTTTATAATAGATGTATCGGAATGGGACTCGGTATCGGCCGATCCTCAAAATCTAATGACTCGGAATCGGGGGCAAAAAACCCTGATCAGGACATCTCTACTAGAAAATGTTCTACTGTATTCTACAGTAATTTCAAAATAAATTTTCTTTTTCTTTTTTATATGATTTTATTATTACGTACAAGTTAATATTACAGTCTTTCATTTGCTGCGATTATCCATGAAATTATCCAAAGTTTACAAGATTTTAAGAGTCTCATGTAAACTTTATAAAATAAATTCACCTGGATTTGATTTTCTCTCAGCCAGAGAAATAAAACATGCCGATAACGATGGTAAAGCTGCTGTAACTCCTGTAAAATCAGCAAAACAAGGAGAACACTCAGAGGATTTTAGAGCTCCATTCTTGCTTCAGTTTAACACCGTCACAGTTGCTAGGCAATGAGAAATATGCCAAGGAGACCGTCTGAAGCCTGCCACTTCCGCCTTACGTGGTCTAAAGAGAACCTGGCCTGTGTAGATCGGGTTCATCCTTCGAAGGATGTGGCCCTCAAATTTGGACACAGCCAATGTCTTTGAAGTTAAACAATTTCATTTGATCTTGTCTTGTATTTGTATTTGCTGTGTTAAGCACTTTGATTTTCATCTGTTTGAAAAAGTGCTACATGAGTAAAGATCATGATTTGAATGCTGGCGGATGATCAGATGCAGAGTTTTCCCACTTTGCTTTCTCATCTTTACTCCTGGAAAACTTTAGCATCTTTTTTTCTTTTTTTTCTTTTCTTTTTCTATCTATCAGCTTTGCAGCCATCTGCTGGGGAAGCAGCATCAGAATCAGAGACTTGAAGAAACTAAACAAGCTGATCAAGAAAGCTGGTTCTGTGCTGGGGAGAACTCTGGAGCCGCTGGAGATGATCGTTCAGAAAAGAATGCTGCACAAGCTGATGAAGATGATGGAGGACTCTTCCCATCCTCTCCACAACACGGTGAAGAATCAACAGAGTGTGTTCAGTGGGAGGCTGCGTCAAGTTCGCTGTAGGATGGAGAGATACAGGAATTCATTCCTACCAGCAGCATCACCCTAAAGAACAAGACTGACTTATTATTATTATCAATGTTATATTGTTAAAAAAAAAAAAAAAAAAGAGAGAGCTTTTTTACATTGTCGAATTTCCCTTCTGGGATAAATAAAGTATTTCTCTCGTTCGTCTCGTCTCGTCTCGTCTCGTCTCGTCTCATCTCGTCTCATCAGTTATCATTCAGCTTATGAGCTCTCTACCCTGGAAAAGATGAGATCCACAAAAGCAGGTGGTTGATTAGGAGACTTCAGACAAAGATAGGTCAGCATCTGTAATAAAAGATGTCCACCATAATTCACTTTAGAAAGCTTATTCCCAGCAAAGGCAACACATAAATCCAGACTGGAGAAAATCTCCGGCAGTCCTTTTGGCTGCAGGACGCTGACTTTCAGCAGCCTCAGCTGACATGAATTCATCCATTTCATTTCCCTTTAAGAAGCAGATCTGCTTTTCTGCTGGATGTGTGTACTGCACGTTGACAAGTACAGATAAAGACACAGCAAACGGCGCCTGGAAACAGAGAGGATGCAGTCATCCTCAGCACATTTTCATCGCTCTCCAGAGAGCTCCTGATTTTCCACATTATTACATTTTATTATCATTGCAATGGATCATGCCAGAAGGATATTGCAGAAGGTTTTGCTCATGGTGGAACATATTTATTGAGACTATAATGCTGCTCTGACAAGTTCATCCATCGTTTTCGGACCACTACAAAAGAAATAATCACATCATGGACAGGGACAAGGCAAGAATCATCGGATCAGAGAGCAACAAACGATGGATCATGGAGGGTGTCAAGATCAGGAAACGTGCCAAAGACACACTATCAACCGTGATGAGGGGGCATTAATGCTGTCTCCAGGGGTGCCCGCAGAAATGTTTTTTAGGGATGGCCATAGGGTGGCCAGAGAAAATATCAGGGTGGCCAAGGGTTATTAGAGGATAACTTTTGTTTCTTTCAACCTGGACCTTATTTCTAGGAATTTATAAGTGCATTAACTCCCCAGTAACATATCTACATCACTCTGACTCCTTTGGACACTATGTAGATCAGTCATAGAGCTGTGTGTATATCCATATAATGGCAGTGAAGGGGACAGAGTAAATGAGCCTCCATATAAGACATTATCTGCAGCAAACTCCCTTAATTTCAACAATACACTGTAAATCTTACCAAGTATGTTTTTACCCATTTCGGTAACGCTTTATATTAAGGTCCTTGTAATAAGCATTAATTAATAGGTAATAAGACCCTTATAAGTGCATACAAGATGCTTATTAACATTGTGTTTATAAGACTATATATATGTTAATATCATTATAATATAGTTAATAGCAGCCTATAAGATATTTTATAATAACATAAGAAACTTAACTGTTTGTTGATGCTTTATAACATTAATAAAATCCTCTTGAGTATCTTATAATTGTTCATAACAACATTATTAATACATACTGTATATTGACTCAACTAGGCCAACCATTATGACTTTGTCATGCCTTGGGTAATCTTTTTTGTTTGATTTATTAACATTAATATATACTTTATTGCTTATCTATTGGTAGTTAACTATACACTTGTTTACAGTTTACTGTGCTTTTTGCAGGTACTGGACCTAAAGTGAGAACAATACCTTATTGAGTCTAATAAATCTTCTGTTAGGCATTTATTTATGGTTAATGATTTTCACAAATTCCACATCTGAAGTGAACAATGTGGTCAAGGTTGATGGAAATAAAAAAGCTGCAATGTCTCTGCCCCTCTTCTTTATCACCTTCATCTTCTTGTGACAAATACAGCATTTGATTTTTTTTTTCTTTTTTTAATTAGGATTTTTTTTTTTCCTGAAGGAATTTAATTTGCTTTAATGTTTTCCTGGTTGAAGTACCTCCAAAAATAAGTATTCTGATTTTGTTTTGCAGTGTCATTATGGTAAAATCGTTTCTTTGTTTCTCCTCTTCCTTTGCTTTCCGCGGGCCGCTTCTTCTTAAGCTTCTCTGAGTGGGGTGGAGTCTGTCTTGGATCTAACCTTGGTGTCTGGTTGTATTGCAGGGCATAGCGTATGGAATGTTAGGAGAGATACAATTGTAGGGAGTGATCATTACCAGTTTTTAGTGTGGTAGGAGAACAGGGGGCTGGGGGGTCTAGAGCAGGAGTTCAGAGGTGGGTTTTTCAGAAAGCTGATTGGGGGAAGTTTCAGCAGCTGTGTGAGGAGGCTATGAAGAGTGGTGGACATAATGTCAGTATAGAAGGCATGAATGACCAGTTGACCCAGGTTATAATAGAGGCTGCGCAGAAGAGTGTACAGAAGAGTAAATCGAAATTTTGCAGAGCTCTTGTACCTTGGTGGACGGAGGAGTGTCAGCAGGCTGTCAAAGCTAAAAAGAAAGCTTTTCGGCGGTTTAAAAGAACGCTAAACTTTCATCATATGATTCAATACAAGAAGGCCCAAGCAGTTGTCAGAAGGACAGTAAGGCAGGCTAAAAGGGCGAGCTGGAGGGCATTCTGTTCCAAAATTGGGAGGACTACCCCTGTGGGGGACATTTGGGATATGGTTAGGAGGATGAGAGGAGACAGGCGGGAGTGGGACTATCCTGTGTTAATTACGGAGCAGGGCTTGGCGATATCAGATCATGAAAAGGCAGAAGCCATGGCTTTTAGCTTTGCTAGGGTCCATAGCTTAGAGAATTTATCAGAGATGGCTGTGAGGAGGAGAGCGCAAACGAAAGCCCAGTATCCCGAAGTCTTTGTGACAAAGGAGGCCACTGGCCAACATCTGGATGCCTTATTCACAATGGAGGAAATGAAGAGAGCGATTAAGAAGGCTAGAAACACATCTCCGGTAAAGATCAGATTAGTAACATGATGTTAAGTAACCTGGGGAGTGAAGCTCTCAATATGCTATTGCAGTTGTTCAACCTTGTCTGGACTGAGGGGAAGCTCCCTAGCTCTTGGAAGGAGGCTATTATTGTGCCAATTAAGAAGCCCGGGAAGGACCCGTCTAAACCAAGTAGTTATCGGCCGATTGCGTTGACCTCGAACCTTTGCAAGGTTATGGAGCGAATGATTGTTGAAAGACTGTCATTTGAGCTTGAAAAGGGAGGAGTTCTGGCTGATTATCAGAGTGGTTTTAGGAAGGCTAGGAACACGACTGATTCTGTGATCAGGCTGGAAAATGAGGTGAGGAAGGCACAAGCTAATAAAGAATCAGTGTTAGCAGTGTTTTTTGACATAGAGAAAACATATGATATGCTGTGGAAGGATGGTTTACTGATTAAGTTGCACAGACTAGGGGTTGGGGCTAGAGTGTTTATCTGGATTAGAGATTTCCTTGATGGGTCTCCAAGTGCGAGTTGGAGCAACATTTTCTGGTCAGTATGCGGTGGAGAATGGTACTCCTCAAGGTAGCGTAGTTAGCCCCTTGCTTTTTCTTATAATGATTAATGATGTGTTTAGTACGGTGTCTGTGAGTGTTGGTCGGTCACTGTTTGCAGATGATGGGGCATTGTGGGGCTGGGGGAGGAACCTGGATCACTTGGTAGGAAAGGTGCAGAGGGCAATGATGTAGTTGAGTGGGGTTTTGAGTGGGGGTTCAGGTTCTCAGTGGAAAAGACTAAAATAGTCTTTTTCACCAGGAAGATTGTGAAAGAGGACCTTAAGGTGTGGATGTACGGAGAGGAGGTTGAGAAAGTAAAGGCATTCAAATTTTTGGGAATGTTGTTTGACCTCATTTGACTTGGAGGGAGCATATTGAAAGAATTGAAGGTAAATGTAAAAAGGTCATTAATGTGATGCGGTTTGGTAGGGAGAGCTTGGGGCGCAAGCTGCGCAACGCTTATAAGACTTTACCACGCAATGATAAAGTCGGTGATTGATTATGGCTGTGTGGCGTATGGGGCGGCAGCTCCCTCTTTGCTCAGAAGACTGGACGCCTTGCAGGCGCAGGCCCTGAGAGTGTGCTGTGGGGCTTTTAAGACGTCCCCAGTGAGTGCTTTACAGGTGGAAATGGGAGAATTGCCTTTGGAATTGAGGAGAAAGCAACTTATGGTTAACTACTGGATGCACCTTAAAAGTCATGGTGGATCTCATCCCTCTAAGCAGGTCCTGCAGGATTGCTGGGAGTATGGGAGGTGCCAACGTGATCACTTTGGGAAAATATGTGATGGATTGGCGAGGGACTGCCTTGTCTATGACTTGCAGATTTCAGCAGCGTTAGTTTTCCCAGTGGTACCTCCATGGCTTCTGGTGGGCCCCGCTGTTGACTGGGAGCTTTTGGAGGTCAAAAGGAAGAGTAAGGGGAAAGCTGATCTTGTAGTGGTTTTTAACAGTTATGTGGAGCGAGAGTATTTGGAGTATGTCCTTATTTATACAGATGGGACAAAGGACCCGGACACGGGTAGGACAAGGATTGGAGTAGCAGTCCCAGTACACGGCATACAACTTAACAGGCGGACGTCAGATGGGTTAGGGGTGTATACGGTGGAGATGGTGGCGATACTTGTGGCACTGCAGAGGGCGGAACTGGTGAAGGAGAACAAAGTGCTGGTGTGTTCTGATTCTGCCGCGGTCCTTTCCAGTATTCAGTCATTTCATTCAAATACGAGGCAAGATGTATTATATGATGTCCTTCTAACGGTATCTAGAATGCATCAGCAAGGGAGCCGAGTGCAGTTCTTGTGGGTCCCGGCGCATTGTGGGATAGTTGGAAATGAGGAGGTGGACAGGCTGGCTAAGGGAGTAGTTAATAAGACCAGGGTAGAGATGAGGGTTAAGAGCAGTAGGGCTGAAGCAAAAAGTATGGTGCTGAGACAAGTGAGGCAGGAGTGGCAGAGACGGTGGGACACAGGGGCCACAGGGAGGCACCTGTATCAGATACAGAGGGCTGTGGGGGGGGGTGTAGGAGGCAAGGAGGACACAGAAGGGATGAAATAGTACTAACGAGGCTCAGACTGGGTTGAGCCTCGTTCAGGCTCAGACATTACATCTTATAGGGAAACATGAGACAGGGCTGTGTGAAGCATGTCAGGAGGAAGAGGAATCTGTGGAGCACGTAGTGCTGCATTGTAGGGGGTATGATGCCTGGCGGGAGGTTTTGAGGGAGAGGGTGACGAAGTTGGGAGTTAAAGTTTTCGATCTGAAGAGTGTGTTGGTTTTGGGGTGCAGAGCTCGGGTGAGGGCATTACTGGCTTTCTTAAAGGAGACAGGGTTATACAGTAGGATATGAGTTCTTTTTTTTTTTTTTTTCCCTCCCATGGTGGGACCATGGGGTGCCGCAGTGCAGCCCATGGTAGAGGGGGTTAGACTGTGAGCTTGCCTTCTGACCTACACTCCGGAACAGCTGGTGGCGGTAATGCTCCGATATACGGTTGCGATCCGCCAGAAACACCGAAGAAGAAGAAGAAGCTAGCAGCTGAGCCACACAATTACCTTGATCCCGCGCACAAAAAGGAAGAAGTGGCCATATCATCTTCCGAGAAGAGTACAAACCCGTTCTGGGCCTCAAAAAAACAAAACAAACAAAAAAACCCCCCCAAAAAAACAATGTTGACAAGAGCCGCTGTGATATAGAGGATGACTCTTCTGGTAAGTTTAACTGCCGCTAACATTTTTTTTTGGTCCCTCCTCTGTTTTAGTGATGGAGAAGTGAATCAAACTCATATAAGCAACCTATAGGGGATTATCACGCTTACCGGAAGTTCCCGGATTTTGGCACTTCCTCTTCCGGGCCATGTTAACAACAGCCGTTCCTGCTCTGTTATACTGTTCAAATCGGATAAACTCCAAACATACTCAAGTTTTCATTCTAGACTGAAATGATACTGGATCAAAAGCTGGATCAAAGCGATCGATTCGCCGCGGTGAAGGGCCGAACTTTATAATAAAACACACGTTTGTTTGTAGCCGGTGGGGCACAACACCGGCACTTCACAGCATGCTAGCATTAGCCAGCTAGCGTTTACTGACGTGCTTAACTTTGTGCATCTTAAAACACACAAACATCTGAAAATCGGGTCTGTACCCCCCCGTTTCCAGTGGAACAACTGGGGACTGCCAAGAAAGGAGACGCTTTCAGATGCTTGTGTGTTTTCAGCCGCACAAAGTTAGGCACGTTATCGAGCTGGCTAATGCTAACCTGCTAACTCGCCTGCGCAGACTGCTGGCCACAAACAAACGTGTGTCGTTTTATTATAAAGTTCGGTCCTTCACCACGGCGAATCGGTCGTTTTGATCCACTTCTTCCTAAGCATCACTTCAGTCTGGAATGAAAACTTGGCATTGGCGTTTATCCGATTAACAAAGTTTAACAGAGTAGTAGCTGGCAGACTGTTAGCAGGTTGGCATTAGCCAGCTTGATGACGTGCCTAACTTTGTGCGTCTGAAAACACACAAGCATATGAAAGCGTCTCCTTTCTTGGCAGTCTCCAGTTGTTCCACTGGAAACGGGGGGGTACAGACCCGATTTTCAGATGTTTGTGTGTTTTAAGACGCACAAAGTTAAGCACGTCGGTAAACGCTAGCTGGCTAATGCTAGCATGCCGGTGTTGTGCCCCACCGGCTACAAACAAACATGCTACGTTGTTTTATTATAAAGTTCGGCCCTTCACTCTGGTGAATCGCTTTGATCCACTTCTTCCTTAGTATCACTTCAGTCTGGAATCCGTGAAAATTTAAGTAGGGTTGGCGTTTATTCACGTTATCTACGAAGTGAAGCAGGGACATTGAACTGGGCCGGAAGTGGGCCCTCGAAGTGTTTCAAACCGGAAGTTCGGAACACGGAAGCGTGATAATCCCCTATTTCCTACAGTTATCTTCGTTTCAAACAGTTGTGGCTAAAAGGGGCACTTGGTTACATTAAACTCTGTTTTTAAAAAGACTGTAGTTGATGCAACTGGTAACTTGATAACATATTTTTTGTCTCCAGCTATGCCAATATACAGGCAGGTTACATTATGTAAAATATAGCTTCTCTCTTTAGATGTGCACTCTGATTATGTTGTTTTGCTTTTTGTTAACAAAGAATACCACATGAAAATTGGAATTAAGTGAGTTATAATTATTTTAATAGTACAGGCCTTTCATTCCTTTTTAACTTTATGTAATTTGGTTGATGTTGTGGTTTTTATCTGTCTTAGATTGTCCCTGTAAACACCCCTCCTGGAAGGCATTATCCATGATTAGTATTAAGTTTGAATTTTTATTTTGCCAGGTGCTCCCCAAATGGCCCCCACTGCCAAACTCTAGAAGCACAAACATGAGCTGGAGCTGCCTAAAATGAAAGTAGCTTGTTAGTAAGACTTGATCGAACAGCTTATCAAGTAAGAAAGACTTTAAAAGACCAGCTGTGTCTGAGTAAGTCAGTGGTAGTCACCAATATGTTGAGTATTATATATATATATATTGTTACACAAATTTTGGTATTTTGTTTTTCTTAAGTGAATATACAGGGGGTGGACAATGAAACTGAAACACCTGTCATTTTAGTGCGGGAGGTTTCATGGCTAAATTGGACCAGCCTGGTGGCCAATATTCATTAATTGCACATTGCACCAGTAAGAGCAGAGTGTGAAGGTTCAATTAGTGGAGTCAAAGCACAGTTTTGCTCAAAACATTGCAATACATACAACATTATGGGTGACATATCAGAGTTCAAAAGAGGACAAATTGTTGGTGCGTCTTTTTTTTTTTCTTTTACTTGTCCTGTCCAGCATCGAAGCAAGCAGAATGGAAATCTGATTGCTTTATTTTGTTGAACAGTTTTGCTTTACCAAACGGAGCTTTATGAACATAAGGCTCCACTTGATATCCTGTTTATTCATTTTATTTCTTTAATTAAACATTTGTCTATTACACCATTCCATATCATACTGCTGGGCCTGACAAGGGAGAAATGAAAGTTAACAGAGGTAATGATAGAAAGTGAAACAGAGAGAAAGGAGTAAGGAAGAGGAAGAGAGAGAGGAGAGAAAACATGAATCCACTTACACAGTTCACTGGTACATCTGTACAGCGATCCCTGAACAACATTCCAAGGTCTCTGTCAGAAAACAAAACAAGCAATCCCCTACAGGAGGACCTGCAGGTGGCTTAAATATCCTCAGATCATACAAACACATGCAGAACTACGCAGAGAAGAGGTACAACCTAGTCATCCCAATGGGAAGCAGTGTCACAGTGTCAACATGCATAATAAAGGGTGCTCCGTGGTGATACAGTCATGCAGATGCAGCCTCGTCTCTGCAAGGAGGAGGAAGCCCGCAAGGCTCACGACCCAGGCCCCCAGCAGCCACCCAGAGGCCGAGATCCCAGCCGCCCCCCCCAAAGAATGGACATGCATCCCCCGAAGGGCGGCAAACGGCGGCCCTCGTCAGAGCCCCCCGCGGTCTCGGGGCCCAGGCCCCAGCGGACCAAGACCAGCAGCCGCCGACCCCACCAGGCGCCGGGCGCCCCCCGGGTCAGAGACAGTGCCAGGCCAGGGCCCAAGCGCCCAGGAGCAGCCACCCCCCCCCCCCCCCCAACCCGGGCGGCCCAACTGAAACCCAGGAGGACCGGACCCCCCAGACGACACCCCCCAGGGCAGGCCTGCCCCCACCCCAACGTCTCTGCCCCACACACCTGACACCAGGTCGTGAGGACCGGCCAAAACCAGAGGAGGCACGTCCCGCCGGCCCGCCCCCCCCCAGCGCCAAGCTGGGTCCCCGGCCCCGGAGGCAGGGGCCACCCCCGAGCACCGGGGCCCAGGACCCCCCCACCCCCCCCCCCCGCCCCGGGATGGCCCCGGCCACCTGGCGCCGGCCGACAGCAACCGGCCAGGGCCCCCCCAGCGACCCGCCCACCGCCGCAGAGCAGCCCCAACCGCTGACCCCCATGCCCCCCATCGGGCTGGATACAGCCCCGCCCCAGCGGCGAGGCAGCCCAGACCCCCCCCCCCAAGTCAACCGCCAGGGATCCATAGCCATCAAGCACTCGCCAGCACCCAACCCCCACATGGCCGGGGCCGCTCTCCTACACCAACGTTAAGTGATGGAGCTAATCACAGGGGACCAGAGGGAGTGGAATTCATCTAACTGGTTCTTAGAGGAGGCAGACATCGTCTCAATACTGATATGGTCTACTAAGAAATTCCTAAACTGGCTAATGCTCAGATTATTTTGGGATTTCCAGTTTACCAAGATAGTTTTCTTTGCAATACATAATACAGTAAGTATCATATGTGCATAGTTGGTTACCGTGTTGATCTCATCCAAGTCCCCCAGTAAACACAGTGTGGGGCTTGCAGGAAAGTTACACCTGAGCCACGTTGACAGGTCATCACATACCTGAAGCCAAAACCTCTGGACAGGTGGACAAGACCACAAGGCGTGAAGATAATTGTCTGTTGTATTCTCATTGAAGTGTAAACAAATATTTGAAGGTGACAGACCCATCTTGAACATCCTCTGTCCTGTGTAATGTACTCTGTGTAAAACCTTGAATTGTATCAGTTGCATATTTGAGTTTTTAGTCATTAGGAACGTGTTTAAACATATCTGTGTCCATGTGTTTTGGTTAAGGGTTCTGGACAAGTCAGCCTCCCACTTCGAAGTTGGAAGAGAAATTGAATCATCCAGTTTTAATAATAATCTATATATTTTCGACAGTAGTTTGGGGATAGAGAGATTCAGGAATTCTGCTACCCTGACCGGAGTCTGCAGGTTCAGTTGGTTAGAGGTATATTTTTTGCTTAAAGGCCTCCTTCCACTGAAAACCCGTTTAACTTGCTCCTTCTGAAATACGGAGGGTTTCCCCTTGTTTACTTACACATGCTGACTTGCTAGCGTTGCATTCCCCCCAGTCGGCTGTGCTTCCTCATCACAGAAACAATACAAAGAAAAGAGTGAATCGGGAACAGCCTCGCACTTCTACGTAACATTGCAAATAGCGTATCCCACGTGGGGTTTCTATCTGTCCATTGGAAGGCAGGAAACCCTCCACTACACACTAGAAGTAAAGACGGCACGACTGTAGCTTTGGAGTTGAGAAGCTAATTAGCTAACTGTTTGTGAGCATGATGGAACAAACTTGTTTGTCGGCTCTATTTCCTGTCTGTAGCGAAATAAGAGCGGAGGGCAGAGCTTCCTTCATACACTGATGGGAGGCAGCCAATCAGACGGAAATTCATGAGAAGGACCCGGAAAAGCCTGCCGTTGGACCACAAGCCTCTCTTCTAGTATACAAATACAGCTGGATACAAAGATACCAGAAGGTTTTTTTAAACAGAAACGATGCAGAATGCATTCAATAATAATGGAGAACACAGAAATATTAATGAAATGACCACGGAAGTACAACTTTAATATAGATTTAAGTTGATGGTATTCTAAGAATTTAGTACTACTGATCCCGTATTGTAAGGTGAGTGTATTAAATGACAGGAAATTTCCATTTTCAATGATATGTTGTAATTGTTTTACTCCTTTATCCTTCCAATGCACAAAATTAATCATTTTCTTGTTTTGTAGAATATCCAGGTTATTCCAGATGGGTGTGAGTTTACATGGAATAATAGAAGACTCGGTTAATTTCAGGAATTCCCACCATGCTTTCAGAGTAGAGCAGATGTTGATACTTTTAAAGCATTTATGAGATCTGACTGCTGAACTGATGAACGGCAAATCAGAGACATCCAGATCCTCACATAATGCTTGTTCTGTGTCTAGCCACGGTTCATCTAGATGGGTAGGTTTCAGCCATTTGGAAATAAATTGTAGCTTATTTGCTAGGAAATAATAATTGAAATCTGGTGAGTCTAACCCTCCCCGGTCTTTTACCTGTTGTAAGGTTTTTAAACTGATACGTGATGGCTTGTTTTTCCAAAGGAATTTGGAAATGTGAGAGTCCAGTGACTTAAACCAACTGGAGGAAGGTTTGGTGGGTATCATTGAGAACAAGTAGTTAATTTTCGGTAGAACCATCATTTTGATGGTAGCAACTCTCCCCATGAGTGATATGGGTAAGTGCTTCCATCGTGTGAGATCTTCCTCTATTGACTTTAATAGCTGGACATAATTTAACTTTATTAACTCTGAAAGTTGTGGGGAAATATTTAATCCTAAATATCTGATATTACCAGACTGTATTGTGGTGTTAGGAATGTTTTGTAAAGTACAATTAACAGATAAAGCTGTAGTCTTGGTCCAGTTAATAGAGTACTCAGATATCATTGAAAATTTATTGATTAATGTGATTGTCTGGGAGAGAGATGTTGATGAGTTCTGGAAGAAAAGCAGTACGTCGTCTGCATAAAGACTTACTTTATGTTCTAGATTTTTGCCGGGGATCCCTTTAATATCTCTGTCCTGTCTTATAGCGGCTGCTAGTAATTCAATGAAAATGGCAAAAAGTGAAGGGGAGAGCGGGCAGCCCTGCCTGGTGCCTCGCTGTAAACAGAAACTTGGAGAAGTTTGGTCATTGGTCCTCACACATGCATTAGGATTATTATAAAGTATTTTTATCCAGTCTATGAAATAAGGACCAAAACCAAATTTATTTAATGTTGCAAACAGGAATTTCCAGTTAACACGATCGAAGGCTTTTTCTGAATCTAACGAGATGATAGTGGATTCCAGATTATGAATGGTAGCATAGTCTATTAGATTAATCAGCCTGCGTGTGTTAGTAGAAGAATGTCAACCTTTAATAAAACCAGCTTGATCGGGATGTATTATCAGAGGAGTTATTTTTTCTATCCTTTTAGCGAGTGCTTTGCTGATTATCTTAAGATCTACATTTATTAATGAGATTGGCCGATAACTAGCTGGAAGTGTCGGGTCTTTACCTGGTTTTAATAATACGGTGATATTTGCTGAATTCATATTTGGTGGTATTTTCTGTTTCTCTTTTATTTCTAGTATCATTTTATAAAAAGTGGGAGCCAGAATTGTCCAGAACTCTTTGTAAAATTCGACCGGATATCCATCTGGGCCTGGGGCTTTATTATTGGGCATATGTTGCAGAGCGTCATGTAATTCACTTATTGAGAGGGGTGAATCTAAAACCGTAATATTTTCTTGTTGTAGTTTTGGAAGAATGATACTATTAAGAAATTGATTAATATCATCATCTGTGGGGTTTATTTGTGATTTATATAGTGTTCTGTAGAAGTTTCTAAAAATGTTATTTATCTGGTCAGGATCATGGCTGATACTTCCTTCTGAGTCTTTAACGGAGGAAATTGTTGCTTTTTCCTTGTTTATTTTTAACTGATTAGCTAGAAGCTTGCCAGACTTGTTACCATGGTCGAAGTTTTCTAAACGAAGTCTTTGAACTAAGAATTGTGTTTTTTGGTCTATTATTTTGTTTAACTCGAGCTTGAACTTCCTTATATCATTCAGCATGTGTTCCTCCGGGGAGACCTGGTAGGCGTCTTCTAGTGATTTAATTCTAACTTCTAATTCGGAGATTCTTGCAGCTTCCTTTTTTTTCTTATGGGAAGAGAAGGAAATTATTTTTCCTCGCATTACTGCTTTACCTGCTTCCCAAAGGACACATGCTGGAGTTTCTGGTACATCGTTGTTATCTAGATAAATGGACCATTCTCTTTTAAAATAGCTGATAAACTCAGGATCTTTCAGTAATGATGTATTAAATCTCCAACTCCTAGTTGCTGGTTTAATAGTTTTATTTCTCAGAGTTAATGATACTGGTGCGTGATCACTGATGGTTATTGGGTGGATTTCTATTTCTGAGATTTCACTCATCAGTGAGCTGCTGGTTAAGAAGTAATCTAATCTAGAGTAGGAATGGTGAACTGAGGAGAAGAAGGTATATTGTCTCGTGGTGGGGTGATGAGATCGCCATGCATCACAAAGGCCGAAATCCTTCATGTACTGCTTAACGATATCTGATGAATGCCATATTTTGTTATGTCCTGCTGTACTGAGCCTGTCCAACATGGTATGTGATCCAGGTATGAAGTCTCCGCCCAATAATACCGCCCTATCAGAGTAGTTATGCAAAGCAGAGAAAAATGAGTCAAAGAATAATGGATCATCTACGTTTGGTCCATATATATTTGCAATGCATACCTTAAGATTCTGAACAGTTAATGTGACTATTATAAATCTGCCTTCTGGATCTCTGATTACATCATCAATGTCAAATTTTAACCTGCTATTAATCAGAATTGCTACACCTCTCTGTCTAGAATTATAACCAGCTGAATACACGTGTGGAAACTGTCTTGTCTGAAGGAGATCGACTGAGGAATTTGATAAATGTGTTTCCTGAAGTAAGACAATGTCTGCCTGAAGATCTTTTAGCCGGTTGAAAATTTTTAATCTCTTCTCCCCTGTGCGAGCTCCGCGCACATTCCAGGTGACTATTTTCATTCAACCAACGCTGAAATAAGTGTTACATGCATATTAATAAAGCCGTGCATCTGTGAGCGTATTTCTGCCGTAAGTCTGACTAGTAAGCTGCAGGCTAAACCAGTCTGTCTGTGTGTGCATGGCGCTGTTTCTTCCTGCAGTGTGTGTGTGCGTGAGCCTGTCTGTGTGTGCCTCGCGCTGCGTGTGCTGGAGTTTCTACATGCGTGTGCTGGAGTTTCTACATGCGTAGTGTTCACGTTTGTAAAGTCGCGAGTGAAATGACAGTTCACTGTGTGGGAGTGAGAGAAAAAGAGAGAGGGGAGGAAAGGAGTGAGAAGTGAAAAAAGAAAGAAAAAGTGTGACAAAAAACCAGAGGTTTAAAAAGTGCATCCGTGTTGTGAGCCGTGAAGTCGAAACGGTAGTGAGATTAGTAATTATGATCATAACAGATAATAATTCATCTAATCAGAGTTAGGAGGATATGAAACTGAACTGTACCTGACATCAGAAGAGCCACGGGGTGATGTTTGAGTCCCGATAAAGATGTCCGTTAATAAATAATTTATCCGCCGCGATGACAGCTCGGGATCCCTCCGTAATGGCTTTTTTCCTGATAGGAAACAGGACTTTACGCCGGTCCAGGATTTCTTTAGGATATTGGTCGTTTACTCCAAAGTTGGTCCCTTTCAGCTCGCGGCCCTGCTTCTTTACTTGCTCTTTTTGTTTAAAGTGAACAAACTTAGCAACAATCGGTCTTGGTCTGCGTGAATCCGGCATTTTACTTCCCATGCGGTGGACGCGATGGAAGCCGATACCATTGACTGTATCGGAGGGGAGTTTTAGTTGTTTATGAATGAAGGTTTTTATTGTTTCCTCGGGGTTTTCGTCTGCCTGCTCTGGGATCCCTGCAAATACCAGATTATCTCTCATGCTCCGAGCCTGCAGATCGATTACTGACTCTTTCATCTTTTTATTTTCTTCTGACAGCCGGTTTATTCCCTCAGTGAGGGACTTAACCATGTTATGTAGGTCGGCGTTTGCGGCTGCTAGCGTTTCCACCTGTTTCTGGCTGAACTCCACTTACTGCGTTTACATGCAGCCAATAACTCTTTCATAACCCTTTCATAACCGGAATTTAGCAATAACCCAGTTGCGCACGGCCATGTAAACACTGGCAAAAACCCGAATATGCTCATTTTCGGGTTTTTAAAAACCCGAATATTTCCCCTGGGTTACTCCTTTTCTAACCGGAATATTTGGTCATGTAAACGCGTATCGGAATATCTTCATTGAAAGGAATATTTAATTGTGTTCTGCACATGCTCTATCTGCAAGCATTTTTGGCGTTTTGATTAAGTATTTTGTACTAGCGATCAGACAGTGCTCTGCACAGCTTGCTAGTTTATACGTCACCATGGCAACACGCATCCCGAGAGGAGCTGGTGTGCAAACGGTTACTTCGCGGGGCTCCATCACTCATCTGGCAAAGTTTGGTGAAGGTGTGACAGGAAAATTCACTAACTCCAGCCGGAGTCAGTTAACTTCATCATTACAACCATTCCCTCCAGTCCTAACGGCAGAACTTCATCTGTCTTGGGGACTCGCTGGAAACGGGAAGCATGGATGTGCGCAGCTCCAGCTCCGAGCACACGTTTTCTCCTTCTATGACCCGTCAAGTAGCTAATGCTGGTGGGTCAGTACCAGCACTCCGGACTGCAGTCAAGCCGCCTCTCGCAGATCCGCGGTCAAGCCAACTGGCGTTATTTTGGCTGTAACTCTGAAACTTGGCTGGCTTTACCGCAGCAGCCCCAGATGGTTCATTATCCCCCATCATCATGATGTTTTCCGTGCGTCGCGGTTTGGGTCGGGATATTCCAATTGATTTCAGTAATCATGTATACTGAGTATCTCTGTCTGCTCACGCATGTAAACGGGTTATTCCTAATCTTACAGAAATCGGAATATTGACCTTAACCCGAATTTTGATGACATGTAAACGTAGTCAATGATTCCCGGAGCTTCTGGAATTCTTTATGGAGAACCTCCACCAGGTTCAAACGGGTGTCAAAGCTGTCTACTTTCTTCTCTATGGAGAGAAGGATATCCACCGAGTTTTCTGGTGAAGACATCGCACCAGAGGAATCTCTTTGCTGAGGCCTTTTGTTTTCCGGAGTGGACGCTGACTCCGTTTTTTTTGTACCTTTTTTCATGGCCTGCTGTTCGTGGTACAGAAGATCAATGTAATCCGCCGAACTGATCGAATCTTCCCCGCTTTCCTCCAGGTTGTACCCTTCACTATACTGATTTTTTAAAATTTGTTTTAATGATTATTTATTATATTGGCAAATATTAATAAGTTGAAGTTGAAGCGATAAATTTCTTAACTCGCCTGGTTTGAATCGCCTACTGTCTCACAGATACTGCGTCACTACAGCGTCATCGCGTCCCTACAGCGTCCTCCCGTTGGTGCATGTCTTGCCGGCGCATCTGTGACCAAGACAGCAAGTCTTTGTGATGTATCAGAGCCACGGTATCCAGGGTAATGTCAGCATACCACCAAGAAGGACGAACCACATCCAACAGGATTAACTGTGGACGCAAGAGGAAGCTGTCTGAACGTGATGTTCGGGTGCTAACCCGGATTGTATCCAAAAAACATGAAACCACAGTGGCCCAAATCACGGCAGAATTAAATGTGCACCTCAGCTCTCCTGTTTCCACCAGAACTGTCCATCGGGAGCTCCACAGGGTAAACATACACGGCCGGGCTGCTATAGCCAAACCTTTGGTCACTCGTGCCAATGCCAAACGTCGGTTTCAATGGTGCAAGGAGCGCAAATCTTGGGCTGTGGACAATGTGAAACATGTATTATTCTCTTAGTCCACCTTTACTGTTTTCCCCACATCCAGGAGAGTCACAGTGTGGAGAAGCCACAGAGAAGTGTACCACCCAGATTGTTGCATGGCCAGAGTGAAGCATGGGGGTGGATCAGTGATGGTTTGGGCGGCCATATCATGGCATTCACTTGGCCCAATACTTGTGCTAGATGGGCGTGTCACTGCCAAGGACTACTGAACCATTCTGGAGGACCATGTGCATCCAATGGTTCAAACATTGTATCCTGAAGGCGGTGCAGTGTATCAGGATGACAATGCACCAATACACAGAGCAAGACTGGTGAAAGATTGGTTTGATGAACATGAAAGTGAAGTTGAACATCTCCCATGGCCTGCAAAGTCACCAGATCTAAATATTATTGAGCCACTTTGGGGAGTTTTGGAGGAGCGAGTCAGGAAACGTTTTCCTCCACCAGCATCATGTGGTGACCTGGCCACTATCCTGCAAGAAGAATGGCTTATAATCCCTCTGACCACTGTTCAGGACTTGTAGATGTCATTTCCAAGACAAATTGTCGCTGTATTGGCCGCAAAAAGGAGGCCCCCCCATACTAATAAATGATTGTGGTCTAAAACCAAGTGTTTCAGTTTCATTGTCCACCCCCTGAAGTTTTCACTTGTTTTTACACACGCAAACCTAAATCAGGTCCTGGATGTCCTAAACAACAGGAACACATTCCTATAATAGCTCAGTAGTACACATGTAGTTGAACCTGCCTCATAACAATCTATTGTGGTCAATATTTTATTGTGTTGTCTTTATACAGCATCAAGAAACATGAAAAACTATGATCCATCTCCTGAAGCATTTGCATCACATGCAGACTTTTCTGGATCCTCCAACTGAGTCATTCTCTACCAACCCTTCCTCAGACTCCTCCACTTCTGATTGGAAAGGGGGACTTTTGAATTGCTCGAAGCAAATGCAAAATGTTAAATGTTCAGTGGAATTAAAAAAAATCTACTTCAGATTTATGTTGCACTTGTTAAATTTCACACACCTGTTTTAGGTGATGTGACAGGCTGGCGACCTGCCCAGGGTGTCGCCTGCAGGCTCTCGCCTGCTCAGGCGAGAGCTATTATCCGCCTCTCGCCTGATAATAGCTGGGATAGGCTCCAGCAACCCCCGTGACCCTGAACTGGATAAGCGGTACAAAAAATGACTGACTGACTGTTTTAGGTGATTTTTATTTTTGTAAATTTTTACGAGAAAAAAATAATGTTGCACTTTGCTAAACTTTACTTTTCCACGTTAACTGATGTTTTACATAATACGCTCCAATACTTAAAGGTGGAGTCCGAAGTCCCCCCATCGTTTCTGTTTGCAAACAACAGTATTCAAACTGAGCGCCCTGTTCTTCAGCCTATTCAGCTTCAAGCCTCTCCTTCAGAGCTCAGAAGCAGGTAAAAGCCAAACTAATATTAGCCCTGGTTTTCCAATGCGCACTGTCTCAAGCTCTTACCTTTTCTTCGGTGCATCCGCCATTTTTCTCTTTTTTCATTTTTTTTTTCCTTCGAGAGTTCGAGTGACTGGCGTCTGCTCCAATCATTAGCTTACAGCGCTTTCCACACAGCGTCATGCCCTTAGTTCTGTCATTGGCTGGTGGTATAAACAAAAATCTCCACCCAGAAACGTCCCAAACACAACAAAGCTAAAGAGTGAATTACAGGCAGGGGGAGGGAGTTGCATTTAAACGCACTGCTGCACGTGAGTAGAAGCCCAAAGGCGCAGATTGAGATGGATTTCACTTGCACAAGTATAATGTTTATTTTCATGGGGGAAATTTGGACTCTACCTTTAAAGTTAGAAATTGTTCCTTAAAAAAAATATTAGTTGTAGGTGATTTTTTTTTTTTCTTTCAGGAGTGGGTGGGTGGTGGTTTCATTTTTTACTAAACTGTGTCTTTGAAAGCCACAGCAATCAAGAAAACCTTTTTGGGCTTTACTGTTGAAACATTTGTTGTGTTAAGCAATTTTTAATTTTCCATCAGCCTTGATCACATTGTTCATTCCAGATGTGGAATTTGTGAAAATCATTAACCATAAATGAATGCCTAACAGAAGATTTATTAGACTCGATAAGGCATTGTTCTCACTTTAGATCCTGCAAAAAGCACAGTTAACTGTAAACAAGTGCATAGTTAACTACCAATAGGTAAGCAGTAAAGTATATATTAATGTTAATAAATCAAAGAAAAAAGATTACTCAAGGCATGAAAAAGACATAATGGTTGGCCTAGTTGAGTCAATATATGTGTTAATGTTGTTATGAACAATTATAAGATACTCAAGAGGATTTTATTAATGTCATTAAGCATCAACAAACAGATAACAAGTTTCTTAAGTTATTATTAAATGTGTTATAGGCTGCTATTAACTATATCATGAAAATGAAAAAATGAAAAATACTTTATTCATCCCAGAAGGGAAATTCAGTATTGTAAAAGCTCACTTTTTTTTCTTTTTTTTTTTTTTTTTTTTTTTTATAAATAAACAAAAAAGTCAGTCAGTCTTGTTCTTTAGGGTGATGCTGCTGGCAGGAATGAATTTCTGTATCTCTCCGTCCTACAGCGAACCTGATGCAGCCTCCCACTGAACACTCTCTGTTGATTCTTCACAGTGTTGTGGAGAGGAGGAAGAATCCTCCATCATCTTCATCAGCTTGTGCAGCATTCTTTTGAACGATCAGCTCCAGCGGCTCCGGAGTTATTCCCAGCACAGAACCAGCTTTCTTGATCAGCTTGTTTAGTTTCTTCAAGTCTCTGGTTCTGATGCTGCTTCCCCAGCAGATGCTGCAAAGCTAATTGCACTTTCCACAACAGACTTGTAGAAGATCTGCAACATCTTGGTGCAGAGGTTGAATGATTTCAGCTTCCTTAAGAAGTAGAGTCTGCTCTGACCTTTCTTGTAGATGTAGTCAGTGTTGCATTTCCAGTCGAGTCTGTTGTCCAGCTGAACTCCAGGTATTTGTACAGATGCGGGCATGAAAAAGTTCCCCTTTCTGCCGACTGCCAGCCATTTACCAGTCACTTACCAGCAGCTTGTTTGCTAATTCAATCGCACAGAGAAATGCTGTGTGCCCAGGGAAAACAATTTCAGAGCATAAATGAATGCTCGGAACAAGGACGTTTCCACACGCCAAGTTTGGACCCCTTGCGTGATGACGTATTCACGGGACAAATCATTCAGCCACTTCTGGCAGAAAAAGGCGGAACTTTTTCATGCCTGCATCTGTAGTTCTCCACCACCTCCACCTCCTCTTCCAGGATGTAGACAGGACTATGCTGCTTATTCTTGCTCCTCCTGAAGTCAACAATCTTCTCATATAAATAATCACAACATATCATATAAATAAATAATAATATAATAATAATAATAACAATAATCATCATCATCATCATAATACTACTACTACTACTACTACTAGTACTAGTAATAATAACCCCGGGTTTGAATCCCAGACACAGCACCAGGTGAACCACCAGGCCCAGTTCCCACCAACCGCCCCCGGGATGCTACAACGGGCAGCCCACCGTCTCTGGTTAATCTAGAGATGGGTTAGAATAGAGCTGATTTTCCCAAAATGTAAAGTAAAAATTATTGTTATCATTAGTGTATTTATTTACCAGATCAATCCTAATTACAAAGAAGAAGACTGTTTACACAGCTTTTTACACTGTGGTGTTTGAAAGTGTATTGTAGTTAGAAAGCCACATCGGCACACCTGCAGATCTGAAAAAAAAGTAAGAGTAAAGCACTGTTGATGCTCTGCATGTTCCCAACATGTCTTTCCCGTCCTGCACACTCGCTGTCCTGCTGTAGCCCACCGGCCCTGTGAAGACGGAGACCTCTCGTTGCCCTCACTTCACGTTTCCAGCCGGGTTTTGCTCATGGAGGGGGCCACGTTTTCTGGACAGTTTCAACAACTCCCCCTCCTGACCCTTTGCTTTCTCCAGCCACCAACCCCCCTCTCTTCTCCGCTCTGGACCATACAGGGGTGCCATGCGGGTGTTCAATCGCCCCCCCTCCTCAGTGTAAGGGGGGAAAAGGTCCCAGAGACAGAGCTGTTAATTCAATCAGGAGAGCGGTATGCTCAATTAGGCATCCATAAGGGCCCTGGATGGGTCCGGGGGCCCTGTGGAGGGCAGGCAGCCCAGTCCCCGGGAGGTATTAATTGTGGATGACAGTGTGTAAACAGTGGGGTGAATAGACAGCGCAGGTGTGGGACACCCCGGCTCAGACTCAATAGGCTTGTTCACACCAGCAGCTCTCGGTCGCCTCATTCTAGAAATCCCTCATGTCTCCGATAAATGTCAGCCATAATTTGGCTTAGTGAGGGTATTTATTTGTTGATGTGCGTTTCTATCAGTGGGCATGCTTCCACATCAGCTTGTGTTTATATACAAGTTTATGTTTGTTGAAGATGGTAATCAGAGGCCAGTTTGTTGTCCAGACCTGCTAGCCAGCCGAGGCCTGGACACGGCTTCCCCTTTCAGGAGCTAGTGAAAACTGCAGCCGGTACATGTAAAATATGTGGAATTTATGAAATGAAATCCAGATGACACTTAAAAAGGAGAAGGGCTCTCTATCTGACCTCTAATTTTTCCGTCCACCCCCCTTCCTTTGTCTGTCTTTAATTTGGTGCTTTGTGTTTGGTTTTGTGTGCCGATGCTAATTTTCAAGCATTATTGCACACGGTTCAGAGAGCTGAAGAGTTACTGAAACACAGCAGCAAAAAGGGAAAGGAGAAGTACCCATCAGGGCTGTTATATGAACTGCAGAAATGGTAATGCTACAAAGTAGTAGAAGTACTCACTGGGATGGCCATGTGAAATAAATGACCATACATTCTCCTCTTAGTTACATTTTAAGACAAAGCTCAATGAAATGCCCAACAAGCACTACTTCACTTATCAGGAAGAACTGGAAAATATTGTTGAATTACGGGTAAAGCTTTATTAGGCATATTTATGCATATTATGCATATTTGAATAAAACTTTATCGTTAATATTCAAATGCATTTCAACTTTCATAATGATTGGTTCACATAGTTTGTTACCAGGACAACTTCCAATTTTCTAAATGCAGACATGGCCTGACTTAGAAATCATGATTGCTTCAGTATGTGTTGGTTTTCATTGGACAATTCATTATTAAAGGGACTATAGGCAGGAGTTAAAAAACAAACATGCATGTCTGTTTTTTTTTCTTTACTAATGGGTAATGAAGCGTAAAAAAAAAAAAGAAAGTTTTCACCCACGTCTCTCCCTGTTACATTGAACAGGCTGTGTGCTGCAATTTCCCGCGCTGCCCTGTGGACGTGACATCAAATGACGCTACATCCTCAGTTTTGATACAGTAAGAAGACGGTCGCAGTAAATTCAAACACTGTAAGAGATAGTAATGGATTCTTCTGCCGTCAGCAAACGATCCAGATCAACATAAAGACACTAAAAAGTGGAACTACTAAGAAAAAGCGTAGTAAACAACATAGACCTTTTTCACACTTCCTTGTTTTTTGACCGGAAATACTTAACGGGCGAGGATCTTTGCTTCCGACGACAGTGTCTTAAGCTGGAAAGTCAAGTCATTGCAGCGCACCAGGCTGTTTTTCTTTTGCTCTGAAGCAGTCCAACATCCATTTCCAGGACTTTTCAACATCCATCGATGATAGACATTAATAGGGACGTAAAAAAAAAAAAACAACAAAAAAAAAACCAAGCGTCATTTAACCCCGAGTCATTTTGACACGACTGCCGTGAGCACAGACTGTTATACTGAATGCAACCGCATCGATCCCTGCTGGAAACATTTGATACGGTCAGAGAGCAAAAATAAAATAAAATAAATACAATAAAATGATGTCCTTAACTCTTGCCTCAATCTGAGTTACTGTTTTCATCCATTAGTGTTAAAGCAGAAGAAAAGAGTTTTTATATTTTTGTCCTTGCATGCATGGAGATAGTTTTTTTTAGTTTTTTTTTTTTTTTAGTGTTGTGTGAAGTCGTGGCTGCTGTCATCTGTGGGATCTTCATGGTGGACGTGTTGAACAGCAGCGCATGATGCTGCTTTGTAGCCGTGGATTAATGTTCTCGCGTATGTTATGAGAGGCTGAGACGAGGCAGTTCGGGTCCAGCGATCTTTTACTGGACCCGAACTGCCTCGTCTCAGCCTCTCATTATAACATACGGTAACCCACAGCTGTACTAGAATAATACATGTATGTTACCCACAGCTGTACTAGAATAATACATGTGTGTTACTCAAAGCTACAACAGAAGCATGTTAAATAAAAGCCACCAAACATACAGAATATTATTTAATTTTATTTCAAACTCAGAATGAACTACGATCTCCTGCGATCTTGCAGTTTAACACGTTACAACGATATTCTACCATCTGTGATCCTTATTTTGTTCACGATCATTTAAAAACAATATTTTTGAAATCAGAGTGATCAGGGAAGTTTGACCAAACCTATATAATCTTTAAAAAGAAAAAAAAAGCATTATTTCAGCAGAGGCGATAATTTAGGAATTATATGTTAATTTGCGGACATTATGCACGTACCATGGATGCATTAATAACACCTGCATGGTCACGTTTTATTTTATGTCAATGTTATCAGAGCGGCTCTGCAAATTTCATTCTAATCTGATGCTTTCTTATGTCAGAAATGATTAATAATCGCGAGGTAAACCTCCTCTATAAACATTCGGTTTCGGACGTGATTGAATTACATTTAAAGCTTGTTATTAACAAACTCCGTCTCTTTAAAATCCCGGGAGCAGCTCAACACATACAGATGACAAAACGATGCATCGTTGGTCACATGATCGAAACAATGCAGGCAAAACTTCTGGTTCTTAAGATCGAGGCAGAGTCGAGTTAACGGGCTCAAATGTAAAATCCAGAGTGGAAACATGATCCGTTTTTGACGTTTGACTGAAGTCTGGCCCTCACAGGAAGACCGGATTCTCGCCCATTACGTACTTCCGGTTTTTGTGAAAAAGGTCTATTATAGCTTCAGTTTGTGCACGCTCCCGTAATGGCTTGGCTCGTGGCTGCAGTTACCTGAAGCGCCAGTTGCGACTTTTGTTTCTTAATCTTGCGTCTAGTCCCTTGAATGAGAAAACATGCAAAGAGCATGTTATTTTTTAATTTTACTGTTATTTTACTTTTATTTTGAAGGATTTGTTAACAGACAAGAGCAATATGGTTTGCATGACGACATGCAGCGCTGCTCTCTCTGCTGTGTAAGAAATTAATGTTATATAGGATTAATTTTCGGTTTTTAACATATGACAAACTTACATTTTACTAACAGCATTGGCCCCCCAAAAATGTCGCCACCCAAAAATGGTCCTCCACTCTAATATTTGGTTGGAGCGCCTTCAGCTGTGATGACGGCAGCATTCGCTGTGGCCTCGTTTCCAGAAGCTTCTGCAATGTCAGCAGATTTATTTCCATCCAGTGTTGCATTGATGTTTCACCAAAATCTTCAATGATGATGGTAGAATCTGACCCTAGACCTGAACCTGGACCTGAACCTGGACCTGATGATGATGGTAGAGCCTGACCCCAGACCTGAACCTGATGATGATGATGGTAGAGTCTGACCCTAGACCTGAACCTGATGATGATGATGGTAGAGTCTGACCCTAGACCTGAACTTGATGATGATGATGGTAGAGTCTGACCCAGGACCTTCTCCAGTACATCCCAAAGATTCTCAATGGGGTTCAGGTCCGGACTCTGTGGTGGCCGATTCATGTGTGAACAATACGTCTGGGATCAGTTCCTAAAACTCCCCGTCTGGAGTTTAGTTATCAGAACCACCTTCCTCATCAGTTTGCATTCGCACATGAGGGAGGACCTCGATAGGAACCATGTCTGATGCAATCGTCTGCGACAAATACAAATTATGCCCCTGCAGATCTTATACAAAACTCAGGTTTAACATCTCTTTCATTCAAAGCTATTATAATATAAAGCTAGCTTACCAGCTTTCCATCTTCACGGTCATTTGTATCATAAAACGGAACAACCCCCCGTTGGAAAGCTGCCCTACTAACGTCTTGTTTACCTATTGTTGAAGTATGTCTGGACACTTTAGTGGACAATTCGTCCTGGCCTGTCCGTCCGTCACTGCCTGGCCACTTCTTTTGGCCACTTTTTTTGGCCAGGCAGTGTATAAGTTCTAGTATAGCAGTCATAAAAAGTGTTTAATGAAATGTAAGTTTTAAAGGCCCTGTACCTGATTTTATTTTGATCTCTCTAAGAAAAATGCTTTCTACTCGGTATAATGTGTGTTAAAGGCCTCCTTCCACTGAAAACCCGTTTAACTTGCTCCTTCTGAAATACGGAGGGTTTCCCCTTGTTTACTTACACATGCTGACTTGCTAGCGTTGCGTTCCCCCCAGTCGGCTGTGCTTCCTCATCACAGAAACAATACGAAGAAAAGAGCGAATCGGGAACAGCCTCGCACTTCTACGTCACATTGCAAATAGCGTATCCCACGTGGGGTTTCTATCTGTCCATTGGAAGGCAGGTAACCCTCCACTACACACTAGAAGTAAAGACGGCACGACTGTAGCTTCGGAGTTGAGAAGCTAATTAGCTAACTGTTTGTTAGCATGGCGGAACAAACTTGTTTGTCGGCTCTATTTCCTGTCTGTAACAAAATAAGAGCGGGGGGGCGGAGCTTCCTTTACACACTGATGGGAGGCAGCCAATCAGACGGAAATTCATGAGAAGGACCCGGAAAAGCTGCCGTTGGACCACAAGCCTCTCTTCTAGTATACAAATACAGCTGGATACAAAGATAGCAGAAGGTTTTTTTAAACAGAAACGATGCAGAATGCATTCAATAATAATGAAGAACACAGAAATATTAATGAAATGACCATGGAAGTACAACTTTAAAAGAGGTAATTTCATAAAAATAAATTACTCATTGATTGCGTATATGCATGAATCCAGGCCTTTTTAGTTTAGGTTTTTAACGCTGGCGTGACGCTCTTCTCATGCCAATGCAGTTCATTCTACATAAGTTTCGGTTTCCTATCAGCCACTCAGTGTTTTCCTAACGAGGAGCGCCCTCCCCTCGCGTGTGCACGGCAGCACTTGTAAACAGAACCGCATGGTGTCTACCGAAGGGAAAGTCGCGATACCTCAGCAAAACTGCATGACAGGATCAAACCTTAGAAGGAGAGACTTGAAACGCAGGAGAGACCAAAGAAGGAATAAAGTTCATGTAAATCTCAGTGGATTGTACTGAAGGTAGAGAGCAGCTGGACGCCTCGGACTGAATGTGGACTGGAAGTCTGCCTGAACAGATATTTTTTCAATAACTTTCTTCTTAGCAACATTTTATATGTCCTCAGGTGCTGGTGCTGCCTCAGCTGGTCTACCGAATATAATACATAGTGAATTCATTGGAAGATGCAAGTTTTCTCTAGAGTGTTTCTTTGTGCACGAGTATGATATTGTACACGTTATTTCATGCATGTCGAGTGGGAGGAGAGAAAAAGAAGGGAAGGAGCGTTTCTTACTGGGAGAAACAGGGGCGGGGCTTACAGTTCAAACTACACTGTTCACCTCGCTCACGGTTCAAAAATGAGCAGAATCAGGTACAGTACCTTTAAGTGATTACTCGTGTACTGTCTATCTGAGATAAAGGTGTGATAGGGTTTAAAATGGGGCAAATAGTGACAGTTTGGGAATAATGTTAAGGATTTGGAGAATTTGTCATAACAGCAGTTATATATACAGTTTAAAGATCCGGAAGAAGCATAATCATATCTGCACACAAAAAGGCCAAATAAGACAAACTGAAAGGACAAGTTTTGTTGCTGCTTTCTAGAGCCGGCATAAGCTGCATGCCATACATCATGATGCTGCCATCCAGATCATGTTTGTTTTCTGGTGTGTTTTGCCTGTTTCAGAAAGACAACCTGACTCTGGATAACTGGTTGAACTGCAGAAACGGGCCGGCGGCTGTGACTCGTGCTCACCAGCATCCAGCAGAGCACATCATGACTGAACATCTGTGCTCACTCTGCCCCTCCATCAGATCTCTGGGTGGCCTCTGAGCTGCTCCGTCTGTTTTGCTGTCTACAGACACCTGCTAATTTTGGGCCGTGTGTGGTTGGTGTAAACTGGTGGGGGGGCAGCGGCCGGGGCATCTCTGGAAGGGCCGCAGCGGTAATTGGGAAGTACATTCTCTTTCAGCATGCCCATTCAGTCCTTCTTTGTTTTTGTTGTTGGAGGTTTTCTTTCATGTTGGGCCAAACGACAACAGAATTAAGGTGTCGGGGCATGCTTTCCCTATAACAGCTTTACTCCTCACAAAACTTTGCCGTCTTTGTTCAGGGTGGAGGGTTGAAGCCAGAGGAAAGAACAGATATAAACTGATCTCGTTAACATTCCAAGAGACTCTCCTGTTCCCCCACTCTGCTCCTCATCCTCGCCTCCCACACCATTTCTCCACTCAGTCCAGGACATGAGTGGACCAGCTGGCACAAAGCAAAGCAAAACGGGAGGGGGCTTGAATCCTGGCCCCCTCCTTGTGGGGGGGGGGGGGACATCGAGTCTCTAACAGTCTTGATAATGACACTTTGCAAAGTCTCCACAACGATAAACAAAAAGTCCAGATAATTCACTGCCTGGAGTTCACTTAGACCTCATTTCTTCTCCTTTTATATACAAATTCCATCCCAGTGAGCCTGAACCCTCTTCACAAGTTCTCTCCATCTTTCTGAGAAAGTCCTCTCTTTATGGCACCAGCTAGCAAACAGAAATCATTAATGCTGACCCTGATTGTGCCAGTTCCACCAGCTCAATAGCTCTAATTACACGGCTCTACAGAAGCTCCCAGAAAGCTGCTGAACTCTCCAGACCAACAATTAAGAAATATCTTCAGGCTGTTGGGGGTGTCAGTGGATGGCCCTTTTCAGTTCAGTGTCTGGACTGAAGCTGGACACCTGCACTGAGCCCCACTTCCCTTTGTCTCTGATTCTTTTCTGTTTTACTTGATCCAGCTTCTTTCAGAGGGAAAAAGAAGGAGAAAGGAAGCAGGGGAGGGAGGAGGACAGGGAGGGCAGAGATGGACATTTGTCGGATGACAGTGGTGCAGGACTTGTTTTATGAGTACGCATTTAGCTCATCTGTAAGATTTGATGATAAAGGTACACATGAATCAGCATGAACTGAAGTTTCAAAATTCCACTTTGTTTAATACTTGCACAGAAAAGGATTATTAATAAATGGGTAACACTGTTCAGTAATGGTAGGCTATAAGTTGTAAACTTCACTACTGCAAAACTTATCTATTCTGACTTCCTCCTGGTGATCTCTATGTGGATTTATGTCTTTACTTCATACTTAATACAGCATCATCTGATGAATATTAATTCATTAATATGTTGACAAATTTTCCAGTTCAGACCAAGATTTACTTTTTATTTTCATACTGTCAATGTATTTTTCTTTCTTATATGAAAGACCAACCTAAAGAAGTTCATATATTCATTACAGGTAAATCCCTAATCATTAAGCTTTCATCATCACTTAATGATGATTTCCAGATAAATGTGTACCCTCAAGTAAAATCACACCAAATTCAAGTAAGGATTAAACAACGAGGAGCCGTGCATTATTTTAAAGGCTCCTTCTGAAATACGGAGGGTTTCCCCTTGTTTACTTACACATGCTGACTTGCTAGCGTTGCGTTCCCCCCAGTCGGCTGTGCTTCCTCATCAGAGAAACAATACGAAGAAAAGAGCGAATCGGGAACAGCCTCGCACTTCTACGTCACATTGCAAATAGCGTATCCCACGTGGGGTTTCTATCTGTCCATTGGAAGGCAGGTAACCCTCCACTACACACTAGAAGTAAAGACGGCACGACTGTAGCTTCGGAGTGGAGAAGCTAATTAGCTAACTGTTTGCTAGCATGGCGGAACAAACTTGTTTGTCGGCTCTATTTCCTGTCTGTAACAAAATAAGAGCGGAGGGCGGAGCTTCCTTCATACACTGATGGGAGGCAGCCAATCAGACGGAAATTCATGAGAAGGACCCGGAAAAGCTGCCGTTGGACCACAAGCCTCTCTTCTAGTATACAAATACAGCTGGATACAAAGATACCAGAAGGTTTTTTTAAACAGAAACGATGCAGAATGCATTCAATAATAATGGAGAACACAGAAATATTAATGAAATCACCATGGAAGTACAACTTTAATGCATGACGCAGAGTCTAGAACACCACGCCACGCAGTGGAGTCTGTGAAGTCTAATGAACAGTTGACATTAGAATTCTTACTGACCGAAGTATAATATGAAGTAATTTGCGTCTGAGGAACAGGTTCAACAAATTCTGCCCTTTTTAAAACAAAACTTATCAGAAATTAACTCGAATCCAAACAACTCGAAGGAGCTTTTATTTTCAAAATATCATTTTGGTTTTCAAAGAACAACTGGTTTACCCGTCAGAGTGAAATGGTCGATGTTTGTACAATTTTATAAAGAAGGAAATAAATCAGCGGTATGAAAATAAATGATAGTATATTTTGGTCTAAAGTGAAAATATTGTCGACATATCAATGAATTAATGAATTAATGTTCATCAGTTGATGATGTAATGAGTATGAACTAATGATCTACATCACTAGTTGATGATGAGCAGCAGGAAGTCATGATAGATGATACATTAGTTCATCATGTGTGTGGTTATACCATTATTTTGAAGTGTTACTAATAAATGTACATAAAGCAAATAGTCAGCCTGATGTTGAAAGATGGTTCCTGTGTATTCAACACTGCCTAAAACTTAGCTTTAGTCCTTGAAAAAAGTAATGCAGCATGTAAAATACCCGCATGTCACAACTGGCCAAGCTCAGCTGGTATAAGGTTCACTCAGTCCGTCTGGAGTGGACAAACAGTTCCTGAAGCTTGACTGCTAATAAACGTGTTAAACATGCAATAAACTACAGCCAACTTCATGTCAAGTTCCTATAGATACATTATTTATTAAAGACTAAAATGATGCACAGTTCCTGCAGTGCAGTGTCCTCTATAAGAAGTAAGGCCTTTAAAAAAAATAAACCAGTAATTGGGACGAGAGCGAACAGGCAGCTGTCCACCACCGAAACTTCAGCCAACTAAAACACACACACACACACACACACACACACACACACACACACACACTCTCTCTCTCTCTCTGTCACACACACACACACACAACCACATCTGCAAACACAGGCTGACCCCCTGGGGTGCACGTGACAGCTATTGACCTGACTCAGCACCCAGGCTAAATGTCACGCAGCAGGACGTCAGCCTTTGTGCAGCATCATCTCTCTGAATGGGGATGAAGCTGAGATGTGACGTCACACCTGCTCGGCCATTGTCCCTGCTCCGACTGTGGGTAACGCGCTGAAGGGATCTCCTATTCCATCTCCTCCCAGGCTGGCTGAGGTGGGCGTGGCTTCAGCAGCCTCCCTCCCTCCTATTGGTCCGGCGGGGCGTCTGTCAGAGACGATGCTCTCTGCTCTGCTTTTTAAATGAAGCCGCACCGACTCCTGCAGGGATCGGACTTGTGGAGCCGCGTTGAGCAGCTGGTCCTCCGCAGTGGATATCACCGGCCACAGTGCGCGTTACCTGCAGCCCCACGCGCGGCACTATGTGAACAGTTACAGAGGAGAAACACTAAAAGGAAAGAAGAGTGAAGGAGTTTTTTCTCTGTCCTGGTCGTGGACTCCGGACTCGCTGCCCACAGACGGACGCTGTTACCTGCTCTGCAGTCATGCTGCTGCCAAGTCTGCTTCTTCTCGGCCTTTATTGCTTTTTGGCGCCCTCGTTTCTCTGTTACCTGCCTCAAGTGTCGGCACAGAAGCCTGGTCCACGGGTGAGTGGGTACTGCGTGTCTGCTGCTTTAGTTGCATGGATTTAACTGACAAGAAGGATAATTCTATTTTATAGGTATTTTGAGATCAAATTCATGAGTTAAATGCAATGTCAAAGGTTACATCAACATATTGTACCCCCCCCCCCTCCTCCAAAAATAAATAAATAAAATGAAATGAATAAAAAATCTGATAAGGAACCAGATATGACTGAAACAGAAACGGCTCATAAACTTCACATTAAAGTATTTTGTGAGGGTAGTTTTTGTGTAGACCAGGTGTAACCGTTAAAAGGAATCAGTAAAGTCTGCAGCTGGCAGTAAATCCACGACTTTCCACCCTCAGCTCTATTCGGCTGGATAAATGAAGTGCCTTAAATCTTTCGGATGGCATTACCAAGTCTGAGGAAGCAGATGCAACATGGTGCATTTGGATTCTAGCATTTTTTTCTTTCCTTGAACTTGCTTAACTAAACGGCCCATGTAGGTTTCATTTGGAAAAAAGGCCGCACTATTAAGCTTCACATTCAGAAAAAAAAGAAATTAAGGATGACAATTACTTCAGCTGATGCTTTTTCTTAAATAAATTGTTATCTCCCTCACTGAGTGATTAGAAAAAGCAACTCCTAATATTCCCGTATCTCCAGAAAGTGGACTGTTGTTGCTAAACCCCACTAAAATCTAGTTTTAATGCTTTTTAAAGTTTCAGACAGTGCATAGGGAGATTAGTGTGACTTGAGATCTACCTGCTTTTTCTTTACTTCAGCATCTCTCAGATATTTGTCACCGTCCCATTCCTCCGTCTTGCTCAGTTTTGCTGGTTCACCCCTCGCTTCCTGCACAGAAAGCTCTGTTTCCGTCCCGGCAGAGAGGGATGAAGTGATGAGGAGCGGAGGAAGCACAACCGTTTCAGTTTGCAGATGGGGGGGGGACTCATGGCAGGGGGTTGAATATGTAATACTTTCACATATTGCAACTATTTCACAATGTGTTTAACCCCTGCTCAGACACAGACACTGCTCTGTCAGATGAGCTTCGGCCAGTCACTTCTGTAGTTTCCCCTCTGGTCGCATAACAAGAGGATTTAGTTTTTTTCAGTGCTCGTGTAGGTGGTGTTTGTGACTTCATGTCTCTGGCTGATTCCAGGGGGATCTACTGTCAACCACAGCAGCTGGGATGTTTAGGAAATGCAAACTGAGGTGATTTATAGGATGTTTTTGATCGCTAATAGTAGCTGCCTGGCTGTGGTGAACGTTTCTGTCTTTGCTGTAACTTAAGCCGGAGGAGATGCTACTCCCCTCGCAGCTGAGAGAGGGTTTTCATCCTCAGTCTGGGGAAACTTAATAAAACCACACTGGATAAGCCCATTCAGGGTGGTCATTGAAAACCATGCTGCTTAGTTCCTTTACACATAAATGGGATCAAAACGCTGACAGTTTCCACAAGTTTAAGGAACAATAGTAGCATCTCCATCAACTGTCTGCATCCTCTTGGTCCTCTTTCCTGGCAGGGCCAGGCTCGTCCTTCCAAACACCCCCACTAGCCATGAGGTGGATAGTTTTCTCATTGCTCATGGCCGCCGTCATACCAAACTTCACACCCCCACTCTCCACGCTGATATCAGCGGGGAGCGAATTTCCCTGCACAGCCCTGCTTCCTCCTCATTTCCCTGCAGGCTCCATGATGTAATCGCTAAAAGTCCAGAATTTTTCTGAACAAGACAACACAAGTTATGAGGAGACAAGCGATGCTTTGTAAACGCTTTCTCATGTCATTGTTCCAGTCTGGGGCTGAAATAAGTCTGTCTTGTCCCTCCCTTTTCATTCTTCTGGCTGCAAGCGCTTATTGTTTCAGTCATTTAGGACAAGGCCACGCTGATGATGAGGATGGTGATCAGACATCTTACATTGTAATCTTTTAATGTTAAAAGGCAGCGAAGATAAAAAAGATCTTGCTGAACTTCTTATTAACCGAAGCAAACTTTACAGTGTAAGAGGATTAAAGTTTTTATTTTAAACTTTAGAAGCAGGGCTGATCAAACTAACGAGACAGGTGGTGGACAGGCACCGAATCCACATTTTTTCTTAAAGGAGTCATCACCCGGAAATCCCACTTTTTCACGTTAAAACATGTGTACTGGAACGGGACCTCAGTTATAACGTGCCAGAAACTCCGGAGAGTGAAAGTAACTTCGTCTTTGAGTGCGGGCTCTCTCTCTTCTCACCACATCGGCCACAAGCACACACTCTCCACAGTACACGAATTGAATTTCTTTCTCCAAATGATGTGAACTAGAGAGGCTGCTAGCTGCTAAGCTAGCCTCTTTAGCACTACCTGAAGGCAGCTGATTACCTGCCACGGAGTAAATCAGCTTTGTCAGAAAGGACGACGACAACGAGGAGGAGGGGGAGAATGCCGTGCTGAGTTGCCTCGGCAGAAATTCAGCAGTTTTCAGTGCTTCAACAGGAGGGACAGCTTTACCAGGGACCAGTGGATTATACTTATCAGTGAGGATGTGCAGTCGGTAAGTGTTGCTGCTGTGTTACTTATTATCTTTTGTTTAAGAGACCAGTAAACGGCATGTGTATCTATCTGCAGCTTGCAACCCAGGGGGCGTGTCCTATTCTGGGCGTGTCCTATTATGGGCGTGTCCTATAGTGGGTGTGTCACATAGTGTGTGGGTCTTGTTAGGTTTAGAGGAAGGGTCAGGGGGTAGGGTTAGAGTTTACTGTGCTCTCATAGGCCTGGTGGGCGTGTTGTCGAGTGACATCACTCGACGACACGTCTGCGTATCCGTCTTCTGCGTCGAGCATTAATGGGCCTTAAAACTGTTCTTGAGTCAAGAAAGGGAGTAGATCCATATTTTATGCGCCATGTGACCGCACAAAAATTTGTAACAGTTGTCAGAACAAAACGGTTAGCCACAGATACACTTCAAGTGGTTAGATGGGGGTGGGGGGGCATAGGGGAGAGAGGTAAAGGTATGTGTTAACATAGGCTGTGCGCCACATTGGCAATGGCATAAGATAGCTTTCTACTCTCCATTGATAGGAAATAAATTATTTGTTGCTGAAAAACAATCAACAGGTTTACCAATAGGACAGCGTCCATGCTATAGATATCTATATAATTGCTAGATCTCTTAGGCTAATTTATAGTTGTCCATGAAGTCCTCTGCGTAGGTTACAGAGAGCCCTCTACATCGATGGAGAGGCTCTCCAGCTGCATGAAATATTTTTAAAGTGTCCGTCACACCGTCAAGGGACAACAGAGACAGCAAGGGCTGTGATTGATCTATCAGAATGTAAACAATGGCAGCGCTATTTTAAAAACACTGGCTAGACTACAAAGACGCAGATATGAGTCCAACCGAAGAACGTTTGGCCAAAGAAGTGAAAAAAAATATCAAAATCTCTGAATCGTCTCCATTTCTGCATCAAAAGTATCTCTGACTTAACAAACCAGACCGTTTGAAAATCGGTAGAAAATTGAGTAAGTTATAGTTATTTAAAAAGTACATCACAATTAAAAAACAATTCTGTAAGTGAGCGAGCTGACTGTGGTAAGATGGCCGCCATCTGCGGGTGTTCGGTTCCATTGGCCAACAGTGTGGGGGAGTTATCTAGCAGTTAAAGTGTAAAGTAGGGCTGGACGATTATTAAATATTGATATATATCGATTGATAGAGGTTTTTTCAATAGAAAAAAAAAGGGTCAATAAAAGTTCAATATAGAAGCACAGTTTTCCGCTGTAGCATATCAAGTAGCATGATACTACAATCACTACTTTCGCCAAACCAATCACAAATGCAGACCAGGCAGAGGCTGAACTGGAATTCAGTGTTATGCCCATTTCAAACTTGCACTGGAAAGCGGTTATATTGTGGACTCTGGGCCGGATTTATCAAGATCCAAATTAGCGTGTAGTAATTTACCCACGAAATCTGGAATTTTGCGTGAGTGGCTGAACCACGGTTTGCGAGTGATTTACCAAGAGTGAAGGCACAAAAGACAGCGAGTACAGCGAGTGCAAACGTGTTGGAAACGCCCCTGCATACATGAGGTTTTGCGTGTTTGAGGTTTGCAACGTGGCGAAATGTGAGAGATGACAGCGCAAAAGGAAATATGATGCCAGTTGCCAGATAAAGATGGAGATATGAGGAAGACGGAAAAAACAAAAATAATTTAAAATAAGTATGATAAATATAAAAAATGATACAACAGGTATTTGTGCAGAGCCTCAGAAGTGTCCAGTTTATGAGGATATGGATCAGGAGTTGCTGAATAAATGAAAGCGTCTGCAGCTCCGACATGGTCTCTATTACGCACGAGTTGCGCACTTTGCCACAATGTCAACGGCTTCTAGGGATGGGAATCGTTAAGAATTTAGCCATTCCGATTCCACTATCGATACCACGTTTCGATTCGGTTCCTTATCGATTCTCATTGAATGATTAAATACAGTATGAACGGCTTTGGTTGCAGTAACTCTTTCCGTTTAGAATATGCATCACCATTTTGCCTTCAACTTCATCTTAAAGTTGACTTCAGTTAAAAAAAAACTCATAAAATACGACTGCAGTGATCAACTTCTGTACAGAAACAGTTTCTGTGCAGGAAGAATAGCATGTTTACCTTTGATGAAGAATACGAGATCTTTTAGGACTTAAAGGGAACGGATTAAATAAGTTAGACTTCTTTTTACTCCTTTTGAACATGTTGAATTAAATAATTATTATTATGTGTGTAAATATGTATGAATATGTTTATGTGTGTGTTTCGTTTCATTTGTCAGATATTTTGTTATAATTTACAGAGCAGTACACTGAGCAGTACACAGTAGTACATAGTACACAGCAGTACACACCTGACACAGAAGATGCTGCTGCTTTCCTTTAAACATGTTCAAGATAAACTGAAGACTAAAGGTTAAGACATAGCGCAATATTTTATGAATAATCTCTAACATTATTACAGTGAATGGGAGTTGTACGTTACCTGCGACGTTGCCGACAGAAGGCGTGCTGAGCTGAGGCTCCCCCCACGAGCGCCACCACGGTTGCTTAGCAACGTACAAAAGGCTTTATATTCCGACAGACTAACTGCTGTGTGGCCAAAAGTTGAAGGTGTTTCCTCCCTCTGATGTGATCAACGTGTAACTCGTGCTTATATCGTATTTTTTTCATGAAATTCAACCAAACTTTGGAGCACGTTCGCCGCAACGCCATGTTGGAGACGCGTACGTGACGTCAGCACGCAAATGCGTCCGACATTTACGGAACCGATAAGAGGAATCGATAGGCAGGCAGATGAACGATTCCATGGAATCGAACAACAGAGAACCCGATTCCCATCCCTAACGGCTTCAGAGGCTCCTTTATAACGTTTGCATTCAGACATGCGTGCCGGTCTTTTACCTCGGAGATGTAGCGGACATGTACCGGCTGGTCTACATGTCACAAGAGTGGAAATGTTGCAGCACGTCATTTTGGCTGAATGCATAAGAAAATGTTCCGGACAGAGTTGAAGGGAGAGCGGGGCTGTGCTGACTTTTCCACAACATCTCCTGATGTCTGAAAGCACCTGGGACGCGATAAGTCCACAAGGATTTTTGAAAAGACGAGTCTGTCTAAAGAGCAGATGAACTTTACTGTTCATGTTCCGCAGTGCGAGTCTGAAAACGGCCTTAGTGTGAACTTTATGAGTAGGTCATTCAGCAAAAGCTTAAATGGCCAGGGCTGCACCTAAAATGGCTTTTAATTTGATAATGGCTTTTAAAATTTTTTTTTTATTATTAATAAATATTGATATCGATCGATACAGATTTTTTATCGATAATCTTTTTTCTTTATCATCCAGCCCTACTAGATATCTATTGTCCATGCTGTTGGCAGGCATCTCAGTAAATGCTTATTTGTCTTGGATTTTAAGGGGACAGGATCGTTTGTTGGACACTTAACTCATTGACTGCCAACGTTTTCTGAGCAGAGCGCTCCATAGTGCCAGGATTTTTAAGCATTTTCACTGATTTTTGGAGAAAATATTGTGTACTATGCAAAAACTGAATGTACCAAAGGAAAGCTTAGACTAGGGCTGCACAATTGACCTATGGCTAAACCACGCCCCCAAACGCGATGAGCCAATCACAGTGCACACAGCTTTCCCATACACTCGGACATTCTCTGCTTGAACGTCCATTGAAATGCATTGAAGTTAGTCCGTTTTTGTTCGTTTTTATGTGTTCTTTTTAGTTTAAAATGGTCAAACGTGTGCATGGGGGTACATGCAACTCCGATACTAGGTATCCTGAGAGGCTGGGTGACAGGGCGTATTTTTTGCCTTTTACCAAGTCACATCAAGCCAAAGTTATGCGGCAGACCACAACATCAACTGAACGTGGATAAAATGAACAAGGATGTCTACATCTGTTCTAAGGTAAGGGAACATCGTATTCGAGGCAACATGTTGTCACTTTGCTTGAAAGAAATATGAAGTTACCTTCCCTAACGTTAGTTTAAGTTGGCTAACGCTAGCTAAACATGCTAGTTTTGGTACGTGGTAACGGTACATAAGACGCTGTCGTGTAGTACAGGTGTGGTGTAGTAACGTGGATAATGACACGCCTCTGGCTTCCAAGCTGCAGCCAGACTGCTCCGCTTCCGTGGCTGTTTGATCAGTTTTTGTCAGATGATCACTTTTTGGCACAACAGCAGCAGCCGTGCAGTAGTTTGTGCAAGAAACTGAGGGAGCGACACGAGTCACATTCAGAGATTCACAGGCTGATTTCTACTCCCAGTTTAAGACTTCTGAACAATTTCTTTTTGTTTGTTTGTATTGTTTTTATGTTTTTTAATTTATCTCGTCATGATCTCTCTGTCTGATCACGCGTCTGTTGTCCGTGTTGACAGCTGTCATCTCCCGAAATGTCACATAGCGCCTGTCACCGAATGTTTGTTTGTCCGAGTGAGTGGAGGGGGCGTGGCTTAGCCATAGGTCAATTAATCGTTAAAAGATTGTGATCTCAATTCACACATACATGCAATCTCATTTCTATCCACAACAATTCTGAAACATTTTTAATCATGAGCTTATCACAAATAAGTTTCCATTCTTTACGGATTTTTTCAAGCGCCCTCAAATGCAGCACTGCTGTTGCATCCCCACCCCCTAACCAATGGTAAACAACTACAACTATGCATCTGCCAAAGAAGTGCTCCAGCAAAGCTCTTGTGCAAACACATGCTTCATTTTGAACTACCTTTGAACAGGTTGTTTTGTTTATTTGTGCAATAAAAATTTTTGGGGGGAAAAAAATTGTGTCAGAGAATCGTAATCTTAACTTTAAGCAAAAAAATCGTGATTCAGATTTTTCCCAGAATCGCGCAGCCCTAGCTTAGACTCTCCTTCTTTTATCAGAAAAAAACCTATTTGTTTCTAGCTTTTTCCGTTCCTCAGTGATCTACAGTAGAACATGGGCTAGTTGAGGCAAAAATGCGTGCTGTTGACCAAAAAGCTGAGAAAACCAGCTTTTTATGCAGCGATGTCATTCAAGTAGAAAAGTGACTTTGATGCAAATATGTTTTTACTTTAGTGACGCCTCCAACATCTGAACAGCTGTTTACTTCTATGAAACAACAAAAATAACAGAGAAAAGAGTTTTGCTGGCAAATTAATTATTCACTAGCTGTATAAGCCAGAACAGACAAAAATGTCTGTCTTTCTATCCCTCCCTCCCTCCTTCCTTCTATCCATCCACTTCTGTTTCACTTGTGCTGCTCATCTGATTTTTCTGGCAGATATTGCAATTTCGATTCGATTCACGATTTTCTTCAAATCAAGCCTCAGTGCAGTAACATTTACAAACATGACAGAAAATTCCATTATACCATCAAAACATTAAAGTTATTACTCTTGATCAAGGATGACAATTAAAGTAGGGATGAGCCAAAATGAAAATTCTTGACTGAAACCAAAAACAAAAAATGAGCAAACCAAGGCCGAAAACCGAAAGAAGTTATCACTGTACGTCAAGTATTATTTACCACTGACATTACAGCAATGCTCAATAAAATATTTAGCTTGACCCCACTCTTGTGTACATTACATAATGCCTTTTACATTTTTCTCTGTTGGACTATTAAAACAAATAATAATATCCAGGCTGATAACTGACCGGCTGCTGAAAGACTGTGAAATTAGATACTGTAAGTTCTCACATGAAAAACACAAAGTGCAGAAGTCGTGCGCTGGATGCGCCGTTTGCCGTGTCATGACAAGTTTTTTTGGTGATTTATGTCTTTAGTCTGAAAACCGAAAATGCACTCCTGGGTCATTTTCGACCTAAACCTTCAGCGGCCGAATTTTCAGTGCATCCCTAAATTAAAGGTGTTATTTGATTTAGTTCACTTTCAAATGCATTTATTTCAAAGCAGAACTCGGTAAGTTCATCTCGGGGCTCCCCTCGTGGCGTCCTTTCTCTGTTGTAAAGTTCGTACCCGGGGGGCCCTACACCCCCACAGCACACAGACGACTTCTCTACCTGTCTTTCCTCTATTCTGATCTGCTACGTTGCTGCGTTGGTAGCAGCAGCTCGTCTCCCTCTGCTCAAAGCAGAGTCCTGTCTCTCCTGCAGCGGGACGTTTTACCTGCATTTTGCGGGTAAATATGCCGTAGATTATATTTTTCTCTGGTGTTAGCGGGCAGCAGGTAAGAATACAAACTTTTATTTTCTTTTTGCGGAAATGACAAGTGATTATTGAGCCTGAAGCAGTGATGCAGGCAGCACAAGCTCCATGAAACAGTTCTTCACTCTGGTCCAGCAAAGAGTTGGTTTTGAGAGCCAGGAGCCGATGTTTAGACAGCGGGAAGCAGGGGCAGAGATAGACTTTGTCATCATCAGGGGCTTAGCCCATAAAAAGATTCATTGTTACAAGGATGATCCAGTTCACCAAAAATTCAGTATTTACCTTTATCTACCCAACGTTTAGGGTGTCCTGCCCATGTTCTTTAATAATCATAACACTACATTATGTTTTCATTTTAATGTATTGTGGTAGCGTCGTGGGCTTTGGCGTGGAGGACCCGGGTTCGAGTCCCCGAAACGACTCCTAGGTGGACCACTGTGGAACCCTGAGCAAGGTCCTTAACCCCACCAACTGCTTCCCGGGCGCTTTAAGTAGCAGCCCACTGCTCTCTGATACTAATGTACAGAGATGGTGAAATGCAGAGCCCTAATTTCCCCTCGGAATCTTACAAGTATAACAAAAAAAGGAAACATTAAAGTTAAAACTCAGTCTTGGTGTCACACATCTTACTCAAAGAACAATACCACATAGCTCAGGACCAAACCAGGACTCACTGAACAGAATTCACAGAACCAGTTCTAAACCAGGACTCATTAAGGACAGAATTTACAAAATCAGTTCTAACCAGGACTCATTCAGGACAGCATTTACAAAACCAGCTATAACCAGGACTCATTCAGGACAGCATTTACAAAACCAGCTATAACCAGGACTCATTCAGGACAGCATTTACAAAACCAGCTATAACCAGGACTCATTCAGGACAGCATTTACAAAACCAGTTCTAACCAGGACTCATTCAGGACAGCATTTACAAAACCAGTTCTAACCAGGACTCATTCAGGACAGTATTTACAAAACCAGCTATAACCAGGACTCATTCAGGACAGCATTTACAAAACCAGTTCTAACCAGGACTCATTCAGGACAGCATTTACAAAACCAGCTATAACCAGGACTCATTCAGGACAGCATTTACAAAAACCAGCTATAACCAGGACTCATTCAGGACAGCATTTACAAAACCAGCTATAACCAGGACTCATTCAGGACAGCATTTACAAAACCAGCTATAACCAGGACTCATTCAGGACAGCATTTACAAAACCAGCTATAACCAGGACTCATTCAGGACAGCATTTACAAAACCAGTTCTAACCAGGACTCATTCAGGACAGCATTTACAAAACCAGTTCTAACCAGGACTCATTCAGGACAGCATTTACAAAACCAGTTCTAACCAGGACTCATTCAGGACAGCATTTACAAAACCAGTTCTAACCAGGACTCATTCAGGACAGCATTTACAAAACCAGCTATAACCAGGACTCATTCAGGACAGCATTTACAAAACCAGCTATAACCAGGACTCATTCAGGACAGCATTTACAAAACCAGTTCTAACCAGGACTCATTCAGGACAGCATTTACAAAACCAGCTATAACCAGGACTCATTCAGGACAGCATTTACAAAACCAGCTATAACCAGGACTCATTCAGGACAGCATTTACAAAAACCAGTTCTAACCAGGACTCATTCAGGACAGCATTTACAAAAAACCAGTTCTAACCAGGACTCATTCAGGACAGCATTTACAAAACCAGCTATAACCAGGACTCATTCAGGACAGCATTTACAAAACCAGCTATAACCAGGACTCATTCAGGACAGCATTTACAAAACCAGCTATAACCAGGACTCATTCAGGACAGCATTTACAAAACCAGTTCTAACCAGGACTCATTCAGGACAGCATTTACAAAACCAGTTCTAACCAGGACTCATTCAGGACAGTATTTACAAAACCAGCTATAACCAGGACTCATTCAGGACAGCATTTACAAAACCAGTTCTAACCAGGACTCATTCAGGACAGCATTTACAAAAACCAGTTCTAACCAGGACTCATTCAGGACAGCATTTACAAAACCAGCTATAACCAGGACTCATTCAGGACAGCATTTACAAAAACCAGCTATAACCAGGACTCATTCAGGACAGCATTTACAAAACCAGTTCTAACCAGGACTCATTCAGGACAGCATTTACAAAACCAGCTATAACCAGGACTCATTCAGGACAGCATTTACAAAACCAGTTCTAACCAGGACTCATTCAGGACAGCATTTACAAAACCAGTTCTAACCAGGACTCATTCAGGACAGCATTTACAAAACCAGCTATAACCAGGACTCATTCAGGACAGCATTTACAAAAACCAGCTATAACCAGGACTCATTCAGGACAGCATTTACAAAAACCAGTTCTAACCAGGACTCATTCAGGACAGCATTTACAAAAACCAGTTCTAACCAGGACTCATTCAGGACAGCATTTACAAAACCAGTTCTAACCAGGACTCATTCAGGACAGCATTTACAAAAACCAGTTCTAACCAGGACTCATTCAGGACAGCATTTACAAAACCAGCTATAACCAGGACTCATTCAGGACAGCATTTACAAAACCAGTTCTAACCAGGACTCATTCAGGACAGCATTTACAAAACCAGTTCTAACCAGGACTCATTCAGGACAGCATTTACAAAACCAGCTATAACCAGGACTCATTCAGGACAGCATTTACAAAAACCAGTTCTAACCAGGACTCATTCAGGACAGCATTTACAAAACCAGTTCTAACCAGGACTCATTCAGGACAGCATTTACAAAACCAGTTCTAACCAGGACTCATTCAGGACAGTATTTACAAAACCAGCAATAACCAGGACTCATTCAGGACAGCATTTACAAAAACCAGTTCTAACCAGGACTCATTCAGGACAGCATTTACAAAACCAGTTCTAACCAGGACTCATTCAGGACAGCATTTACAAAACCAGTTCTAACCAGGACTCATTCAGGACAGCATTTACAAAACCAGTTCTAACCAGGACTCATTCAGGACAGTATTTACAAAACCAGCAATAACCAGGACTCATTCAGGACAGCATTTACAAAACCAGTTCTAACCAGGACTCATTCAGGACAGCATTTACAAAACCAGCTATAACCAGGACTAAACCAGGACTCGGTCAGAGATATATTCATAAATTTAACCAAAAATATAAAGAAAAACTGTTTTTAAAAATTCTACTTCACCCAAAGTAAATGTGTCCTAAAATATAATCATCTTCTTCTTCTTCTTTTTTAAACCTGGTTCTTGTTCCACCCCCTGTGTTGTTCTCATTCTTGCTTTTATCTTCTACTTTTTGTACGAACACACAAAGATCAACCAGAGCCACAAAAAATATTATTGTAAAAACTGACACACCACTATATTCCACACAATCGTAAGGTTATTTGTACCATTGTTCTGAGTTAAAACAGGTTAAAGGTCATATCTGCATAGTGTGGTGCGCTGAAACCACAATTTCACCAGCTAAAGTGTTTTTATTATTGTTATATGTACAGTATTTAAACATGACATCATTTAACCTCAACTTCAAAAGAAAGTGAACAAACTAGGGTACGTGTGCTCTAAAATGCTCATGCTGGCATTTTTCTTTCTTACTACGATCTCTCTCTTTTTGTCCTTCACTCATACATCAACCAGAGCAAAGTAATATTATCCAAAGTTATATGCCATATATCATTGTAAAATTGTCTTCAGTTGTTTTCTCTCAACTGAGCTTTTCTTTTTTGAAAAAAGACCTGATGTCAACTAATGGCAAATCACAAAAAAATAGTGTGTATGTATATATATACTGTGTATATATGCATATATATATATATATACTGTATATGTTTATGAAATGAAATGAAATATACTTTATTCATCCCCGAAGGGAAATTCAGTATTGTAAAAGCTCACTTTTTTTTTTTTTTTTTAAATAAACAAAAAAGTCAGTCAGTCTTGTTCTTCAGGGTGATGCTGCTGGCAGGAATGAATTCCTGTATCTCTCCGTCTACAGCGAACTTGACGCAGCTCCAGCGGCTCCAGAGTTCTCCCCAGCACAGAACCAGCTTTCTTGATCAGCTTGTTTAGTTTCTTCAAGTCTCTAGTTCTGGTTCTGGTCCTGGTTCTGGTTCTGGTTCTGGTCCTGGTCCTGGTCCTGGTTCTGGTTCTGGTCCTGGTTCTGGTCCTGGTTCTGATGCTGCTTCCCCAGCAGATGCTGCAAAGCTAATTGCACTTTCCACAACAGACTTGTAGAAGATCTGCAACATCTTGGTGCAGACGTTGAATGATCTCAGCTTCCTTAAGAAGTAGAGTCTGCTCTGACCTTTCTTGTAGATGTAGTCACTGTTGCATTTCCAATCGAGTCTGTTGTCCAGCTGAACTCCAAGGTATTTGTAGTTCTCCACCACCTCCACCTCCTCTTCCAGGATGTAGACAGGACTATGCTGCTTATTCTTGCTCCTCCTGAAGTCAACAATCATCTCTTTAGTCTTGCTGGTATTTAAGATGAGCTGATTGTTACCATTTCACAAACTGACTGACCAGTTCCCTGTACTCGGCTTCTTGTCCATCACTGATACACCCCACAACTGCAGAGTCATCAGAGTATTTCTGCAGATGACAGGACTCAGAGTTGTACTGGAAGTCTGAGGTGTACAGTGTAAAGAGGAATGGTGAGAGTACAGTCCCTTGTGGTGCTCCAGTGCTGCTGATCACCATCTCAGACACACAACCTTTCAGTCTCACAAACTGTGGTCTGTTTGTGAGGTAGTCGTAAATCCAGGTGGTTGTGGAGGATCCACCTGGAAGTTATGGAGCTTCTGACATAGCAAAGCAGGCTGAATAGTAATAAAGGCACTTGAAAAATCAAAGAACATGACCCTCAAAGTGCTGCCTGACTGGTCCAGATAAGAGTGGGCTCTCTGAAGCAGGAAGATGATGTCTTCAACCCCAAGCCCATTACGATATGCGAACTGTAATGGGTCCTGAAAGGTATTCACTTGCTTGTTGAGGTGAGCCAGTAAGAGTCTCTCCAGGACTTTCATGATGTGAGATGTCAGGGAAACTGGTCTGTAGTCATCTGGTTCTGGTCCTGGTCTGTAGTCATCTGGTTCTGGTCCTGGTTCTGGTTCTGGTCTGTAGTCATTTGGTTCAGCTGGTTGTGGTTTTTTAGGGACAGGAACAAGACAGGATGTTTTCCACAGCACAGGAACTCTGTTCTGTCTCAGGCTGGTGTTAAAAAGGTGCTGGAGAACCGGACATAGTTGTTCTGAGCAGGTCTGGAGAACTCTGGGACTGACACCATCTGGACCTGCAGCCTTGTTCCGGTTCAGTTTTTCTAGCTATTTCTTGACCTGGTCACAGGAGACAGTCAGGCTGGAGGTGGAGGCAAAAGAGGTCTCAGGATGTCCTGATGTGGAGGGAGATGAGGCTGTGTTCAGGTCCATGACTGAGGTGCAGGGTGACAGAGTGGAGGTGGGACAGGAAAGCTGTGGGCGCATGGAGGGTGAGTGGAATGTTGGGTTGTCGGCAGGGGGGAACCGATTTTCTGCTGACAAATCAGTTAGTGTGAGGTGTTCTCTGTCCTGTACACCCACACTATATGATCAGAAGAGGCAAATCTTGTGTGATTTGTCTTTTGTAATCATCAAGTGTGTGGTCTCTACATCTATGAAGGTCTCAGGAATCCTGTAGTGTGTACCTAGCGTTAGTGGCCAGTTTTTCTTTTCTTTTTTTAAAAATATAGCCTAACTGACAAAAACTAGACTAAAACGTTTTTTTAATTTCGTCGACTAAAACTAGACTAAAACTATCAGATACAGAAATGACTAAAATATGACTAAAACTAATAAGCATTTTCGTCAGAAAGACTAAGACTAAAACTCAGATAGCTGCCAAAAACAACACTGTTCTCAACACAATGCACTGAAAAATATCCAAATAAGAATTCAATATATTTTCTTCTTGCAGTTCTTGTATGTAGGTTACATGAAGTGAAACATACAAACCAGGGAATTTATCATGGAATCATATGTGCGTTGAAATGTAATTAAGTTGTAAAATAAATCTGAACCCACATCAGGTTTTACATTTGACTTCATTTTTATGTCATTCTGTCATCTGAGCTTGAAGTAAAGGAAACACTCTTACATCATCAATGATCAGGTGGTTTTACCCTGATTGCTTTTATCAGGTCACATTTCTGACATTTGGACGCACGTTTTTTGCCAAAACGGTGTTCCGTACTCCTCCTCAACAACAGCAGCAACAACTGTCCTCCCGTTTCTGGACTTTAACTGTGTGGCTTAACTAAAGTCCCAGATAACAAGGACAGTTTTTATGTGCTGCTCCTGTTCGCCCCTCAGTCACGTAGCAGGTCCAGCTGATTATTCATCTTCTTTTACAGAGATCTGTCTAAATAGAGATCATGAATTTACTCACCCACATCACGCTTGTGTCCACAACGCAAAGTCCAACATTATATTGGTTAAAAAAAAACTGGTTGCAATTCAGTGGCACTTTCATTCCCATTAAAATGATTTGATCTGATTTTACAGATCAGACGAGATTTTACCCTAGACTGTCTTGTCAGCTGATCACTGCTGGCGACTTAACTGCTGAGTCATGAAATCTGACGATGCTGGCAGTTCAAGATTATATTTTACTGCACGTAAAATTCCTTCACTGCACGGAGCGGCAGATGTCTGCAGCCTCTCTCCAACAACGGAACCCAAAGTTAGAAACTGGATGAGGTTCTGCCAAAGCTGTTTCCTAGCTTAAAGATTACATAGCAGGAGACGCTGCATCCCAGCCCTGATGCTGATTGGTTAGCTGACCTGTCCATGAGTAACATTCTGCTTCTGATTGGTGAGCTTAGTTAGCTGGTACAGAGACGGCATGTAGCATGTGTACAAAAGATGGCAGAGCAGATCCTGGGTCAGTCAGGAGCGGTGGAAAAACCACAGCTTTGGCGATCACGTGATCGTGTGGTCTGAAATCACAGTTTCAATCTGAAAACGATAAATCTTCAGGCCTGGTTTAGTTTGGATTTGAATTAACGCTTTTAGATGTGAATGGCAGCCAGTGAGTTAAGTGACCTTTGGCGCCAGCAGCAGGGCTGTAGGTAGTGCGTGCTTTCTGTTTGCGTCATGAAGTGGTGAGGACGCTTTTGTGCTCAAAACATTTCACAAAGAACTTGAGACCATGCAGAGTTGTTGGACATCGCAGCCAGAATCTAGATCATTCAAGTGTAGTTTGTTTGAGAAAACCCATAAGACCGTGTCCTGAAGAGATGCAGTTTTCCCCTAAAAGCTGCCACAGACTTCAGGGCTGTATGTATGATTTATATCAAACTATCTGTTTTCTCTTACAGTTGAAGGGAGCAAAAAATGCAGCAAGTTCACATCTGCTATCTGGTGGCTGTCATAACAAATACTCTAAAACTGAAGAGATCACAGGATGAAGCAGATGAAAATGGCTGCACACAATTTAATACAGAACTGCTACACTTTAAAGCAAAAACAGAAGAAAAAAATATTTCCTTGCTCTTTATGAGTTGGCTTGTCACATCTCGGCTGTTTAGGATGGGCAGTTTAGTATTTGGTTAAGGTCGTTGTTACGGCGAAGCAATGTTGAAGATTAAACGTATAAAGATTATAAGATAAAAGTGACCCAGCAATAGCCCAAAAACAGAAACCAGAAAACTAAAGAGGTCTGGACACTGGATGCTGTATCTGCTGTAACGCAGCTCCTAGCATCATTCCCTCCGCGGGAACATGCAGACCGAGTGTGTCGGGGTAATGTTTAGGAGTGATGTGCCAGAAGCGCAGTTGTTGTTTTTCACCTTTTTAAGGTTTGTTTTTATTTGTAGGTTTGTAGATTAGAGATGCACCGATCCGCCTTTTTTGGGCAACGATCTGATCTGATATTTGATGTTTCGGTATCTGCTGATCTGATTCCGATACAGAAAAAGGAGTAAAAAAACCAAACAAAAGCAGCATGGTATTGTTTGACGGCACACCTCGTTGTGTGGAAACAGACTGGGATCTTTCTTTTGTGCAAGGCAACATCAGACTTGGCTTTAAGATTTTCTTCCTCATTTAAAAAAAAAAAGAGAGATAAATGTACTGAATACTTATTGAACGACTGCACACACACAGCAAACAAAACTTCCTCTGGTTCAGTTAGCGCAGTTTATATGTGTAAAATAATAACATGCTGAAACTGAGGGGAAACAACAGCCTGACCTCCTCAGTCACACGTCAAAATAAACAGGAATCAAACTTATTTAAAATGGTTCAGTCAGTGCAATTAGAAATTTAAAATCCAATTTAAAATAAACGGCCTAATAAAGGAGCTGAAATTGAGAAAAAAATCTCTCTCCTAGCTTGGCTGGTAGATATATTCAAAACAGCAAATCAGCTTTTTAACATGGGTTAGTACTATAATGAAAACAGAAATGAACGACAAAAGCAGCTGAATAAACAAACGCTTCATCAGAGTTTAACATGGAGGTCATTTCTAAACAGCTGATTGGATTTTCAAAATAAAAAGCCTCTCCCATACGCTACTGGACATCGGTGGATACCTTCAATATAAAACCTGTCATGTCCAAAAAGATTTAACAGTATTTTCTACTTTCTCCGTGACCTCTCCAAGCACCTGCGGGACTTTTACCTGCGAAACGTGGAAACGAAACCGCCGCAGGACTCTTGTTTGAGCAGCGACAGAAGGAGAAACGACAGCCAGCTAGCAGCTAGCAGCAGCGACTCTGGCCTTGTAAACAAGCATAACAGCCTCCACGTGCTGCAGCGTTGTATAAAGTACCCAAAAGCCATACTTAAGTAAAAGTACCTTACTGGAAAATGACTCAAGTAAAAGTCAAAGTTGCCTGCTGGAATATTACTTGAGTAAAAGTAAAAAAGTAGCTAGTATTTACTGTACTTAAGTATCAAAAGTAAAAAGTACTGTTAATAAAACGCAGTCAGAAATTTGAGTTTAACATTTTCTTTATTTCTGTTTAATTTAGTTTTTAAGTTTGCGAATTTGCCATAGTAATTTGCGAAGTTTAAAGAAGTTTCAATACCTCCTTACATAAACCAACCATATAGAAAAATACACACAAACATCCTTACAGACCTGCATGCATGCTTACCAACATTCATACCCACGTGCATTTAATATCAAATCATTCCTAATAAACTCTTGGTGCTCGGAGGTGATGCAAACAAACAAAAAACTTGATTAGTTAAACTTTAACATGACTGCAGTGTGACAGCACATGAACTGTCCATCAGTCGTTACTGAACCCTGAAAAACTTTTTGTTCAACCTCAAAAGAAGTTGTTTCTCAAAATGGCGAGAACTCAGTCTGGCTCTTGGACTGAAGACCAGACCAGCGATGCTGAACAGCCGTTCACCTGCTGCTGAGGCAGGTAAAGGTGTGTTTAGCTTCAGAGACGCTGCACAAGGCTGCTGCTAGTCCCACTACAACAAAACAAAGATTGTCCATTGGCTATTAAGTTCCTTATTTACGTTACGTATTTTGTAACTAGTAACTAAGATGCTCAGGTAAATGTAATGGAGTAAAAGTATTGATTTTTCTCGCAAAATGTAGTGAAGTAAAAGTAAAAGTCATCAGAAATAGAAGTAGTAAAGTAAAGTACAAATATAAAAAAATACTACTTAAGTAAAGTAACGAAGTATTTTTACTTAGTTACTATACAACACTGCGTCGGTAAGGTGTAACATCACTCAAAGTGGCAGCATAGAAATAAACTGAATAGATCTGCACCTACGGATTGTGCCGTGGATCGGCTCATTTTTACCCATTCCGATTTTTACCAATCTAAGATTTTTTTTTATATCAGAGCTGATCCTGATCTGAATATCGGATCAGTGCATCCTTATTGTAGAGTTTCTTCTTCTATTGATTTACAACCACCTCACGTAAGCTGTGTTCGAAATCATCCACTCACTCCCTGTACCCTACATAGTGTATATAATGTAGTCCACTATACCATGTACACTATGTAGGACACGGCGGGAGGAGATTTCAGACACCACATGGGGTGACGTCGGTAGATGCGCTGCGACGTGCAATGGCGAAACTTTAATAAAGTGTTTATTTCTTTTTTAATTTATATTTTTTTAAGACGTGCAGTAGCGGTAGCTAACAGTTATGAACAATAGACACCTTTCCTGCTACGAAGAAATACCATTATTGTTAAAAGCCACACAACAACGCCACTAAAGCAAATGTTGGTACTTTAACGTTCTTACGTCTAATTACATTTAAGCTGCTTCGCCATTTTTCTTCTTCTGCGATCACAAAACACGGCCGCATTGTGGCTGCATTGTGTTTTACGGGAGTACAATGTAGGGTACATCGCTTGTACACTTACATACGCGGTGCATTGTGGGTGTTTTATAGTGGACGATGTAGTGGAAGAAAAGTAGTGGACAGAATTCGAACAACACTACAAAATGGCGTGCTCACTATATAGTGCACTACATCCGTGATAGGGAGCAATTTCAAACACAGCTATAGCTAATTCATGTTTAATCAGCAAGTGGAAACAAGTCTGATTCTTTTTTCTCTTTTTTTAAAGGTAGAGTCCGAAGTCCCTCCAGCGTTTCTGTTTGCAAACAACAGTATTCAAACTTAGCGCTCCTCCCTCTCAGGCTAATGGCCGCCTCGTTCTAGCTAGCCTATTCAACTTCAAGCTTCTCCTTCAGATCTCAGAAGCAGCTACAAGCCAAACTATTATGAACCTGGTTTTCAAACTGCATTATCTGAAGCTCTTACCTTTTCTTTGGTGCATCCAAACGGCCTTGCTGTTTTGGTGTTTCCTTTTTTCTTTTTTTTTCCTTCGAGAGTTCGAGTGACTGGCATCTGCTCCAATCATGAGCTTATTCCCACACAGCGTCATGCTCTTAGCTCTGTCATTGGCTGCCGATATAAACAGAAATCTCCACCCAGAAACGTCCCGACCAGACCAGAACAATACAAAAGAGCGAATTACAGGCAGGGGGAGAGAGAGTTGCGTTCAAGCGCACCACCGCACGGGAGTAGAGGCCCAAAGGCGGGTTTTGAGACGGATTTCACTTCCTCAAGTCTAACGTCTATTTTTTACGGGGGGAGCTTCGGACTGTACCTTTAAGCTTTTCAAAAGATTGCTACAGTTTTGCTTTGCTCATGAATGGAAACCCAGCTGCTGCCTCAGCACCCCTCGTTTGTTCTTTCATCATGCAGGAAATTTAGTTCTTTATATCCATTTCCTTGTGCAGGTGCTTTAAAAAAGGAAATATCTCACAGCCTCCTCAGTTGTTGCCCATTAACAGCAGAATGAAACATCTGTCGATGCAAGCATAGAAGAAGAAATTCACTGTTTACATTGTGCGAAAAACGAATGAGCTGTGGACAAACACAGGAGGGGTTGGGTATTGATTTAAAAGAAAGAAAGAAAGAAAAAGAGAACGGATGATCACGTCTGCCACGGCTTCCGTAGTGTCGTTAACTCACATGGAAGCCGCGTTCTCCATAGGAAGTGTGATGTTCTACTGTTTAAGCTATAAAAATCTACTAAATGATGGTTTCCAGTAAATTCTGGACGCTACCCACTCAGGACACTTGGATTACATTGGACGAGCAGTATGGAGGAACATTGACAAGTTTTGGTGGACTTTTATGGACCTTTTGGGTTCAGTCGCCGGTGAATTCCATTATATGAAAGTTTATGGATAATGAACCCCTCCTCTGATCTCCAGCTGCATTTGAGATATTTAAAAAAGTGCTCAAGAGTCTTGCTCAGCATGAGCAGAAGATGAAGGTACATCATTCTGTGGGTGTTTTATCCCGTTAAGGCAACGTGATGAGATAGTTAGGCCGTAGTAGGGCTGGGGGTAAACGATTATTTTAAAAAATGATTATTCAGCCGATTATTTTATCAAAGAGTCGACTATTCTATTGACTTATTAGTCGATTAATCTAACAATTATTTTTCTGTTGCACGATTAATAAAAAATAAAACCTCAAATAAATACCCCTCAAAACTGTATATACTGTGTGTGTGTGTGTGTGTGTGTGTGTGTGTATATATATATATATATATATATATAGCATACATTTGTACACCAAACCAATGAGGAAATGATCATTTATGAATGTCTAATAGAAAACTATTTGGTTATTTCTCCATTTCTCTGAACCATGGCAATGTTTTTATCTGTTGGACGGCAAATAAAAGCAACACAGTAGATTTGAAATAAACTGGTAAACAACAGATAATCATTTAATCAAAGCTTTATTTATAAAGCGCTTTTAAATACCAAAGGTAACAAAGTGTTGTACAGGTGAGTGAAAATAAAAGTAAAATCATACAAAAATGATCACAATAATAACACCAATAAAAAAACAGGAAAACAATAAAATCAACATACAGATTCTGGCTTAATGTACTGTGCTTCGATTTTATCCACTAAACAATGACAAACAAAGTTTAACGAACAGTCTTTTAGTCATCACAGTCATGTCATCACAGTCATCACGTAGAATGATGGAACTACGTAGAATGATAGAACTACGTAGAATGATGGAACTACGTAGAATGATGGAACTACGTAGAATGATAGAACTACGTAGAATGATGGAACTACGTAGAATGATAGAACTACGTAGAATGATAGAACTACGTAGAATGATGGAACTACGTAGAATGATGGAACTATGTAGAATAATAAGCTGCTGTCTGATTCAACTGTTTCTGAGCAGAGAGACAAAGCTGACAGACCATAAACAGGAACTTTGATTCTCACTCTGGACATTCACATGGCCTCATCAGTGCACAACAGATCATATTATACACCCAAAACCCCAGAAAAGTGAAATTTGATGTCATGGCACCTTTAAACCAGAGAATTGTTACGTTGCATCTTTAAATAAGAAAGGTGTGTTACATATTATGTTGTTTATTGTTGTATGCTTTGACTGATGGATCAAACTTTCTAAAAGCTGCTCAGTTCAGCGCTATTGCCGCTTTCACTGTAGTTAATGTCTGGATTAACAGCTGCTGTGTTACATTTAATCCTGTACTGCCCGGTGATGCTGCATCATACAGCTCTGAGCTGCTGCAGGACTCCAGCGGTTCTTATGAGGCAGAATCAAACCAACCGCTGGTCATAAAACTGTAACTGACAGAAAACCACTCAAAGGAAAAAGAGGTGCGCCCGAGGGGTAGGGCTGTAACGATACACCAACTCACAATTCGATTTGTATCACGATTTTTGACCCACGATTCGATACACGTAACGATTTTTTCTAATTGAAAAAAATGTGTATTTTTTTTTTTACTTTAATTTTTTTAAAGTATTTTATTTCAACGGCATTTATAACATTTAACTTAATGTAACAAATAGCCTGAACATAGCTGAAGACAATAATCAAAATGATTGAATTATTAACCAAGGATAAAACATTTCTCTTTTCTCTAATAGAATAATGCTTTTTAAAAAATAAAAATAATTGAACTGTGCTGTTAATCAAAAATGAAGTTAAATAACAAATAAGTCCTTGACAGCTTTCTACATCAAACCAGTGTTGTTTTCGTTAACGATGACGATGACGAAATCATTTCGTTGACGCCCCTTTTTTTCATGACGATGACGACACGATGACGAGCTACACATGTCTCTCTGATGACTAAAATATGACGGGACGTGTGTAAATTTTCATTGACGAGACTGGACGAAAATGTGAATCTCTGGTCTGACAGACGTTCATAATGCAGGAAATGTCTACCTATTCTGCATTTATCTGTCTGTCAAAAGTTAAAAAGTAGTTGTATCCTTACTCGCATCCGCCCGAACCGAGACCCGCGACCCGCGGCTCTTCCTGTCAAACCTGACCCGCATGTTGCACAATATCTTGAAGGAATAGTTCACCCTCAGGATGATTTAACTTTATTTTCTTTATTTTTCACTTCCCCTCATGGTGAGCAAGACTCTGGACCACTTTTTTAATATGTCAAATGCAGCTGGAGTTCAGGGCGACTTCTCGTTTCCCCCCAATGGAGTTCGCCAGGGTCCGAGCCAAAAAGGTCCATAAAAGTCCACAAAAAATTGTTAATATTCCTCCATACTGCTCGTCCCATGTAATCCAAGTGTCCTGAGTGGGTAGCGTCCAGAATTTACTTGAAACTACGCCATTTAGTGTATTTTTAGAGTCTAAAAAGGAGTATTGTTTACGTCCATGAAGCGCGCACATGCGCGGTCACGAAACTACGGAAGCCTCGGCGTTCAGAGCCTACTCTGCCGATAATGCAAGCGTAGAAGAAGAAATTCACTGTTTACATTGTGGTAAGAGCGCAAGAGCTCTAAACAAACCGGGACAAACACAGGAGGGGGTGGATATTGATCTAAAAGAAAGAAAGAAAGAAAAAGAGAACGCGCGATCTCGTCTGCCGTGGCTTCCGTAGTTTCGTGACCGCGCATGTGCGCGCTTCCTGGACGTAAACAATACTCCTTTTTAGACTCTAAAAATACACTAAATGGCGTAGTTTCAAGTAAATTCTGGACGCTACCCACTCAGGACACTTGGATTACATGGGACGAGCAGTATGGAGGAATATTAACAATTTTTTGTGGACTTTTATGGACCTTTTTTGGCTCGGACCCTGGCGAACTCCATTGGGGGGAAACGAGAAGTCGCCCTGAACTCCATCTGCATTTGACATATTAAAAAAAAGTGGTCCAGAGTCTTGCTCACCATCTGGGTAAGTGGAAAATAAAGTTAAATCATTCTGAGGGTGAACTATTCCTTTAAATTCACAGCAGTCTTTCATTTTGCTACGTAGGGGCTTTATCTATTTGATTCAGAGATTCCAGCATAAAAGATCATCATCCCTGGTTGTAACAGTGTTCGCTGTTCCCATTACCAGCAGTGCCTCTGTCTCTGCCTGATCTGGAAACGATCCCAATGTTTGATGTTTAAAAAGCGTCTTGTTCAACGAAAAAGAAACGTATTCTCACCGCCACCCGCCCGAACTACATAAATATCCGCCCACACCTTAACCATGATATTAATCTTTGTCATTTCTATCTGCTAAACAGCGTTTTTGCGTGTTACCGTCGGGTATCTGAACTGCTGAGGGACTCTGGTGAACACCTGCGGTCAGACGCGCAGCTGCTTGGCTGCGCTGTTCAAACAGTGGGAAGTTCGTCTCTTTTCAGAGAGCCGGTCTTTTTGATTCGGTTCCCAAAGAGTCGGCTCTTTTGAGTCGGTTCCTAAAGAGTCGGCTCTTTTGAGTCGGTTCCTAAAGAGCCGGCTGTTTTGACTCCCAAATGGTTTGTAATTTAAGATATTTGCAGCCCTATATTTTACCTTAATTTTGCAATAAATTGATGGTTTGTGTGTCAAAAATGTTTTTGCATTCAGTATTTTTATAAGAAGCTTTAAAATTTATTCTATCTTCACACTTTTTTATTAGACAGGGACAGTACATATTAATGAACATATAGCAACATGTTGAATTGTCATTAGTAAGCTAATTAGGATCAGCAGTCCCTTGGCAGGTAAAGAAAAGATACACAATATAATAAAACAACAAAATTAAACTTTCATGTTATTGACATGATTATAATACAAGACAACGCAACTCACTCCCCTCACCATTAACTGCTGTCTTCACTTGCAATGGAACATAGTCTTATTTTCTGTTTTCATATACAAACCTATATGCTCAAATGTAACCGGCAGCATGGTCTCCTTGTGGCCAGTTATTCTTCTTTTTCTTTTTTTTTTTAAATATAGCCTACCTGACAAAAACTAGACTAAAACCTTTTTGATTTTCGTCGACTAAAATTAGACTAAAACTATCAGATACAGAAATGACTAAAATATGACTAAAACTAATAAGCATTTTCGTCAGAAAGACTAAGACTAAGACTAAAACTCAGATAGCTGCCAAAAACAACACTGCATCAAACCTGTTGATTTAAAGCTGGAGTTCTTCAGGAACAGCATCATGTCCACATGTCGGGTGAGAGGCTGCTCTGCTCCCTGCAGAGGACAATTTCAACGGGAAGATGTGGGGAGATGGTGGCGTTATGATGGCCGAGCATGAGCTGATATTAACCCGAAAAAATGATGACATAGCAGCGCGTCTCAGAGAGGAGGAAAGCATTCAGACCTCACTTTCCCGTCGGCTGGAACAACTTATTTTCAGTTGCATCGCTGGAAACTCCAACATGCTGAAAATCAGCTGTTCAAAGTTAAATCAAAGGGAAGGAGGTCTGGACGCTTTCACTGCTCCGCAGGAATCCGCCACTATTGGTCTTATTTGTTCAGGCTGGATCGAAGAATGATAATATTTTCTTTATTATTATTGGTTTATTTCTTCACACATGCGGTGCGCACACGCGCGGTATCCTGTTGGTCGTTTTGTGGCTTTCACGGGGAGTCCCTACCGACACTGGTCCTCCTCTCCGCTCTGATTGGGCGAGCTGTGTGAGGGACCGGCCGGGACTCCACACTGCAAGCGGGGGCTGGTCAGGACAGGACCGCCGCTGATTAACCATCACAAGTCAGAGCAAATAAAAACGCCTGAACCAGCAGCGGAGCAGCGGGGGTTCACCACCGTTCCGTGACGTATCCACCTCTCGGCCGTCCACGCGCTCGGTCCAGCTTGACGTCCTACGCGCGTCTGGCCTGCCGAACACGAACAGGACCCCCCTCCTGTCTTTCTACTGGTCTCAGTGTCTGCAGACCTGCCATCGCTCCTCATCACACACTCCCGAGCTGGATGCGCGCGAGTGACTCATCCCGGTTGAAGGTTTAGGTAACGATGGAAAACTGACAAGTTTCATTTGACACTCACCAAAAAAACGTGACACTTTACCTGGTGCCTTTAAGACAGACGTGTTGTCTGGTTAGCGACTGAATGCTACAATAGCCTGTAGCCCGATGGGAAAAAGTCATATAGTTTTCTGTGATATGAATTTTAAAGCATCTGAACTGGGCTTGGAGGGTGTCGCGATCCTGCCTTCTCCCACCGCGAGACAGGATCGAGGCTCTGAGTGTCACGATTTCGATTTCGATACGGGTATCGTTACAGCCCTACCGAGGGGTCATCTCCGTAGCCAGGAGGCATGACATTTTTCGAGTGTGCGTGTGGCAAGTGCGCGTAGCGACGTGTGGACAACCGTATTTTGACGTTGATGATTTTTTAAAGCCGAGCAAATTGACGTTATTGATGCGTCACTACAGACCTAGGCTGCAGTCTGACCTCACTGTCTTCTGACTGCGTGAACACAGTACATGAATATGTCTGGACATTTTCTTTTGTGTGCTGCAGGCGAGGATTATTAGCATTTCGCATGTGTTTATTAAAACAAAGAAAATTGCTTGTTCACAAGGAATCTACCTTGTGGGATCAATCGCATGATGTGCATCCAGTGCATTATCTTACATTGTGCTGCGATGTCTGAGGACAACGGGTCTCATTCAACGGTTCTTACCAGCAAATTTCTTCTTAATTTCCTCTTATGAACTTTTTAAGAAAAATGTAAGATTCACCAAAATCTTCATATCTTGCATTTGTTCTTGGGTCAGAACAAATGCAATGTCCATTTTTTTTTAAAACTAATGGGTGATGAAGCACTAAATACCAAAAATAACGTTTCCACCCGCGTTTCTCTCCGTTGCCTTGAACAGGCTGTGTGCTGCAAAATGCGCTGCAATTCGGTGTCCAAATTTCCCGCGCTGCCCTGCAGATCGTCAGTTTTGATACAGGAAGAAGACGGTCGCGTTAAAGTCAAAGCGATAGTTATGGATTATTCTGCCGTCAGCAAACGATCCAGATCAATTGAAAGACACTAAAAAGTGTAACTACGGAGAAAAAGGTGAGTAAACAGCATCATAGCTTCAGTTTGTGCTCCGTGACGGCTTGGCTCGTGGCTGCAGTTACCTGAAGCGGCAGTCGCGAGTTTCGTTTCTTAATCTTGCCTCAAGTCCCTTTACAGGTGCTATGACAACAAATGTGCCTTTTCTGGGGTTTTGGGTGTATAATATGATCTGTTGTGCACTGATGAGGCCATGTGAATGTCCAGAGTGAATAAAGTTCCTGTTTATGGTCTGTCAGCTTTGTCTCTTTGTTCAGAAACGGTTGAATCAGACAGCAGCTCATCTTTCTACGTAGTTCATATTCTGCAATTAGAGCACACTATCAAATGAACAGCCCCGCTCCCCTCGTGACATATGCAGCAATATCAACTACATGAAATAGTTTATACTGATATGTTGTCACTGCTTTAAATGGATTTACATTCTGAATTGTTCATGAATTTAAACTGAAAACTCTAAAAGTTCACCAGCCAATCTCTCCTAGAAAGCATGGCCCCATTTAGATTTCAGTGGACTCTAACAGATGGCCGCAAGGGTGACTCTACCATCGTCCAATCAAATTGCTTGCATATGTTGATTCCTATGATGACTGCGTGATTAGTGAATGCATTTCATGCTCAATTTCAGGACTCTCTGATCAGTGTAATGCAAAGCAGCCATCTGACTGAATCAGGCCGGTGATTTTCCCTCCCGGATGATCGCTGCTTTACTGAACCTGTCTTCTTCTGCTGATCCTCCAGATAGTTGTGCTTTAACTTGGTGTTGTTGCACATATGCTAGATGTAAATTTTAAGTTTAGGATATGTACAGGACCTTGCTTGAGAGGAAAACTGCTGATTTAAATGAGTTATGGCTTCTTTTAATCCTTCAGAACAGACTTTTTTCCACCACCACATCAGACTTGTTCAGCAGATTAGCCCGCTCTTGCTCACATTTAACTTTCCTTTGATTTGAGCAAGCACATGCTCTTAAGTAAGCAGTGAGGATGTATAATCTATTGTAGTATGTGATGGAGAAACACAACTCCACCTCCACACTTCCTGGGAACAGCAGGCAGAACTGATTGTTCTGTAGCCAGAACATAGCATTAGTGAAAACAGGGAATGTTGTTAATCAGATTTAGAGTATCCAAAAAGGAAGAAGACGTCTCTCTCCCCTTTATTCAGACTGATTTAGATTTATTCACACCACTTCAAAAGAGAAGTAAGGAAGTTATCCCACTTATTAATCATGTATTAATATCATGGCTGTTATCAAGAGGCAGTCTGATTTCAGAGTGGTGTGACAGTGTGACTGTTGTATGCTGAATTTACACCATGGGCCGTGGGTCCATGATACACTACAAGTCAAAAGTTTGGGATCACTTTCCCATGAAATCCAACAGGGCAGTGATCCCCAAAACCTGACAAAATTAATAGTAAGTAAAAAAAAATAAATAAATAAAATCATAACAATGATTTTGGATTGTTTTTCACCAGAAATATTAAAAACAAACACAGAATAAACAAGTACGATGAGGCTTCTAAATGGAAATTTTGTTGAACACTTTGAGGCAATCAGGTCATTTCTGTAATGTTCGATAACACTTCTGCCCCTGTTGACAGGTATTTTGGTCCACTGTTCATGAGCAAGGGGCTCTAATTTGTGTGTGACATTTTTTAATTATTCTTTTCAACCACAACTAAAAAACAATATTCTATTTCACTAAATTATAATTTAGTAATTTTTATTGTTTGTTTCCTTCTTATTTGACTAAATATTGTGAAAATATCAATTTGAGGTAGACTTTCCCATGAAAGTGATTCCAAACTTGTGACCGGTAGTGTATCTGGCTCTCAGATGCCGGGCTCGGCCGTGACTCGACTCTTGGATGTCGGGTTTGGTCGTGACTGGACTGTCAGATGCCAGGCTTGGCTCTTGGACGGTGGGTTTGGCCGTGACTCGACTCTTGAACGTATGGCTTGGCTGTGACTTGAATCTTGAACGTCTGGCTCGGCCGTGACTCGACTTTTCGGACGCTGGGCTCGGCCGTGTGTCAACTCTCTGACGCCGTGCTCAGCCATTGGGGTGACTCTTTGACGCTGGGCTCACCGGTGGTACTACTCATACGCTGGGCTCAGCCGTGGGTTGACCCTGGGAGGATGGGCTTGACCGGGGTTTGACTCTCCGGGGTTTGACTCTCCGGGGTTTGACTCTCTGGGCTGGAGATGCGCCAGATCATATCTGTGACGGGGCAAGCCTCAGTGCCGTCTGAAATAAAACCTTGTATCACACAACATAACAACACTGGACTGCATAGGAATCACACATTTAGGCATTTCTTGTCAGTTTTCATGTGGTACAAATTTCCATGTGTAATACTAAAGGAATCGCTAGTGACTATATCTGTCACAAAGTGACAAAAACCACAGACAATTAACACCCAGCTGTGCAGTTTTCCACATCTTCATGCAGTGTCAACACTTTGGTCTCTCTTTTCGTCCCTAATTTAATACAGTTAGAAAGAATTGGGACAATTTAATGAGATTGTGGTTGGTTTTCACTTTCAGAAGACATTTAAAATTGAGTTTTCCTTTTTAAGAAGTGTAAAAATAAAAAAGGAGGAATAGTGCAGCTTTGAATACTTTCTAATTTCTTCTCTTTTGTTTTATACCACAGTGAAGTGTGTTAATTTAAACAGCATGAGGGACAGCATTCACCTCACAGACTTCCTGAAAACAAAACACCAATTATCAGGCAAAAGTGATTAAGTTTAGCTGTTAAAGCTTAAAACTGTAGACAATTAGTTCTGACTTTTGTGGACAACTTTCATTGACTTGTTACCTCAGTGGTTGGCTCACTTTTATCCTCCTTTTAGCTTTTGACAATTCACTTTTCTGCTAGTTAGGGGAGAGCCATAAACGGCTGGTGATTAATGAGGTATGAGGTGGACATAAGCAAGTTTGTCTTTATATGTGTGTGTTGTTGCATCGCTTGTTGCTGTGCAAAGAGGAAAATTAGCCCATCACACGTCAGCGCGGAGCTGTGTGCCACTTGCTTTGTTGTGCACACACACACTGATCCATATGTACATGCAAAGTCTTTTCCTTAGAAAGAGTGATGTCATTTAATAGTCTAACAGACACTAAAGTATCCGGACGGCAGCCGCAGATTCTACTGCTATACTTTGCAGCTGTGTTTGGTCATTAAATTAATATGAAAATAATTGCTTTTGGACATTTCAAAATAGTCATCGATTCGGGACGTGCACCATTGTGATCGATTTAATAATGAATCAGTACACTCCTATTGTAATAGTTCTTGTCATTATTACCATCTTGGTAAACAGGTAAACAGCTATGAGACTTTTTAAATATGGCGGGCTGGAAGAAGCGGAGCTCACGTAAGGGGCGGGGCTTGCCAGTTCTACCAATCACCAAACATCTACGTATTTCAGTTCCTATGGAATCCCCGAAAAGACCCTGCCTCGGTGTAGGAGCTAAAAAGGTTCTAGGAACTGGGGTCCGAGGTCCCTGGCTCCTATTTGTCCGAATGGGCAAAAAAACGGCCTGGTTCCTGAAAAGGTTATAGAAACTCCAAAAGGTTCCTACAGTCAGAAAGCACCTATTGTGATACCATGTTGGAGTAAGAGAAGTCAGACCTTGTTAGAATAAACTAGCTTGGGTAGTCGTTGCATGAACTTATGCAACTAAAGAGCGTTCACTAATCTCCTGATAACAAGGTCTGTATCCTCCATTTAATCTGTACCTTTTCAACAAAACAGTTTTGATCCTACTGATGTGAAATCAGGCCGAAATCATTTCATCTCTCCTATTTCCTGCAGTTATTTGGAGATAAAACATTTTAAAAATAGCTGTAAATATTATGCTAACCTCAGTAGAGTGGTCCATGCATTGTGTTTTCACAGTGATAACAATACAGCCAGCGACTTCCAAGAGAAGCATCAACTGTAAGTACAACATCGTGCTTACTGGAATGTCTGGCTGCAGGCTGAAAACATTCTCTCTCCTGGCAGCTCAAACACCTCTGAGCTGAATTTTTACACAGTCTTGCACCAAATAGATGAAAATGCACAAACACGCTTCGGCTCGTGGTTAAAGTGGTTTATTCAAATCAGACAAACATCAGCGACAACAATCAGGTTAGAATCAGAACTCCAGGTTCACCGTCATGAACGGGAAATGCTAAAATCTGTCTTAGATTTTCACACACAATACTTCAATAAATCTGAGCCTCTGGATGCCGGGCTACATTTGCAGAGATGGTGTTGTGCAAAAGTCTTGAGCTAACTTTCTACCGTGGTCTTGAGTATTTCTGTAAACATTGGCTGCTTTTTCACTTACTCTGACTTTCCTTAACTCTGACTATTTTAAAACGAAGACTTTATTTTTTTAATTCTTATTGTGATTGTATGTTGATTCTCTAAACTCTACATGGAATCAGTAAGACATGAGCTCGCATTACCTCTACACATAACATCTTTTTAAGCACTTTGTTATCGGGGCAAAGACATAAACTGGTCTGGTTTCTTTGTTTACATCTACAGAATGCCAAGAATAACACAGTTGACAGACTCAGAAAACTATCTTTGCACCAACAAAGAGATGTTAGCTGAAAAATGTTCATATCTCACAATGGTGTGCAGCGTGTCCTTAAAACTGGACAAGTGTTGGACAGAAGTAGAAGTGTCAGGCTTAAAAAACACTATCATCAGCAGCAGAAGATCCGGGGCCGTATTTATCAGCATCTTCAAGCCATTTTAGTCCTAAGTGCTTAGAATTTGTGGAATTTACTCCTACTGTTAAACTTGACACTAAAAGCTATTTATTAACTAGTCTAAGGCTGCGAACACACCAAACGCGATTTGCCCTCGGGAGGGCATCGAAAACCCTGTGGCGCGTTGCGCGCGGTGCGTCTAGGCGCATTACATGCGATTCGCGCGGCGAGTTTTGACATTTTGGGCATTTGCAGTGCGTAATGCGCTCCTGAGGCGCGGTGAGCGTGCCTTGGCTGAACATCCCTCACCGCGCGTTCGGGCGTCAAGATGCTGAAAATCAAGCATCTGACTTTTTAGTGACCAAGCGTCCAACTTTGGGCGTCAGGAGCGCTTTTGACGCCCAAATCGCGTTTGGTGTGTATGCAGCCTAAGAATCACTCCTCCTCCAAATATTTTAGAGACCTCCAGAGGAGTCTTAAGTGGGCAGGAATTGCCACTAGAGGGAGTTGCCACTAAAGGATGTCACTGAGGCCAGAGAAACATGCACGGACGTTCCGGGAGCTGAAGGACGTTTTGGCTTCAAAGTTGTACTTCCATGGTGATGTCATTAATATTTCTGTGTTCTCCATTATTATTGAATGCATTCTGCATCGTTTCTGTTTAAAAAAACCTTCTGGTATCTTTGTATCCAGCTGTATTTGTATACTAGAAGAGAGGCTTGTGGTCCAACGGCAGCTTTTCCGGGTCCTTCTCATGAATTTCCGTCTGATTGGCTGGCTCCCATCAGTGTATGAAGGAAGCTCCGCCCTCCGCTCTTATTTTGTTACAGACAGGAAATAGAGCCGACAAACAAGTTTGTTCCGTCATGCTAACAAACAGTTAGCTAATTAGCTTCTCAACTCCGAAGCTACAGTCGTGCTGTCTTTACTTCTAGTGTGTAGTGGAGGGTTACCTGCCTTCCAATGGACAGATAGAAAACCCACGTGGGATACGCTATTTGCAATGTGACGTAGAAGTGCGAGGCTGTTCCCGATTCGCTCTTTTCTTCGTATTGTTTCTGTGATGAGGAAGCACAGCCGACTGGGGGGAACGCAACGCTAGCAAGTCAGCATGTGTAAGTAAACAAGGGGAAACCCTCCGTATTTCAGAAGGAGCAAGTTAAACGGGTTTTCAGTGGAAGGAGGCCTTTAAGACTACAAGCTGATCAAATGGTAATGTTGTACAGAATGGCTATAATTTATGTTAAGGGTTTAGTAAGGGATGTAATCTCACCAGTAACCACGTGCAGCAGAACTTCATGCTGGGATTTAAAGCCATACTTTAACAAGAAAAGGAACATGAACTGCATATCCGTTACAGTTTCTCACAAAATAACGTTTCATAGTGATAACATCAGTAAGAATAAAATAACTGGTGGCCACGCATCACTAAAGCGCAGCCACAAAATGTCAGCCCACAGCTAGACATTAATAAATCTTGGACACGATAACCAAGCCGTGGCCATGCGTTACAAATGCCTTGAAACATAAGTCTTGGCCAGTCGTTATGAATGCATGAACTTGCAGCATGATATTTTTTTTCTTATTGATGCTGCTGGCATGTTGTCCAAAATGAACTCCTCTTGCCATTATTGGATTTTTTATATCAGCCTATATGTGACTGGTAAAACTTCTCCAATCGCTCCTATTCCAAAGTTAATGCTCCTAAATGAGCCTAAACATCATAATTAAGAAGAATAAGAACGTCTGTCTGTTCCATTCAGACAGGTCAGTTCAGTGGACGTAGAAGTGACATAATCCAAAATTCTATTTACGGGACCTGGTACTGTCATAACCATCCTGAGAGTGACACTCTTAAGCCAGGATCAAACTACACGACTTTTTCCGTCGTTCACGATGGTCATATGTCACATTAACAGAAATTGTGTCATAAAATCGTACGGTGTCGTGTTACTCACGAGTGGTCACACTACAAGGATTGCACCAGACAGACAACCGTCTGATCGTCGCGTGGTGTCGCAAAAGACAACACGAAACGGGAGGCGGGACAAGCAGCTGTCAATCAGTCACTTGGTTTGGAGTCTCTGAATTGACTGTTTGGGTGACTCATGAAATGGAAAGTGGACGGAGACATCAGTTCCCTCCATTATTGTGACCAACATGAACTATTTGTGTATTCTGCCTGTTCCAGTTGTTCTGTCGAGCGGGTTTTCATTTGTAACTAAACAGGATTAAATCCATGATGCGCACAGAAAGACTCGCTGCTCATCTTTGAAAAACAGCTTTGAAAGAGAGAAACTGGGCTCTGATCAGCGCTGTTGCTTCCACCAGGTGCATCACGCACCGCGCGCAGGACGCCCAGTGCCAAGCGAAGCCAAAACCATCAGGCTGACCACAGTCTGCTGCCACGAGAGCAAAGTCCAGCCGACCCAGTGACGCTACTTTTAAAAAACTGCCATAAAGTGAAATAAAGTGTGTTGTTCTATACGAACGCATACAGGTGCGTCCTCACGTCATTCACTGAACTCCATCAGTTCAGAGCGCACGCTGGAAACCATGGCAACCACATGAAACCACACACGCATGATAAACTGAGAGCTGTGCAGCAGCAGCATCGCTGTGTCTATATTCTGCATCCAGTGTTCAGATGGTTAATTAGCTTTGATGATCACGCGTAATGTGGATAGTTACGGCTGAGTGCACGAGCGCGCATGGGTGTCATATTTGCTCATCTCATTGAGCGCAATGTCTGTTATGTTGCGGTGTTTTTATTTAAACAAAGTGATTTTTCTGTGACTTTGTCAATGATTTATTTGAGAGCGTCACATTCGTGCACGTTTACCTGCTGTGAACTCCTGTTGACTGTTACTATTACTGATAGAACGCACATATCTGGTGGTTATGTTTCGAGTTGATAAAGTAATGTTTTATTCAAGAGAGATACACCCTTTTGAATGTTCGTGGAGGTTTAACACTGTTGAAAATAAATTTGGCACACTCAGTCTTGCATTTCTTTTCTTTTTTTCTGGAGTAAACTGATGCCACAGCTCCATAAATCTCTCCACCTCTCTACCGGAGAGCGGCTGCGTCTCTCCTCCTTTCCTCCACTGTTATTTGTGTACCGGCGCACCTGAGCGTCTCTCTGGTAGAGGCGAAAGGCGCGCTGTCCTCCTATTGGTCAATATGAAGGGACATGTCGTGGGACGTGTCACACTAGACGGACAAAACCAAAAAATTCTGACACGCCAGTCTTTCTGCGTCGTGGTCGTGGAGCGTCGCAGATGCCAAATCGCCGATCGCTGATTGTGTCACATTACACGGAGCGAAGACACGACGTCCTACGACCCGACAACGCAGAATCGTGCACGACAGTGAGCGACTGTCTGCGACGCCTCCGTCGGGCCAAAATCGGGCTAAATTCGTGTAGTTTGGACCAGGCTTTAGTGTAGATTTAGTCCTACACTTTGCTAAAAGCGTGACTGAGAAACTTGATAAATGCAAGTGCAGCTTTTAAGTTAGAATGTTTTTTCCTCCAAAGAGTGATCTTGGGACTAATTCTAAGAAGTTTGGTAAATACGGCCCTGGTTTAGACCTGACACAGGACCTGAGAGATGCATATGGACCCTCAGATGATTAATCTGCAAAGAGGAGCTTTGGAATCATGTCAATCACTGACTGTAGAGCAACTTTTTGCCTATGTTTTATATTTCTATTTTCACATTTTAGTAAGTAACTGAACATAATTTCCATTTTCTTGGTGACATAATATCAAATTGGGGGTGGCTTGGAACTTTTGCATGCACTCTTGAATTTCTTTTTAAAGGAGAACTGTTGATGTGTCACATTTGTTTTAGCATTGGTTTATAGAAGTCAGCTGCTTGGCTAAAGGTAACATCTTATTGGGGCAGTTAATGGAAACGATGCATCAATAATTCCACCTCCGCAAGGATTAATAGTAAATGTGTTACAAAACTTGTATGAAAACTCTTTGTGGCTCCAGAGAAATGTTTGTGATGTGTGGTAAAATGAGTGGACATGGAAATGAGTGGCTATAGCCAGAATAGAGCATTCCAGATCTTCTGAGACTCCAGTAGGTGCTGCTAGCTAGCATCCCTCATCTAAGACAACTGTTGACAGGTGAATTGCTTTGTTGGTTGCATTTTGTGGCCAGATGTTTATCCACAGCCTTGTTTTTCTTGTCAGCCGGTTTTCCGTGTATCTGGGATATAAATCAGCTAACATGTTCTTAACTAAAGCCAGTTTCCCACTAAAGCAGCAGCTGATGGGTGTGATACAGCTAAAAATGGGATCAACAGGGTTTTTTTTTTTTTTTTGGAGTGTGTCTCTGTGTTGTATGATTGTTTTAATACTTGAAATCTGTCCAAACAAATGAATTCCACTCTCGCAGCTGGAAGGTTTTACTCACATTTACTGTTGTGGATGTAACGTGCAGATTTGTTTATTCATTACCTTCACTGGCATAGCCATTTAAGCATGCATATAAAAACAAAAATGATTTCTAATCATATTCTTTCATGTTGTTCCACTGCGGCAAGTCAGACTGGAACAGATTCCCTGCCAGTGATGGTATTAAAAGGCCTTTTTCTGAGGCAGTAATGGTTGCACAATGGGGGTTGCGTTTCACTTATTTTATGAGTGGTGGAGAGAAAGCTTAGGGATCAGTGTTCTCTCTGGCATAGATGTGCGTGAGCTTGTGTATTTGTGTGTGTTGGGGGAATTTGGCTTGTTAAATGTGAGAATTTCAGTGTTTCCCGGACGAGATATCTGTGCTACGCTCCCCTGGTTTGACATCAGGAAAAGGTGAATATCAAATCCTGATGAGGTTTGGACATTTATAGGCTATCTCTATCCATTAAAGTCAAACTAAATCTGTTTCTTTTTTACTTGTCCTTAAAGAAATTAAAGTAAGGGCTTGTTAAAAGTGGATGCTAAAGTTTGCTTATGCATGCTTTCAACACCCTCTTGTGTTGTCCGCTGCTTTGGCTTTTCTAACTTTTTCATGTTTAACTGCTCCAGCATGTCAGACTTGGCATAATGATCCCCAGCAAGACTACGAGTTTTTCCTTCAGTTTGGGTAATTAATGTTATTTTGAGTTGTGCATGTTCCTCAGTAGATCCAGTCATAGCTCCTGTTACATGTTAGTGTGTTTAAGTTAGATGTGTTTGTTTGGTTTTGATTATAGGACATTGGGTGGGCCTTGACTCTCGTTATTGGTCCAATGGGAGGCAGGCTGTTTTCCCTCTGGAGATAATGCCAGGTCCTGGTATCCTGGTTTACATTGTAGCAGCTGACTGATGTCAAACAGAGCGGGCTGGCCAGTGACTTTAACCTCTGTAAGATGATAGCGGAGTTTACCACACGAGCACAGTTTGGATAGTATCTAGAGACTTTTGATAAATTAGCTGATATTTTTCTCATAGGGTCTGACTCATCCCTCTGATAAAACAGAGATGTTCGTTGTTGTTTCAATGTGCTGGGAATGGGTTGGTTGAATAGTGGCCTTCCTGTGTTTGCATGTTCTCCCCGTGTATGCGTGGGTTCTCTCTGGGTACTCCAGCTTCCTCCCACCATCCAAAGACCTGGGGTCTCATTTATAAAGCTTGCTTACGCACAAAACAGGGCCTGAAAATGGCGTAAGTAATTTTCCACGCAAAGTTTCAGATTTATAAAAACAAACCTGACGGGAAAATGTGCGCACCTGTACGCAAACTCTGAACTTTGCGCACAAACATTTTGGAGATGGGAAACTGGCGGCACTGCTGGTAAGATGATGAGCTGAAGCCACGATCATGCATTTAACCATCATATCAGACTGGAGACCATCGTAAACCCCCGTCTGTTCCTGGATTGAGCTGTACGATCCATCAGCCTCATTTCAGAGCTACAGTAGCTGCAGCTTCAGTTATATAGGATGACAGTTATTGGTAGGTTACCTGTAACAAGGTGTGGAGGCTGATTGTAATTACTGAGGAAACGGTGACACTCGTACATGATGCTTCACAACGGACGCGCTGCACTGCTGGAAGATCATGGAAAGAAGAGGATAAAGATGGAGAGAGTTTTTAGAAACCACCAATATTCCTACATGATTACTGACTGATGCCGATAGATTCCCCTGAGCAACCTTCCCGAACTGGGGATTCTTAGATCATTTCAGAGGGTCGCCAGACGATTGTAATCGCTGTGAACTACATTTAGAATTTTTAGGGTTGTCAAAATAAACCTGTTAATGCAGGAGATTAATCTGTAGGAATATAAACGCATTCATTTTCTAATAAATAAATTAGAGCCTAACTCATAATAAAAATTGCAATTTAGCAATATCTTGCAAAAGCCCCTTCTCATATCTTGGTCAGCTAAGTTGTTTTTTTAAAATTATGTTTTCTTACAGTTGTGTACATATGTATGATTATTGTTGCACTTGTACTTTTTATATTATTGTTATGTTAGATAGATGTTATGTTGTAAAAAAAACAAAACAGTATTACAAACATTGAATTTCCCTTCTGGGATTGATAAAGTATTTTTCATTTAATTTCATTAATAATCCACCAAACCCCCGTTATCCCCCTAATTCATTAAGATTCAGACAGTTTTCCAGCCTCACATGTAGATGCTGCAGGATGATCTGAAATGTCGCACAATAAAGAGCTCAGCTGTTGCGGGGGTCAGGAACAACAACGTCTGGTATCTGGGGGGGTCGTAGCTCAGAAAGTTTGGGAACTCCTGGATCTGTGTGTTAAACTGGCCGAATCCGTTTAATCCCGGTGCGCAGTTGTTGACCACAACGCGCTCCGGTGTGCAGCAGCCGTTGTGTTCATTCACCGCTGCAGCAACGTGCCGTCACTTCTGTTTATCTGTGATTCCACTGTGACGTCCAAATATAACGTTCTTTCAACGTTTCACCACCAACAAGCTCCTCCACTTCATTCTCCATGAAACTGCGTTTTCTCGTCTTCTCAGTCCCCACGATCAAGTTTAAATGCCTCAGATCAGCTTATTTATATGCAAAAATATCCATGAGGTGCTTTGCATTGACCCTTCATGGTAGAAAGTGGGCGTGTAGGGGGGGGATATGAGCCAAATTCACCTGCGCAAACTTCCAAGGAGAGTGTGATTTATAAAGGGGAAACTGCTTGGATTTTTGCGTACTCCTGGTTTTATAAATCTAAATATTTTTCGGTGTAAGCAAACTTTGGGTTTTTGGCGCACGTACACTTTTAGTATAGATCCTGCGCACAGTTTTATAAATGAGACCCCAGGTCATTTAAGCTTTTGCTGAATTACCTACTTATAATAAATATCAAATTAAAGCCGTTTTCAGACTTGCATTGTGGAACATGAGCGGTAAAGTTCATCCGCTCTTTAAACAGACTCGTCTTTTCAAACATGCTGCTTCCTTGCGGTCTTATCGTGTCCCGGTGCTTTCATGCATCACAAAATGTTGCAGAAAAGTCAGCACAGCCCCCCCGCTCTCCCTTCAACTCTGTCCAGAACATTTTCTTGTGTTTTCAGCCAAAACGACAGCCGCAACATTTCCGCTCTTGTGACATGTAGAGCAGCCGGTACATGTCCGCTACATCTCCAAGGTATAAGACCGGTACGCAAGTCTGAATGCAGCGTTATAAAGGACAGAGTTCACAATATTACCGCTTTCCAGTGGAAGTCTGAAAGGAGAATAACACTGAATTCCAATTCAGCCTTTGCCTGGTCTGCGTTTGTGATTGGTTTGGATGAAGGAGTGACTGCAGTATCATGCTACCTGATAGGCTACAGCAGAAAACTGTGCTTCTGTATTGAACTTTTATTGACTTTTTTTTTTTTTACACTGAAAAAACCTCTATCGATCGATCGATATATATATTGATATTGAATTATCGTCCAGCCCTACATTTAAATGTATTTATTGTAGGCCTCATAATAAAGTGTTAATTTGACATGCACTCACACAGAATATTGCTTTAAATAAAACAAACCAATAACTAGAAATTATATCAGTCAAGGAAGCAGCAAAAACGCAATTGCTCCAATGTTATTCGGAGAAAGAGAAACAACTGTAATAATGTGGAAAGAAAATATGATGCTTTTAGAACCAGAACACGGAGCAACAGCTGATCTAAACAAGTTCAAACAGTTGAGCTTAGCATGGATTTATGGACATGACCTCAACGCACATATCAGTGATGGTTGGTGTTTCGTGCACAAGATCCTCATTCTTCTCACAAGTATCGGTGTCCCGATTCTGGTGTTGAAATTGGAAATTTCAACACCAGAAATTCGGGGTCCTCTAAATTAGTATTCATTTCATCCATTTGTTGTGTATTCTTTTGCTTAAAGGGACTTTTTAGTGTCTTTCAGTTGATCTGGATCGTTTACTGACAGCAGAAGAATCCATAACTATCCCTTGCAGTCAGGGCTCCAGACTGATTCCTATTAGGTCGCATATGCGACCTAATTTCTTTGAGGTGCGGGTCAAATTTTAATAAGGCAGCACCAGTGCGACTTGCGACAGAGAGAGAGACAGAGAGAGAGAGAAAAACCCTCCCTGCCACAGCCCTGAGGCACGGGCAGCTGTGCTGGCGCATTAACGCATGTTGTGGTTGATGAAGGGTTGGGTCATATCATACCGTTCACAGTAATACTGGTGCAATGTCGGGGAATGACAAGAAAATGAAATGTCATGATAGAATATGGGCGAATTGCACATGCGCACTGCCGTTGTTTTAGTGCTGGCAACCGCACATGCAGCCAGCCTAGACCGAGGAGGAGGAGGAGGAGGAGGAAGGCAACAGCAGCGCATTAGCTTACTGTAAAGCTTGTTCCATCCTCGGTGAGAAGCGAGAACTTTTTTCTTGTTCTCAAGGCCTGCAAGAACAAGAAAAAGGTTCGTTTTGGTCATTTCATCCACGTGAAGCTTCATCTGCGACGGGGTGGTTATTAATGCAGGAGGGGGATGACTGGGAAAAACTTTGTTCGTCGCAGGCGGGTGGGGTTGCGCACGCGGTGGTATCCGTGTATCTAAGGCCCAATCCTAAACCGCTCCCTGCACACCATCCCTTAACTATCGAGTGTCACTCCAAACGAAGTCACACTTGCAGCTGTGGAGGCGCTTTGATTGGAGGTGGAGGGTGTTAATGAGAATGAGACGCCCTCTTCCCTCCACTGGAAAAGGAAAGCAGTCATCATTGTGGCAACACAAACGCGCCCGTGTCAAATAAATCTGTGTGGAAATACTAACTCACACTCGTGTGAAGAACAATGTTTTATGTTAAATAAATAATAATAATCATGATCCTAAACAATTTAATGAATGACAAAAATTATTATAATCACTACTAATAGGCCTAATAATTATGACTACTACTAATGATCATTTATCATTATCATCATTATTATCATTATTTATTATTATTATTATTATCATCATCCTTATTATTATCATTGTGCCAATAAGAGGATTATAATCCTCTTTTCTGCTCGATCATTCCCATCCATGAGCGCCAGTGGTTTGAAGGATACCTACAGCGCACCTGTCATCGCTTTTTTCCCCCATAAAATGACTTAATTCATGATTTTCTGTCAGTATTGACAAACATGCATGACACATGCGGAACTCATGTGTGGAACTTGACTGTTTCCTCCTCCATTTAGCCGTTGCACCCACTGCGAAATTCTGGCTAATCTGCACTGATGCAGACTCGCTGATTAAGGGCTGAACAGTCCACTCGCCGTCTGCCCTACACGGTTTGGGACGTCCCTTAATATGGCAGGAATGCCCAAACGGAGGGGTAGTGTGTAGGGGTAATGTTTTAGGGGCCGGTTTGGGATTGGGCCTTCATGTCACGTGCTGTATATTTTCTCACCCGCTTGATCAGCTGTTTGTTAAAGCTATCTGTTTAACGTGGAAGTGATAAGTTTCCACTTCCAGCTTGTCTGCGTTAACCCCGCCCGCCTCGAATGTCCGAGTGATCACTCAATATTTCTCCCAGAAACGCTCTGCTTATATAAATATGATGGAATAATATGGAATCAATGCAGGACGAGGGCCAAAGATCTCCAGCTGCTGTACATGATCAACCTCAGGATATGCAGCCCAGTTCCAGTAGCAAGGACTGACACTGCAGATTTTATACAGTTATGAAATTATTTTTAAAGTTATAAAAGTTATCATTTATAACTTTAATGCACATCAGAAGCAGCTGCTTGATAAAGTGATTGTAAAATTTCATTTGCATAAATAAAGTTGTGCAATTTTCAAGTATTTTGTCTCGTGTCAAGATTCATATCATCAGCTATATCATTATCGTAAATTTGATTATTTATATTGTGATAAATATTGCCCTGCCCTATTGATGATAAAATATTACTTTCTGGCTCAGTCTCTTGAGTCCCCTCTCCCCCTCCCTCCATCTGTCTGTCTGCACTGGTCTCTGATCAGCTGCATTGATAGTTTAGTTAATGTTGTCTACAGCAGTAAATATTTATACAAATAAGGCAAAGAAATTGCAGATTAAAATTTTTTTTTTCAAATATCAAGTTTAGGCCATTGTTATTTACATTAGGAAAAACTATGGTACGTAAATTAACACAACTATCATCATGATAAAGTCATGTGTTAATACCATGTTATACGAAGAAAAAGTGGCGCTACCAACTGAAAAGGTAGGTTGCACCAGCGCTACACGTGAAAAAGTTAGTCTGGAGCTCTGCTTGCAGTTTTTGAATTTTTCCGCGACCTTCTCCTTCCTGGATCAAAACTGTCGGGGACGTGGATGCGGCATCAATGACGTCTCATCCGCAGGACAGTGCAGGAAATTCGGCTACCGAATTGCAGCGCTTTATGCAGCACACTGCCTGTTCAAGGCAACGGAGAGAGACGTGGGTGGAAACGTTCTTTTTGTTTTTTTAACGATTCATCACCCATTAGTATTAAAAAACTGGACATGCATGTTTATTCTTTCACAATTCCTGCCTCTAGTCCCTTTAAGGTTCAAATTTAAGTAACTATGGTTAATAATAATGGACTTTTTTTCTCATGCCTACTGTTGCTGACTGCAGTTTTCTGAGTAATGTCACGTCATCAAGACTTTTTACACATTCCAGTAAACAAAATAAGTAAAAGTATGTGTTTCATGCTGATATTGTATCGTATTGATATTGGTATTGGCTGGGCCGTAACTAGGGTTATGAAACTAGTGAGGTGCAAAACCATGCGAGCCCACAATGCACAAGCAAAAAAAAAGAATTTGAGCACTTGTTTATAAATAAAAAATAAAATATTAAGTGTTTCAAACTGTGCAATTACACAAATACCAATCATATAATATTGTTGACTTAATTTTTATAAACATTTGACACTCATATGCTATAGCCTAGCTCAGAAGAGCTAGCTCTGAGAGCCAATGCTTCATAGTGAATCAGAAAAGCCGGCTCCCAGTTCTTTTAGGAGATCACAGTACTTTGTTGTGACTGGCCCCTAAGGAAGCAATGCTGCCAGTCACATTTGAGCATATAGACAGGTTTCGAGGCCAAAACCATGGGAGCCGCCATGTCTGCTCGTTTCTGCCAAGGGCTTCCGGTTACCACGGTTACAGGATATTTTACACTGAGGACATACACAAATTAACAACACACATAGGAAGAGCTCCCGAACTCGATGACTGAAAAGTGGATATTGTAAAACCCAAAAAGCGTCTTGGACATTTTGTGCCGTACGTTACTGCAGCAGCTTGTGAAAACAGTTAAATATGACCCTTGTAAACTGAGCGAATTCACCATAGGACGGCAGCCACGCAGCTACGTGACCGACCACCGGGTGCAGCCGCTGTCTCAAACTCTCCATTCTCCTTAACTCGAAGAAAGAAAAAAAATCCACCGTAACCACCACTCAAGCCTTCTAGCAGGAATCATCCAGACACTGGCTCGGTGTTGAACATTTGTCTTCGTGCACACTAAACTACCGTGTGTGTAGCTATCAACACACAGCCGACTGCGTCACTATGTAAGTCTATGGCATTCCTGTTTATCACCATAGGACTCAACAAAGTACAAAAATACTGTATACAGTATCATGCTACCTGATAGGCTACAGCGGAAAACTGTTTCTATATTGAACTTTTATTGACCCTCTTTTTTTGCTATTGAAAAAACCTCTATCGATCGATATATATCAATATTGAATGTTTGGTCCTTACCTCTCATTCAGGTCTCCCCGCGCGAAGAATCTCTTCTTCTTCAACTTAAAAACTGAAACATCTTTCTATAAATTAAATTTTCTTTTCTATTTTTTTGGTATTTTTGGTAAAATAAATATTTTTTTATTTAAAGAAAAAAATCCCAGGAAATATTAACTGAGGTATTTACCTTGGGTACCTCATAGCGAGTTATCGCCTTGGGTATCTGCAAATATTGAAGGCTGTGATACCGGTATGGTATCAGAAGTGAAGACGTTGTATGGCGACACCCTTACCATCTTTTGTGTCCAAGAGCACAAGAGGATGACATTTATCTTGGCGTTATCATTTTTCTTTAGTTTAATTTGTTCTTGTAAATATGTTCTTAAGCAGTAAGATATTAAAGAGGAGGTTTCATGTCATTCTCATTCATGGTTCCCTCAATCACAACACTGCCTCATGCAGTCTTTTGCTGTTGTTCAGGGCGTTGTATTTTCTTGTTTGCAAAGGAGCTACATTTTATAACATTGTTTGTGTAAAATGGCAACTTGGGATATTGTACTACTGAATGCATTCAATGCCATTTCTGACCTGGAGGTACATTTCTAGAGTCAAAGCGGCTACAAGGGAGTTTGATTGGTACTTCATATATTGCACAGCACCCACTCCTGCTGAGGCCTTTCAGAATTTACAACTTGCATTTGATTATAAGAACAACTTTTCATCTAAAACTTGTCTTAAAGGATAATTAAATTTTTTTCAACCTTGACCTTATTTCTAGGAGTTTTTACATGCATTTACTCACTGGTAACATTTCTGTGTCAGTAGCTGGGTTTCCATGACACTTTTTCGAAAGATAAAAGCGATATTTCTTGAATTTCGAAAGAGTACAATAGCGATGTGTAGGTGTTTCCATAGGGGATTATCACGCTTACCGGAAGTTCCCGGATTTTGGCACTTCCTCTTCCGGGCCATGTTAACGACAGCCGTTTCTGCTCTGTTATACTGTTTAAATCGGATAAACTCCAAACATATTTAAGTTTTCATTCTAGACTGAAGTGATACTGGATCAAAAGCTGGATCAAAGCGATCGATTCGCCGCGGTGAAGGGCCGAACTTTATAATAAAACACACGTTTGTTTGTCGCCGGTGGGGCACAACACCGGCACTTCACAGCATGCTAGCATTAGCCAGCTAACGTTTACTGACGTGCTTAACATTGTGCGTTTTAAAACACACAAACATCTGAAAATCGGGTCTGTACCCCCCCCCCCCCCCCGTTTCCAGTGGAACAACTGGGGACTGCCAAGAAAGGAGACGTTTTCAGATGCTTGTGTGTTTTCAGCCGCACAAAGTTAGGCACGTCATCAAGCTGGCTAATGCTAACCTGCTAACAGTAGTCCGTCAGCTACTACTCTGTTAAACTTTGTAAATCGGATTAACGCCAATGCCAAGTTTTCATTCCAGACTGAAGTGATGCTGAGGAAGAAGTGCATCAAAACGACCGATTCGCCGCAGTGAAGGACCGAACTTTATAATAAAACGACACACGTTTGTTTGTGGTCGGAAGACTGCGCAGTCGTGTTAGCAGGTTAGCATTAGCCAGCTCGATGACGTGCCTAACTTTGTGCGGCTGAAAACACACAAGCATCTGAAAACGTCTCCTTTCTTGGCAGTCTAGAATGAACACTTGAGTATGTTTGGAGTTTATCTGATTTAAACAGTATAACAGAGCAGGAACGGCTGTCGTTAACATGGCCCGGAAGAGGAAGTGTCATAATCCGGGAACTTCCGGTAAGCGTGATAATCCCCTATTGAATGGTATAAGCTGTAATTCTTTTTTTTTTTCTTTTTTTTTTTTTTTTCTCTTTACTTGTCCTGTCCAGCATCAAAGCAAGCAGAATGGAAATCTGATTGCTTTATTTTGTTGAACAGTTTTGCTTTACCAAGCGGAGCTTTATGAACATAAGGCTCCACTTGATATCCTGTTTATTCATTTTATTTCTTTAATTAAACATTTGTCTATAACAGCATTCCATATCATACTGCCGGGCCTGACAAGGGAGAAATGAAAGTTAACAGAGGTAGGAAGAGGAAGAGAGAGAGGGAGAGAGAAGAGAGAAAACATGAATCCACTTCCACAGTTCACTGGTACATCTGTACAGAAATCCCTAAGCAACATTCCAAGGTCTCTGTCGGAAAACAAAACAAGCAATCCCCTACAGGAGGACCTGCAGGTGGCTTAAATATCCTCAGATCATACAAACACACGCAGAACTACGCAGAGAAGAGGTACAACCTAGTCAGCGCAATGGAAAGCAGTGTCACAGCATCAACATGCATAATAATGGGTCTTCATGGTGATACAGTCATGCAGATGCAGCCTCGTCTCTGCAAGGAGGAGGAAGCCCGCAAGGCTCACGACCCAGGCCCCCAGCAGCCACCCAGAGGCCCAGATCCCAGCTACCCCCCCCCCAAAGAACGGATATGCATCCCCCAAAGGGCGGCAAAAGGCGGCCCCAGCCGGAGCCCCCTGCAGTCTGGGGGCCCAGGCCCCAGCGGACCAAGACCAGCAGCTGCCGACCCCACCAGGCGCCGGGCGCCCCCCGGGGCAGAGACAGCTCCGGGCCCAGGGCCCAAGCGCCCAGGAGCAGCCACCCCCCAGACCCGGGCGGCCTAACCGAAACCCAGGAGGACCAAACCCCCCAGGGCAGGCCAGCCCCCACCCCAATGTCCCTGCCCCACACACCTGACACCAGGGCGCCACCACCTCTACCACCCCCTACCCCGCCACCACGCTCACACACACACTCCCCACACACATACCCCAACACCTCCATGTACTCCCCCCCACACACACATACACCCACCCACTCCGCTCTCCGACCTTACTTACCCACACTCACTCCTCCCTCCACCCCCAACACTCTCCTCCCTCTACCGTCCACACCTACCCCCACCTCCTCATACCCTCTAACACACACATGCACTCCCCCCACATTACTGCACCAACCCCTCCCTCCACCCCACACATACGCCCCCACCTCCCTATACCCCCAATACCCCATACAGTCCCCCCTTACATGTCCAGCCCCGCCCATCCCTCTGACCTATCACACTCCCGCCCTTCCTTCCTTCAGCCCCTCATGACCATCCCTACTAGACACTCACGAGCATGCCCCTCCTTCCTCCATCCCCCCTTTCCTCCAACCACTTACCCACATCTCCTCCCTCTTCCAGCCCAAGTTCCTCCCTCCCACATTTCCTCTTTCACACTCTCATTCATTATTCTCACATACCCACCTCGCTCTTGCCCATGCCCTCGTGCCTCCTGAGTGGTAGCTCGGACCGGGGAAGGTGCCGTGAGCTCCAAGCCCCCAACACGTTCCCCCCCCACCCTCCCAATCCCCCATCCCCCCATCCCCCCACCCCTGGACGCAGCAGGCCAGGCATCCCCCAGGCCAGCAGATCCCCCGCAATGCAGCTAGCCTTAACCACTAGTGCGTGAAACAGCCACTACTCCCCCTCTCCCCAGTAGCGCCCGGGAATCCCGGGGTATGAAAGGACCCTGTCCCCCCCGCTCATGACTGTGTGTGTAAGGTGTGTGTTGTTTGCAGTTAAAACTGAGGGGCAGTGCCAAGTCATGCCGGGAGTGGGGTCGCGTAGGGGGTATAAGCTGTAATTCTGGTAAAATCCCGTCCTGCGAGACTCCACTGTGAGGAGGATGGAGATATAAACATGCTGTGTTTTAGGGCTGCTGCTCCTCATCAGGAGATGAAAGCAGCAGGTGATGATTCAGAGGTAAAGTCCGTATGTACGGAGCCTCTGATCACATCAGCAGGGAAAAACACTTGGAGACTTCCAGGAGAGACGCCCAAAACGTAACACAATGAAAACCCCTCAGGATCAACTTCTGGAGTGTGGATGTCATTTCTGGATCTTTATTCCACTTTTATCCGGCATCACCACATCAGTCAGTACCTGACTGATGTGGTGATGCAGCTGTTGATGCAGAAAGTTGTGTTAAATGTTTGTGTGGAGAGAAGACATTTTCTTATGACAGCCATCTCTACTGGCCAGAGTCATCCCACACTTTAAATCAAATCAAGTTTACTTTATTTATATAGCCTTTCACAATACCTTTTGTCTACACATTATCTTTTGTGTCAGAGACCATTAAACGATGGTAGAAGAGCGGACGAGCTGCTAATGTAGCTACAAAAGCTAACAGTGTTTGGTTAACTTCACGTCAGACGTGCGCTCCTTATATTCATCAGAGTCCAGCCCTTTTACTGTTTTTCTCTGCTGGGACATCATTTCCTTCACTTCTGTCCTCATAAAACTTTGTTTTGGCTTTGACGTTTGCCTCGTGAACGCGGTTACATTCAGGTCTAACTCTCGTACGTATTCTTGCGACAAACAAAAGTTGGAGATAAAAAGAGGTTAAAATGCGCTCATTAAATTTTCCTCCCACCAAACTAGAATTAAAAATTCATTTGAAGATAATTTAAGAAGGATTGTGTGTGTAAAACAGCAGGTTATGACACCTTTAAAGAACAAAGAAATATGATTTAAAATGAAGCTTTCAGCACCCAACTACTGCCAGAATGGTATGATCTTTGTTTCCTAACCCCAGGTTCAGAGTAAACGTGTGATAGCAGAGTATCCTACTGCTGCTGCGTTCAGGTGCAGAGCGGACGTCTGACAGCAGAGCATCCTACCGCTGCTGCGTTCAAGTGCAGAGCGGACGTCTGACAGCAGAGCATCCTACCGCTGCTGCGTTCAGGTGCAGAGCGGACGTCTGACAGCAGAGCATCCTACCGCTGCTGCGTTCAGGTGCAGAGCGGACGTCTGACAGCAGAGCATCCTACCGCTGCTGCGTTCAGGTGCAGAGCGGACGTCTGACAGCAGAGCATCCTACCGCTGCTGCGTTCAGGTGCAGAGCGGACGTCTGACAGCAGAGCATCATACCGCTGCTGCGTTCAGGTGCAGAGCGGACTTCTGACAGCAGAACGTATTAACTTCAAGCTAAAAGTGCAAGAACAGCCTGATGTTAGCTTTTTAGTGTTTCAGTCAAAAGGAAAACTGTTTAAGCTTCATTTGAGTTTTCTTTAAAGGGACAGTACTGGGGGTGTCCCCGAAAAGTTGACAATTGGATGACTCATTTGGAGGACTGTGCTTCGACAGCCAGTCTCTAAGTCGAATAGTCGCAGCATTTGGTTACCAAGAAAGATCATGCCATCCTGTGGGGGGGCTGAATGTTTGATTTTTACACAATATTCATTTGTTCTTTAAATAATTGGTTATAGGTCTGTTAGCAGCCTAATAATTCTGTTACTATAAGTGTGACATACAGCAAGGAGGGCCGGGCAGGCGGGTTTAAACCGCTGTCTCCTGGTGAGTTGTGCACACAGAGACATGATGAAGGACCCTCAACTGTCACATCATCATCATCTTGGCTTCTTCCACTAATTTACAGCATCAGTCTGTAAAGGTGGAAACAGTCTGACAGACATGAACACCACGTCTACTTTGTGCGTAATGCTCCATGTTGGATGTGCTGGCGCTGCTGGAAGATTATTCAGATTGCATCAGGAAAGAACGTTTTTTAAGGACCATAATGTCCTGAATCATGAAGCCTGCAGATGATATCAGACTCCCTAAAGCTTTTATCTTTGTCCTGAACTGGACCGCCGTCTCACTGCATCAGCTGTTGAGCACACATGTGGAACCTAAGCCTGGGACGATAACAAATTTTGCTGGACAATACATTGTCCCACATATTGACGATAAACGATATTATTGTCGACTTTACCGAGACCAAAATATCCACATACGTAATGTTAATATGTAATAATAATGCGAGTGCATCCTTTCAAATGCAACAGTTAAACATTCATTTCACACTGGAATGTCCAGAACCAGAACTTTTAAATATCCTAAATAAACAAACAAAAAACAATAAAAATGAAATTAAAAAAAGGTCTCTGTTAGAAAATTGTACCACCCCCCCCACCCCCCAATAAACTAGACCCTGTTTCTCCAAAACAATAAATACAATCCAGTTTCAAACAAAACAAAACTGCACTTTAAAAGTATTATTACTGTGATTATTATTATTATTACTCAGGATGACGATGTGCTGACTTTTGGGCCGACGGCTCTACAGTCCTCAATGAAAGATGGAGAAATGCGAAATGTGAAAATCTCCGGGAAAAAGTTCTCAGTCTGGTCGTGGCTCCGCTTCAACATGCGATTCACTCACGAGCCACGACCAGAATATCAAACAGGTTTGATTTTCTTGTGACTCATGATTTCTGATCGGGAGTCTGAAAGCGGTTACAGACTGCTTGCATTTTCGTGCATTCTTAAGTAGCTGGTTGTTGTTAGTTTAACAAGCACTGTGGTGCAAAATATGCCGGTGGAAACGTGACTGTTTATGCTGAAATATGATTCACCTTTATGCTTGTTGAACAACTGGTACTTATTGCCTCCACCAAGGAGGTTTTGTTGGTTAAGTTTTCAAATCATGAAAATTGTATTGCACGTACTGGTTTCGTGGTCTAGTTATATTCTCCACCTGGACCACTTCTCTCCTCCCTCTGCTACCCTGCACCCCTCTACCTCCCCCTCTCTCTGTGTGAGGGAGAAGCCCCGTCCCTCAGTGATCAGGGCTGTGAAGAAGCTTTATGGCGCTGTGGAAAAAACTGCAGCCATCGGCCACTATCGGAAGTTCAGCCTTTAGACAGCTCTGTGCTTTTACCCATCATGCAATGCTTCTTGTCTGACACCTTGGTGATGAGAAACCTTTTTTTTTTTTTTTTTTAATACTCTTTATTTACTTGTTTTTCAAAAGATTTTATACAAAAACAAATATTTCACACATGTAAAACACAAGGGGTTGCTATAGCTTATTAATCAGTTCTCATCCAAGGCAGGATCTTGACCCATTGTTCATCTTGTACTTGATCCATTTGGTCCATAGCCTCACGTGGATCCCTGCTTTGGCCCTGAGAGAATAGGTCAGTCTTTCCATTGATTGTATTTCCTCCACAATGTCCTTCCACTGAACATAGTTTGGAGGGTCATTCTTTAACCAGTTTCTTGTAACTGCCTTTTTGTATGCCAGTATAAAGATTTTAAAGAGATATACATCTTCGGGTTGAGATATGACATGAGGTACCAGACCCAGGAAGATTATTTTAGGGTCTTTGGAGATTTTGCAGTTTAATACATCCTCAACCGTCTTTAGAATTCTGTCGAAAAATGGTTGCAACTTTGTACATGACCAAAATACATGCGAGTGATTGGCATTCATAATCCCACATTGTCTCCAGCATTGCTGCTGTACACCCAGTTGTTTGCTTTTAATGAGAGGTGTGATGAAAAAACGAATCAGATTCTTCCATCCAAATTCCCTCCATCCTCTAGAACTAGTGGAAGATTGCTGTGTTTTACACATAGAATACAATCACTCTCAGATATCTGAATGTTCATTTCCTGTTCCCATTTCACTTTAACATACAAAGAGTTAGCACCATTTAACTTATGTAGGCTTTTATACAACTTAGATACAGTTTTACTAGGAGTTTGTTTGTACGCATTTATAAAGATATCAATTAAGTCATTGCCTCCTGGTGAAAGTCCTGTTTTAATTTCTGTATCATAAAAATGTCTCAACTGCAAATATCTCAGCATGTCCCTGTTCTCTAGATTAAACTCTCTTTTGATTTGTCCAAAAGTTTTGAAAGTTCTTCCCTCCACAAGTGTACAAATAGCCGTTATTCCTTTATCTCTCCATCCTGTAAATGTGGCATCCATCTCTCCAGGTCTAAACTTAGAGGTCTGAGAAGGCCAAATAAGAAGTTTGCTGTCACCCTCCAATTTATATTTTTTAACAATCTCTTGCCATATTATTAAAGTTTCCTCCACTATATTATCTTCCCTCTTTGGGTTGTCATATAAACTGAGCCTGGTCTGAGGTTCACATTGGTTCATATTTATTTCAATGTGTTTCCATTTAGCCTGGTAATCTGGAGAGCACCAAAAAACAATATATCGCATTTGGGCAGCATAATATTACTCTCTGAGATTAGGCAGTGCTAGTCCACCATCGTTTTTCTCAAGTTGGAGTGTTCTAAATTTTACCCTTGGCCGGGCTCCTGCCCATATGAACCGGGATATCATCTTATCCCAAGCTATGAACTGAGAATCTGGGATCCTAACTGGTAGTGATAAGAAAAGATACAACAACCTTGGCAACAGGTTCATTTTAACTACCTCAATTCTAGAACTAAAATCCATTGTTAACAGTGCCCATTTCCTCATATCTATCTTAATTATGTTATTTATCTTGTTGTAATTTATATCATATAACTTGTTAATATCTTTAGTGATAAAAACTCCTAGATACTTAATTGATTTAGCGTCCCATTTCAGTTTATATTTCTGCCTCAGCATCTTACTTGGTGTGTAATTAATAGGAGAACCTGGGTTTTAGTCATATTTAAACGATAACCAGACATCCGACCATAATCATCTAAAATTTCCATAAGTTTGGGGAGGGTGATGTCTGGATTCTGGAGGTAAACTATGACATCATCAGCAAAAAGTCCAATTTTGTGGGTTTCTTTCCCTGATATTTATTCCCTCTAACTCCTCATGTAATCTGATGGCTTGGGCCAGTGGCTCAATGAATATCGCAAAAGAGTGGGACTAAGGCAACAGCCCTGGCGTGTACCCCTACTAAGTTTGAAGCTGTCTGACAAGTGGCCATTTATTTTAATTCTTGGAGATGGATTACTATATAGAGCCTGGATACAATTTACAAATTGGTCATTAAAACCCAGCTGCTTTAAAACTTTGAATAGAAAAGCCCAGCTAACCCTGTCGAACGCCTTTTCCGCGTCAAGACTGACTAGGGCTGCTTTTAGGTGTTGATTATTAACTTTTTCTATGATATGAATAGTACGCCTAATATTGTCCTGTGTTTGCCTGTCTTTTATAAACCCAGTCTGATCTTCATCTATTAAATCGGGGGAGAAAGTGTTCAATTCTTTTAGAAATAATGGATGTAAACAACTTATAATCAATATTTAATATAGAAATTGGGCGGTAAGATTCACAGTGTTCTTTATTCTTGCCTTCTTTGGGGAGAACCGAGATCACAGCCTCTCTCCATGATGGTGGTATTACAGCTTTGCTTAGGGTCCAATTAAGGGACTCCAGCAATATTGGAGCAAGATCATCTTTAAAAATTTTATACCACTCACTAGGAAAACCGTCACTCCCTGGACATTTATTATTTTTCAATCTATTGATTGCAGAATCCAATTCTTTTCTTGTGATTGGCAAAGTTAGTTCCCTATTCTGGACCACTCTCTATCGAGGGAAGGTCTAAGATAGATAAATATTTGTCAATGTCACCTTCATCCACAGTCTCTAACTGAGAGTACAATGCTTCATAGTACACTTTGAAAATTTTGTGAATTTCCTCTGTTTCAGAAGCTAAGCTATTGGTTAAAGGATCTCTAATCTTGTTTATTGAATTCCTTATTTGTTGAGTTCTAAGGCGACGAGCTAAAATTTTAGAAGCTTTAGGGCCCGATTCATAAAATGTTTGTTTTGTAAATCTCAAGTTCTTTTCTAGTTCGTCAGTCTGGATTTTTCTAATTGTCCTTTAGTTTCTTTTATCTGAGTTGTCAATTCTGCACTTTGGTCTTTTGGTTGTTGTTTCTCTAACCTTCTTAATGTTTCCTGCAGTTTGTCAAATTTTTCCCTTCTTGTCTTCTTTAAATATGCAGTTCTTGAGATAAGTCTCCCTCTCATTATTGCTTTAACTGTGTCCCACACAAAGACTGGATCCACTTGGCCATCATTGTTATCTCCAATACAGTCATGAATCTCTTTTTTTAATCTCCTTTACTGCTTTTTCACTGTTCAAGATGCTGACATTAAGTCTCCATACTGTATTTTTGGGCTTGTTATTCAAATGTATTGTTAAATAGACCACATTATGATCAGATATATCAGATGTTCCTATTGAGCAATCTAATACCCTTTGTCTGTCTGTAGTATTTAACAGAAAGTAGTCTATTCTAGAGTGTACTTTATGTGTTGCCGAATAGTGAGTAAAGTCTTGTTCTAGTCCATGTAGATCCCTCCAAACATCATATAGACCAAACTCTTTAATGAGCATTTTAAGATCTCTAGACCTTGGAGACTTGTATCTTTTTTTACTTGTTGTGTCCAAGGTGGGATTCAAAATGGTATTCCAGTCTCCAGCGCAAATTAAAATTCCAACACTATCTGAAATTATTGCATCAAATAAAAGTTTGAAGAAATTTCTGTCACTTTCTGGAGGTGTGTAAATATTGGCAAATGTGACAACCGTATTATCTATCTTTCCTTTAACTATTACAAATCTTCCCTCTTCATCCCGCTTTTCACCAATTAACTCAAAGTTAAGAGAATTTGAGATCAGAATGGCCACTCCTCTTCTGCGGCTATTTTTGCAGGAGCTAGAGAAAGAGTTTAGATAACCCAGCCTCTTAAATTTGTCATGTTCTTGCACTGACATATGCGTTTCCTGTAAAAAAGTCACCAGTGTCTTGTCCTTTTTTATTTTAGCTAATACCCTACTCCTTTTAACCGGGTTATTCAGGCCATTTACATTTAAAGAAGCAAGTTTCAAGTCATTAGATCCTACCATACATAGCAGACAAAGTAAATAGCATAGCAAGCCCCAACAACAAAAACCGAACTAGAACAGTAAACACAGTGAACATATACAAAACTGACTTCCAACTGAGAAGGATACCAATGTTCCTCCTTCAACATGACCCCGTTGGTTGGTCGAGGGTAAATCCTCTCATAAAGAGGGGCCCCAATAACGAGGATGACTGCAGGGCATAGCTCCTCCATCCTATTAGTCCAACGTGTCCCGTTATAAAATGAAACCGCCTCTCCCGTGCATTCAGAAATCAAAACAAGGCCAACATTAAATATATAGACTCACAGCATCATATTGCAAAAGTTTGGAATTATACTTAAACAGTATGATCCCTCTGAAACTCCTGGAGCTTGTCCCTCGCTCTTCGAGCCGTCGCTGACTCTCTCGCGCGCTGACCGCCAACCTGCTTCCAGCCCAGAAGATCCCGAAGTGAAACCGCTCTCCAGAAGATTCACTGCACGTCCTGCTACTCCATCAGCCAACCGGAAGTCTCGATGAGAAACCTTTTTAAAGGCATCAATCAGGACTAAACTACTTTGCACTGATAGGGGGCAGATTTGCTTTCTAAATACTGACAGACTCCAGCTGCTTTCTTGGCTTTCAAGATCTTTTTGTCTTCCATTTCTTCATGTGTTTACTACTTATTCCCTGTGTTATTTCAAAATATTACACATAATTTATGGACATAAATTTTAGGATTTCTTTGTATGTGTGCATTACTTGGGTTGTTGCCGACATCTGGTGAAAATTTCATGTCAATGGCTCTACTAGAAATATATTTTCTGAGAAAGAATAATGTGTTTAATAATTTTCCCCCCCGTGGTATAATGTAAAAATATCAAAATTATAGCACAGCTAATTTCCATCCTTGCTCCCTGTTAAAACGCTGTACCTTTTGAGAGTTGTTTTCTTTACCTGTAATTATTTCTGCGCTGATTCTGTGCGCTTTTAAAGAAAGTTTTTTTTTTTTTATTATTATTTTTGCTTTAAGTATAGAGTAAAAGCGAAAGTTACATGATAGTTATCGGTACTGAAAAATAACTAATAATAATAAATAGGAACTCAAAGCGCTCACAGTAGGTCCATTATTCATTCACTCCTCATGTATACGTGGTGATGGTAAGCTATGTATGTAGCCACAGCTGCCCTGGGGCAGACTGACTGAAGCGTGGCTGCCATTTCGCGCCTACGGCCCCTCCCACCACCACTGGAACATTCACACACATTCATAGAAGGCAATGGGTTAAGTGTCTTGCCCAAGGACACGACATATGGCTGGGGGATCGGGATTCGAACCGCCGATCCTCTGATCATTGGCTGACCTGCTCTACCACCTGAGCCGCTGTCGCCCACAACTCCCATTTAATGAATGAATGAACAGTTACACATAGCATGCAGCTTCGGATCCTAACACCACTGGATGGTCACCATCAGAACCTCAAAGGAAAAACAATGAGTCAAATGCTTTACTGACTCACTGTTTCCCACCATTCAAAAGTACCTTTATGGGGAAAAAAAAGTTTAAAAATAAAGAACCCCTAATAACAGATTTGCTGGAGTGTCTAGTTTCTCCTTTATGGGATGTGAATCTGTGGGTGGGACGCGATGACTCAGATGTGTGGGAGACTTGTTCAATGACTATTTCAACTTCCCAGACAACGGTGTCTAAAAAGGTGATTTTGTGTTTTATTATTCCAGAGGAGGAAAAGGGACCACATCCATTCAGGTAGTGAGTCAGGGATGGGAAGATGCTGCAGAGGCCAGACTCTGTGGTTCTTCTTAACCTGCAAGGAGTGGCCGGACAGACATAAATCACTGTTTTTAAGAATGGCTCTCTCTGAATAACCTCATACACAGACAGCTTTCCATCCACAGCACTTTGGCTCAGCTCAGTTTGTGCTTTTTAGCAACTTCTTCTGTGAAGGAACAGCTACTTCCCTGTCTCATGCTTGCAGTTTTTCTTTGTTCATTTTATGTATTTCCTTCAAATCCAAATTCCTTCAAATTCCTTTAATTACAAACTCTCAAAGAGGATGGCTATAATAATAATAATAATAATAATAATAATAATAATAATAATAATAATAATAATAAAACAAATGAGGACTAAGTACAAGGTTGAGAATGGCTGGGCTATAATCCCACATTGTAACTGCATGGCAAAAACTTAAATCTTACCAAGTATATTTTTCTAATTTCTATTAAAAATATCTCACTCAAAATAAGACAAAATTACTTAAACATTTCAGTGACATATAGGATCTTGTTTTAAGGCAATGCATCTTATTTCAATAAAACTTATCAAGAAAATTTTGCTTATGCCATTGGCAAAATTTTGTTTTGCTTATTTTTAGATGTTTCTATTCAATGTTTTAATGTATTTCATACGTTCTTATTACTTTTATCATTATTACTTATTACTTTTATTGTTCCTGGGTCCTTAGGTCTCTCCTGTGCTTTCCTCGTGGGGGCCGTCTGTCCGGGGTGGCGTTGGCCGACTGGATGCAGTATCACTGGTGCCTTGGTGGGGGTTGGTCTTCCATCACACCTCCCATGGGCACCTGGGCCGCTGCGGTTACGGTTGCTGTGCCGCCCCGGTGCAGACGGCTCCCCTAAAGGGGTTCCCTCACTTTTTCCATCTGTACTCAGCCTCAGGTAGATGTCTTGAGTTGGGGATTTTCAAATTTTTTTTTGGGGGGGGGGGGGGGGGCAGCGGGCGGGTGGGAATGATTTTAAACTGTAAAGCGCTTTGAGTCGCGTAACCTGCTGGAAAAGCGCTTCATAAATAAAGATTGATTGATTGATTACAAGCAAAAAATAAAATAAAATAAAAAAACATTAAAAAAAATATTTTTTTTTACTTATTTTTGCTTGTAATAAGCAAAAACATTCTGCCAAAGGAACAAGCACATAACAACCAAAGAAACAAACACAAAACAAAACAAAACATAATCACAGTGCACATAACAAAAAATAAGCAAAAAAACAGGCCAGTAGTTAACCCACAGCAGCTTTGTTTTCAAAGATTTTTAAACTTACACAAACTGCTTTTTTCCCTTAAGAGTGCCGGGAAGATTTTTCTACAGAAGAGGCACAATCAAAGAAATGTCTCTGCTCACGGTAGACTTTCAGGGTTTCCCCCAGAAAACCTGCTAAGCCCGGTGGTGGAGAAGTCCAACAGTGGTCCACCGCCACTGATGGGCCCCCCGGCGCCCGGCCTTTTGAAGAAAAAAAAAAAAAAAAGTTGAAAAATGACAGGAATTTTGACATTGTGACTGTTATGTGTTAATAATTTATTAACAATACGTGGGGCACAATTTTGAAATGCATTCTGGCTAAAAGGCTTCAGTGATAGCTTTCACGTTTTCATTTTGTAGGCTTGCCTATCAGTAAATCATAATAGTCATTTATCTTTTGTCAGTGTATTGTATTTACACTGTTTATGGCTTACTTTTGCTTTTGCTTGCTGCCATCTCAATGCTAGTGTGATGGTGTAGAGTTCCGATATGTGTGTTTAGCACATTACAGACTAATCCAACGAGCGTTTTGTGTGTTGCGCCCTTGGAATGCCGCCATTACGGTGGGGACTAGTCCCAATTACCTCGTATCTGCCAACATGGAAAGCAGCGTGAATATCTGGATTTATTTCACTATATTTCCCAGATTAGTCATTCACTGCGTTTACATGCAGCCAGTAGCTCTTTCATAACTCTTTCATAACCGGAATATTAGCAATAACCCGGTTGGGCACGACCATGTAAACACTGGCAAAAACTCGCAGCAACACCACAGCTGTCTCTGTTAGCATTAGCTAGCATAATAACGTTATGCTGTGTGTCATATTTGGGAGCATAGGTACGTGAAATAAAGTGTCAAATTAATGAGTGTTCACCGTAATTTACCGTGTTTTTGTTGTTTGGAATTAAATCCGATGTTTTCTCCGCCGTGGCAGCAAGTTATTCCTCCTCTGCTCTGTGTCCGATATTCCTCCCCGATACGAACACACTGTCATCAGTGGACTGAGCAGCAGAAACGTCCAGTTTTGTCAGACAGCAGAAATCTTCCTGAAATAAATGTCCGTGATCTTCTTATTCACTTATTACCACATTAAAGTTTTCCTCTGATGTTCCAACAACCAGGAATGTGACGTCCTTCCACATTTCCTCCATGTTGTTTAGAAAAAAGTCAGATTCTCATCTGTTCTAGTTACACATGTTGCACATGTACAGAAACGCCCCCCCCCCCCCCCCGAATCCGCTCGTTCGATGTTTAGCATCGCGGCTCGTAGACTGTTGCTCCGACGGTAAGCTAATGTTTGTGCTAACTTGCACTGGCTCTGCATTATTATCATGCAGTGGTTCGGTCGGCTCACCGGGGATGGGACGCTTGAGGGGGTCACTTCACTTCACCTCTCACCGCATCAAGTGTTCACGTATCGACCATAAGATGTCGCCATTGTGCCTAATTACCAGATGCGGTTATAAGCTTTGTATGCAATCTTTGGTATACTGTTTTGGTGAAAAAAAACCAACAAAAAAAACCCTATTTGAAATAAATAAATAAATGACGCTTAGCCTGGCGGGGGAGCAAGATAAGCCTGGCGCCCGCCAGGCCTATAAAGCACTGGGGGAAACCCTGACTTTACTCTAAGTGCAATAAAATCTATTCACTACCTCATGTAGAGTACCCATCAGTGGTTCTCAAACTTTTTTGCAGGGCCCCCTTTTTCACTCGAAATTATAATGTAAAGGCCCCCCCTTTACATTACACCCAAACGTTTACCATGAGATACATGAAAAATGCACTGCATTTGGGGGGGGATGCTATTTCAGTCATCATCATTTGTTCATTAGTACTTTAAAGAATATGCCCATTTGCTGTTAGAAGTACAAAAACTATAGGCCTGGCTGCCCCCCCCCCCCCCCTGACAGAGCCCTGAACCCCCACCCCAGTTTGAGAACCGCTGGTTTACACTGAATGCATCAGGGTGACATGCTGTTGAACATTTAAGCAGCCAGCTCTTTCAAAGTGGACAGACGCACGATCAGTTCTGTGTGGGAGAGACAGAATGAGTCTTACTGATTTATTTTTAGTGGTCTGAACCCTACGTTTAAAGTTCATGTTAATACTATTACACCACGATCCACACATATGATCAAAAAAGGGCTGTGTCAAGGCTCCAGCAAGCATCAACATGGCTTTTCCCTTTTAAAGGCCTCCTTCCACTGAAAACCCGTTTAACTTGCTCCTTCTGAAATACGGAGGGTTTCCCTTGTTTACTTACACATGCTGACTTGCTAGCGTTGCGTTCCCTCCAGTTGGCTGTGCTTCCTCATCAGAGAAACAATACGAAGAGAAGAGCGAATCGGGAACAGCCTTGCACTTCTACGTAACAGCAAATAGCGTATCCCACGTGGGTTTCTATCTGTCCATTGGAAGGCAGGTAACCCTCCACTGCACACTAGAAGTAAAGACGGCGTAATGCTGTGTGTAATGCTCACAAAGTAGATGGAAGTAGATGGAAGTAGATGGATGCGCTGGCGCTGCTGGAGGCCTTTTCAAATTGTATCAGGAAAGAACATGTTTTTACGAGCATAATGTCCTAACCATGAAGCCTTCGGCTGATATCAGACTCCCTGAGCAGCGCTTTTATCTTTGCCCTGTACTGAAGCCGTCTCGCTGCATCAGCTGTTGAGCGCGCTCCGTTGTGGAGCAGCTCCTCAATGAATGGTTGAGATGTCAGGGGAAGATGCTGTACCATCCAGCAAGTTGTAGAATAATCATGGCTGTGATGTTCTGCACATTCCCTCCACCTCCACTCCACACCATCCCGAGGAGATTCTCCTGTTGGCTTTATTGTTAACGAAGCGAGGAGCGCCTCTCCTGTTAACATGATTTCCTGACACAACTTCTTAAGACTCAGGTGGTGACAGTTGCTGTAGAGCAAGGCCCTTTCTGTGGCAGGATTTATTTCCTTATTTATTCAGGTCAGATCTGGTTTTATTTTGGGACATTATGAACTTTACCTGGAGACTGTGTGTCTCAGCAGCACAGCATCATCGCATTTTTGCTGCACATTTTCTAACGTTTACTTTCTGTTTTACATGGATGTAACTTTGTACTTCGTTATGAGCCTATTTTGTTGTTGTTGTGTAATTAATTAATTTATTAAGTGAAGGTTATTCTATTGGAATTCCTCTTTATATGTTTGACATTTGGACCGTGCGCGAGCGTACAGACTGTGGACCCTTTCAATTTTCTTTCCCGACTTTAAATTGTTAAGCAGAAACAATAAAAAGTTAAATGTATTTAATCAGGCGTTACAGCTCTTTCTCTGGAGCAGGAAAAGACGCAAATGACATCATGAATCAATAAGGGGAAAAAACAAAACATGATTCGACGATTCGTTGACGAATGGCATGATCTGACGAATCAGGTCCGACTGTGAAAATTCTTAGTCGGGGACACCCCTAGTCCACTGTATCAGAAGCCGTTTGCAGGTCTTATGTGAACCAGTGTTGTTTTTGTTAACGATGATGAAATTATTTCGTTGATGCCCCCCTTTTTTCATGATTTTCGTGTCTCTATGATGACTAAAATGTCTCGTTGACGAGACTGGGGGAAAATGTCAGTGTTTGTTCAGTCAGACGTTCATAATGCAGGAAATTTCTGCTTATTCTGCATTAATATGTCTGTCAAAAGTTTAAAAAAAATAGTTGCATCCTCTTCTTGTTTGGGCATGCTAACCACTGCCTGGTGTGCAGCCGCGTGCACATCAGAACTGCATCCACCCGAACCCAAACCAAGACCCACTTACCAGGGCTCTCCCAGTCAAACCTGACATCTACACATCAAGTTCCTAAATGTATAAATGCACTGTAGTCTCTGTCATTTTGCTTCTTTGGGGCTTCATTTATGTGATTCAGAGACTCCTACGTAAAAGAACATCATCCCTGGTTTAACTTTGCTCTCCGTTCATGCTTCTTTGTCAGGAACAGCGTTTTTGCGGATTACCCGTCAGGTACCAATCTGCTTGGCTACTTTGGTCAGAAACGATTAAATGATTATGGACACACTTTCAACAGCCTATAATCTGACAGGAAGAAAACAGAATGTACTGTAGGTACATTCTATTATTACTATTAATATAAAAAATAAAATGAGGTTCATTGTCTTATGAATTACTCTTGATAGAACATGTAACCTTGATTCCAATTTCCAATACTTACTGAACTAAATTCAAACTTTTTTCTTTCTTTTCTGTTTTTTTTAAATAGCCTAACTGACTAAAACTAGACTAAAACCTTTTTTTTAAATTTTGTCAACTAAAACTCGACTAAAACAGAAATGAGTAAAATGTGACTAAAAGTAATAAGCATTTTCATCAGAAAGACTAAGACTAAAACTCAGATAGCTGCCAAAACCAACACTGATGTGAACATGCCACAGAAATTTTCCCTGTCTGCTTCCTTTTTTCTATAATCAGTTAAAAACAGCAGACAGGTGTCGGTGGTGTGTGATATATTGAAACCTGACTGGAACGCATAAAGCAAGTACTGTTTGGCTAAATACTTGCCAGTCTGTTCTGAGGCTATTTTTTAAAATTTTCTTTGACAGCTACCCAGAATAGAGATGGGTTTGTAGTTGCAAGGGTCCAGTTTGCTTTCTTTTTTATACAAAGGAACCAGTCTGGAGTTCCGATGTCCTTGATCTATTGAGGTGTTGAATGATATGAGTAATACTTTTGGGCTGGGGGTAAACGGTTATTTTTAAAACAATTATTCGGGCAATTATTTTATCAAATAGTCGACTATTCGAACGAGTAATTAGCCGATTAATCTAACGATTATTTTTCTGTTGCACGATTAATCAAAGATAAAATCTCAAATAAACCCCCCTAAAACTGTAGTAGATTACTTGATCATACAACGGTTTTACAAAGCCAAACATCTTCTGCTGAACATCAAATAAAAGCAGTGTCCGATTTTCGTAACTTGGATGACCAGGGGTGCACATCATTTTCTAGTTCTCACTGAACCAACAGTGGAACTTGGTTCTTATAATGTATTCATATTTATCTAGAGGTATTTATCTGCACGTAAGTATTTTTAGTGCTCATAAACACTCAAACCAGCTGCTGGTCATAAAGCCGTATATGACAGGAAAACCATGCAGAGAAAAAAGAGGTGCGCCTGTTGGGGCATGTCTGTGGCCATGGGGCATGACATTTTTCGAGCGTGCGTATTGCGAGTGGGTGTGGGTGATGTGTTGACAACCGGATTTGGCGTGGACGATTTTTTAAAGCCGAGTAGTCGACGTCATTGACGCGTCGCTACAAGCCTATAATACTTGGGTCAATGATCTGAGTCCCCCTGGCATGAAATTTGTGTTTTTCGACGTTTTTGATCATATATTTTAGTTTCCCCAGCCTGCCTATGTCCCCGAAGGGGTTAAATTTTAGATTGGCGTTTCCTTTTTCCCTGGGTGTGTCTGGTGAAGTTAGCATTCACAAATGGGCTGATTGTCAGTTCGGTGTATTTTACTCCTTGTGCAGCTTGTGACGCCATGATTTCCAGCCAATTACCCCCTCCCCGAACTACACCGTCCAAGTCCCTCTTTCCGAGACCTACGACAAAAAACCGACATCATGGTGTCCAGTTGCATCAGAACTGCTCTGTACCTGGCGTATGAAGGACAACACCAATGTTTCTGTCCTCCCCACTGAAAAGCTTGTGGATGATTTAATTTCTGCAGGAATGTGCCGACCGAACGAGCAGAAAATCTCCCTGCAGCTCCGTCTCCTCCTCAGGAGGTTAGAATGGCTTCCAGCCACCACAAAGAAACACAAAGTTTCTAATGAACTTTTCTCATCATGTTCGTGTCTTTTATCTCTGAGGGAAAATGATGTTTGTGATGACTCCAGTTTATAATAGGGGATTATCATGCTCTCCGGAACTTTCCGGAATCTAGGCGTTTCCTCTTCCGGGCCATTTCAACAATAGGTTAATCCCAATGTCCCTGCTCTGTTACACTTTGTAAATCGGATAAACGCCAACCTCCGGCGAATCGCTCTCATCCATTTCTTCCGTAGTATCAATTCAATCGGGAATCCATGAAAACTTAAGTAGGGTTGGCGTTTATTGAATTTATGAAGTGGAACAGAGCAGGGACAATGGATTCAGCTACTGTTGAACTGGCCCGGAAGAGAAGCGGCTAAATGTATCAGGTTCCGGAAACCGCAACACGGAAGCGTGATAATCCCCTATTCTTCTCGTTGTGCGCGCGTGTTCGGCTGCAGCCTCGGGTTTGCAATCAGGCCTTCAACATCATCATCATCACTGTTTCTGTACCGCTCCGGTCAGACGAAGACATGCAGAACTAGTGTAATATATCTTTAGTATTAACTATTAACCGAATTCGGGTCATGGGTGAAGTAAATAATTCAGGGAAACTTGTTGCTGGAATATGATGCTGTTTTCTTCTTAAACTCTATTCATACTCACGCTGCATCAGCGTCTGTGTCATGACCGCCGCACATCCTGTATAGATCCACAGAGACTCAGTACGGACTTCTTCAAGCCTGACGCGGGCCAGGTTGAACAGAACACAGTAACTTGGTTTTTTTGTTTGTTTGTTTTTTCTTACTCCAGCATGAGTGTGTGGGGGCGCGTGTCTGCAGGTTACTGCTGAGTGTATGGGCGAATGTCTCCAGGTATCTCCGTATCACTCCGCCTCCTCTCTGCCAGAGCACCATGACAACAGAAGCACATGGTAACAAGCGTGCCTTCTGGTCCCACCCACTGAACCTCGGTCATTGTACAGCAGTGCTAACAGTAGTGCTACCTAGTAGCGCCTGCTATTCTGTGACAAGGCTGAGTTACAGCGAACAATCCTTTCATGCAGTATTGAGGTACTTAGAATCTGACTAAAAAGGGACAGAAAAAGCCACTAGGAATTTCATGCCACTGGCACTTTAAGACCCTAGGCAGAACGGTATCGAATCCTGTGGCTTTAGAAACATCAAGCCCCTTCAGTTTCTCACAGACAAGTGATCCGGATACCTTTCCAAAGGAGAAACCATTTCTCTGTAGTCGTAATTGAGCATAATACTCAGGCACAAAGGTTTCGCCGTATTTTGCTGTCTGCCCTGGTACTGTAATTAAAAGTTTACTGGCAGTCGAAGAGAAGTACTTGTTGAATCTGTCTATCTCTGTCTGTTTTCTTCTGATGTAATATTATTTCCAAGATCTAGGGTGATGTTAGTGTTTTGTCTTTTCAATATTTTGCTATAACCAAGCTGCTTGAGGGATTTCCGCAACTTTGCCAGATCATTCCTGTACTCAGAATGTTTTTCATTGAGATATGCCTTTTTTTGTAGTGATAACAAACCTATTGGCTTCATTAATCATCTTTTTGTAATCAACCCAACTCTGTTCATCTTTAAACTTTGTATATTTGTTATTTCTGGCCTTAACTGCCTTAACCAACTGTAGATCAGATGGCTCAGATCTCTGCTTTATTCTGAATTCTTTGCATGGCACTACTTTATCAACAGTATCTAAAAACGTGTTTAAATATTGACCAGGATTTATCTTTGCCAGTACATTGCAATACTGATGACCAGTATTTCCCTTCAAGGAATTCAGTAGTTGCATTTAGCCTTCAACCGGAGATTTGGCCGAGATTGCTTCCAAAGTGCCAAAATGTCCAGGGGCAAGACACTGAACCCCACGTTGCCTCCCAATGTGCCTATTGGGGTGTGAGTGAGTGTGTGTGTGTGTGTGTGTGAATTGGGTGAATGTGGCATGCAGTGTAAAGCGCTTTGAGTGGTCAATACGACTAGAAAAGCGCAATATAAGTGCGGTCCATTTACCAATGAGCTGTATACTAGAAGGCCAATATGAATTAAAAAAGTGCGTGTGTAAATAGAGTTTGCACTAGACTTTTTTTGTAATCGATCATTATGACAGTCAAAATTTTGTTATAATCAGTTTCTAAATTCAGTTGCTGGGAAATCCCAGTTAGCATAATCCCTGGTCCAAACCTACAAGGTTTAATTATCAAACCTGTTCTTCTTCCTCCTGCTTACTGGCAGTTTTCCGCAGTTTCCTCTGTGTGGAAGCTAGCTGTGTTGTTATTGTGCATTGTACTTGTGGTGAGTCTAGTGACTTTCGTATAGATTAATAAAAAGTAATGATTGAGATTCCCGAGTCTTGATTTTTAGCTCACTTGTCATTTTGGTGGTGTTGCCAGGCTGCTTGTTTGGCCATGCTGACATTGTGATGCAGATGATCCTCAGGATGTGGCTCTACGCTGCAGCTTGTCCCCCTCCCTCTGGCATCAGGCGTCTGTGTGTCCCTGTGCCCTCAGATTTGATCATTTCCTTTACTCAACATGCATACTGATTTCTAATGATGAAACAATAATTATAAGTTACATTTCTGACACTAGCTGTAAAAAAGGAAGGGGATAAAAAGGGATGGCAGTTTCACAGGGGGATGATTTAGATTGCTTTTATTTCAGATGGATGCCATCCGCCCTCATCCCCCCCTCAACTCTAGCACTGCCTGTAGGCTACTCACTAGATTCCGGTAGTTCCTGCAGGTAGAGCATGCCCAGAACACAATTTAATGCTTCCGTTTCACTTAGGTTTTAGTTTATCTAAATCTATTCGGACCCTGTGAACCTTGGGAGCAAACAAACACAGACGCCATATAAATGGCTAAGAGGGGAATAGGCTAAAGCCTCAACTTATTTCACCCACCCCTCAGTGCAGTAAATTTAACAAAATTAAAAGGTGTCATTGCTGTAAATCCCATTCTTACAAAAGCTAGCACTTTTGTGCCGTATACATCACAATTTTCCAAACAAAACTCTAATTACAATCCACAAGATGCAAACAAAATATTTGTTATTTGGTGACGAAAAACCACCTTCAGTCTCAGTGTAACATTGTCTACTGTAATGTTCAGTGTTGGAAACATTACTTTAAAAAAGTAATTAATTATAGTTACTAAGTACTTGTCCAAAAAAGTAATGGGGTTAGTAACAGAGTTACAGCTTTATAAAAATAACTAATTATTTGGAGAAGTAATTATTCCGTTATGTTCCTTTTGATGTAACTTTAAATGAATCTTAATAAATCTATTAAATTAATCTGCATGTTGAATTGATAAAAAAAAGTGAATATTAGATCTGACTAATGAATAAATTAATGGAAACTTTACAGAAATTACTAACAGAAACACCACAAATGAACTTTTCTCTTCATGTTCATGTCTTTTATCTATGAAGGAAACTGATGTTTGTGATGATTCCAGTTGATTATTCTCCCCGTTGTGTGCGCGTCTCTTTGACTGCGCACATTGACTGGAGTTTGCATCATCATCATCACTTTCTGTACCGCTCCGGTCAGATGAAGACAGATCTAATGTGCAGAACTAGTGTAATATATCTTTAGTATTAACTATTAACTGAATTTGGGTCATGGGTGAAGTAAATAATTTAAGGAGACTTGTTGCTGGAATATGATGCTGTTTTCTTCTTAAACCGGGTTCATACTCGCGCTGCATCTGCGTCTGTGTCAGGTTGGTGACGCCGTCACTGCTGTACATCCTGTATTGGTCCACAGCGGCTCAAAATGAGCCTCTTCCAGCCTGACATGCAGCCGTTCAACAGAACACAGCAACTCTGTTTTTCTCCAACATGAGTGTGGAGAGGGGCGTGTCTGCAGCCTGGAGACCGCAGGTCAAGTCTAAGACTTTAAGCTTTTAGATTAATAAAAAGCAGATTTCTTTGCTCTTGTTGGTCAGTTTGTTAATATCTCCAGTTGCCCTTTTTTGAATTCTACAAATTGGATTCAGATTTGTCTTGTTGTGTGTTTCCCTGCACCTCTAGAGGTTGTGTAAGCGAGAACCAGACAGAAGATACAGTAGATAGAAGTTTTTATTTTAGAATGATTTCATTTAATGTTCCTTTCGATGGAGATATTCTGACACGCGTTTTCATGACTAAATATTCGGGTGGAAAAGGAGTAACTCGAGGGTGTTTTAACAAACCAGAATACAGCGTTGCCAACTTAGCCGCTTTGTTGAAAACGCTGTACAAGCCACCATCTTGTTTAGTGACTTTTCAGACCCCTCTAGACACTTTTTTCTTTTAGAGAAGTGACTAGCGACAAATCTGGCAACATTTTCTGGTGGCATTGAAGACTTTTGGAGACAGACGCTAAATTACGTATTATTTACTCTTCTTTAACAGCAGGCGCTCCTGGACGCCCCTTCCTCCTTCAAAAACAGAGGCTCGGCAGCAGCGTCTCTGGTTCCAGCTGCAGAGTAGGAAACATGTACCCCACTCAGACTGAAGATTAAGCATTTAAAGCTGCCACTGGCTAATCCGCCCTGGCTGACTGTTGAATATTAATATGGAATGACAGAGATAATAATAAAGAATAAATGTGAAGCAGATTAAGAAAATAAATGAGGAATAAACTAGACAAATACCTAAAACAAAGAAAATATTACAGATTTGGGCTTTTTAATTATTTTATTTTCTACTTTAATAACATTATTATTCATGTGTATTTAATTAATTTTCATTTTTGTCCTCGCCTACATTAATTTTCATATCCGTTTCCTTATTGCAATTATATGTACCAGGCAGATTAAGTAAAATTAGATGATGATGTCATCTAGTGACTTTTTGTTAAAGTTTGATTCGTTGTATTGGGTGGATAATCATAAGGTTGTTTTTTTTTAAGGAAACTGTATGGTAGGGCTGACGATTTTGGAAAAAAATTATAATCACGATTATTTTGACTGATATTGAAATCCCGATTAATATACACGATTATTCATTGGTTTTATAAAAAGTGTTTATAGGACCACCAAAACTCAACTTTAAATATAACTAAAAAATAAAAAAATAAACCGGAAATAAATTAGAAACAAGTAAAGGAGTAAAATAAGAATATTATTTAAGATAATAATAACAATACAAATTAATACTCAGTCTACATGCATTCTTGTTTGCCACTCCCCCCAGTTTGCTTCCTATAACTCCTCCAGCCTGTTCACTTCAGGATTAAGCGATTAATCGATTACAGTGTTTTTATGATTGTGAAAAGGCAAAATTGAAATCCAGATTAAAATTCGATTAATTGTCCAGCCCTACTGTATGGTCCTAGTTAGAACAGGTGCCTCCCAGGTCATATAAGGTGTGGAATTTTGAAGCTCACGAGAGACAGACAGAGAGATGTTATAAGTAAAAGGTCCTTTTTTAAAAATCTGTTAAAATTATTTTAAAGAAATGTCCTTGATGGTGGAGTCTGCATCTGCTCTGCCTTTGTTGACTGTGGAACCAGACGACCTTACACCAAGCACAACTGGGTTGTTACTAATATTGACCTATAAAAAGGCTATTGGCTGAATGTAACGCTGTCATATTGTCATTAGTTAGATTTACTTTCAGATTAACATGCTGTCGGTGAGTTTTCCAACAATTTAAGATTATAATGTGGTGCTGGTTCTTAAATACATATGCCTTTTTCCCACTAAGTTTTAAGGTGTTCTTTGCAACGCCACCATCTTGTTTAACAATAATGGCATTTATCTTTGAATGCAAAAGCAAACGAACTTGAGTCAATTTTTTCACTAAACTGATGCAGTAATGTTGATGATAGATGATGAGTTTAAGTTTGTCCACATAGAAGCCCATGTTGTGCTGAAACCTGTCAGATTTGTCAGATATGATTTTTTTTTTTTTTTGGCAGATTCAAAAAAGGTCAGTGGCTGGAAAGAAACAGATGGGATGAATGTTGGTTTCAGTAAGACCAACATAAAGGCATAGAGAGACTGCTAACTTTTTAGAGCGGTTTGATGAAAACTTTGGGCTGAGTCATGCATATAAGATCCAGTTGTACACCAATCCTGCCCTGACATCAGTGGTTTGGCGTCATTGCGATCTAAACTGTCTGATTACTCTTTATATGAACAGAGAACATGTCTCCAAGCAACATTTCTGATGTTTTTCCAAACAGTTTTTTGTTGTTGTTTCAGTTTTGAAGCTCTACTTTGTAGTTAAGGGAGGGGCTAATAACAGCACCAACACATGCAAGCCAGCACACATGTTTCTTTGTAGATCATTTTACAAACGGCCTCAGAAGGTCTGATAGGAGCTGGCAAGAGAAG
>JALJCO010010634.1:0-49544 GCA_023101725.1 Atherinomorus stipes | reverse complement strand
TTTTTTCTTCATTTAAAAAATTGTATTTTCTGTTACTTGTTTTATCTTTGTCTCACATTTAAATTCTGTTTGATGATCTGAAACATTTAAGAAACATTGATAAACGTGCAAAAAAGTAAGAAATCAGGGAGGGGGGCAAAAACTTTTTAACACAACTGTCTACATATATATGTAGACAGTTTTAAAAAACATGCGCTCTGAGGTATCTACTTATGTAATCACCCCACCCTGGCCACCCCAGTGATAATTCTCTGGCTCCGCCATTGCGGTGTATCGATTAATAAATCGGTATTTTTACTCGACGCCTAATTTACACTCAGTTTGAGTTTATTTCAACTCCAGGAGTTTTCTTCAAAGGCAGAGTTTGCTGTGTAGTAAATATGTTTCAGGCAACTCTACTACACCGATTCATAATGGAACTGCTCTGAAATGTGTGATATTAGATGGAGTTCACTCTGGACCCAAGGCAGCAGAGCAGAGTCAGCCGGGGGGGAACATGGGAAAAGCTCATTGCTGTGGCTCCATCTTTAAAAAAAAAGAAGACCCACTAGAGACGTGGGCCTGCTATGGAAAGCTGATACAATCAGCAAGCTACTTATTCATTTCAACTTTCCTGGCCTGACCCCCCCTACCCCTCCAGCCTTGCTTGAGGAAGCCAGCGAGCGTGTTGAAACTAGATCCCTCTGTCAGACTTCCAGCCCAGCGACGCACGAGACGCTTCTGAATATTAAACGGGCTCCAGAGACGCACCGTGTCCGAACAGGTGACCCTCCAGGCCCAGACCTGGACCGCTGGTTAAACAGCTGCTTTCACGCGCAGCCTCATCACCTGGCCAGGTACTGGGGGGCTGAGCTGAGCTGAGCTAAAACTCCTTTACAGCGGAGGATTTATGACGCCGGGGTTTTAGGACAGCTGCTGCTGCCCCGTGAACAGCTGGAACCCATCTGGACCAGGAATCAGCCTGGACTGCTCGCAACGCCAGCCCCGCCAGCTCAGGGGGGGGGGGGGGGCAAAAGAAGAAGAACTGCTAAACAAATGCTGAGAATTTACAGAAAGCAGCTAAATTTCCCTGAAAAAGAGATATGGCAGGATGGCTGTGTGTTTCGGTGCTTGTGCTCATCTCTGAGAGAAAATGTCTGACATGACTCATTGGTTCCATCAGGTCATTGCCCCACCCCCCTCCCCAACTTCATGGGGCCAAAGCTTCTCCCCAAACACACCACATTATGAGTCTTTCCATATTAGCCAAGGAAAAAGCCATAAACTATCCCGGTTTTCTTTCTGCCTGCTCACATCTGCCGGCTGCATCATCACCCTCGTCGTTTCCTCTGCTTCGCTTCTCTCCGTCCAGATGATGTGACTCCAGACAAAGATGTGTGCTATCTGGCTGATGCCTCACCAGCGGCTCGAAATGCGAGCTGCAGAGCAGACGCATGAGTCACCATGCACAGCCCAGACTCCGTGTTTTAAACCAAGGCAGGAAACGGCGTGCCCTCTTCGCTGACTGGTGGAAAATCCAGCGGCAGGAGTAGCAGGGTGTCACGATTAAACTGGAAAACTGCAGCTGAAGTGAAGGGAACGCCCTCTTTCTCCTCCATCCTTGCGGTCAGCCCCTTGGAAAAAAAGGAAAACAGCCAAGTTTCTCTTCCAGTAACTTTCTAATTCTCTGAACATTGTTTCAAACCTCAACAGGGGGAAAAATCCCTCCCCGGCTCTGCGGCTTCGCCAGACATGCTCGGCGTGACATTTTTATGTCTCAGCACTGAAAAAACGAAGCTGAACTTACGCACCACCCACAGAGATGACGTACCTGAGCGAGATTTTACCAGCAGCTTGTTTGAGGCAAAGAAATCAATAAAAAAAGACACTTGCTGAGCAGCTAAGCTAGCTCCCGCGACACTCATGCCAGATTAAAGGGGAAGTTCGTTTTTTTTTTTCAATCTGGACCTGTTTTCTAGCCTGAAATGCGTTCATTTCCTCACTCACAGTTCTGGTGCAACTTGAATTTCTTCAGGAGATATTTAGATCCACTCCAGATCAGCACATGTCCAATATAATGAAAGTGATTTATGCAACCTCGTGCAGCCTCTAAATAAGGCATTATCTGCCACAAACTCCTTCATTTCACCAATGTTTTGTTGCCAAACATTAGTCGGACGCCCCTGTGAGCTCCAAGCAGCTTGAAGTGGCTTTGTTTGTGATGATCCGTCCTTATTTACAGACTTTTTTACTGCAGTGACTTTGATGACGTCACTGTTATACGACACCATAGCAAGTACAGTTGTGTACAGTCCTGATTTCTTTTTTTAGTTTGTTTGTTTTTTCATGTTTGTCACACTTAAATTAAAATGAAAATGTGAAAAAGTGATTGCCCCCTAAACCTAATAACTGGTTGTTCCACCTTAGCAGCAACAACTGAAATCAAGCGTTTGGGATAACTGGCAGTGAGTCTTCTACAGCGCTGTGGAGGAATTTTGTTCCACTCATCTTTGCAGAATTGTTGTAATTCAGCCACATTGGAGGCTTTTCCAGCATGAACCGCCTTTTAAGGTCATGCCACAGCATCTCAATGGGATTCAGGTGGGGGCTTTGACTAGGCCACTCCAAAGTCTTCATTTTGTTGTTCTTAAGCCATTCAGAGGTGGACTTGCTGGTGTGTTCTGGATCATTGTTCTGCTGCAGAACCCAAGTACGCTTCAGCTTGAGGTCACCAACAGATGGCCGGACATTCTCCTTCAGGATTTTTTGGTAGAAGCAGAATTCATGGTTCCATTTACCACAGCAAGTCTTCCAGGTCCTGAAGCAGCAAAACAGCCCCAGACCATCACACTACCACCACCATATTTTACTGTTGCTATGATGTTCCTTTTCTGAAATGCCGTGTTACTTTTATGCCAGATGTAATGGGACCTCCACCTTCCAGAAAGTTCCACTTTTGTCTCGTCAGTCCACAAAGTATTTTCCCAAAAGTCTTGGGGATCATCAAGATGCTTTCTGGCTAAACTGGGACGAGCCTTTATGTTCTTTTTGCTCAGCAGTGGTTTTGGTCTTGGAACTCTGCCATGCAGCCATTTTTGCCCCCAGTCTCTTTCTGATGGTGGAGTCATGAACACTGACCTTAATTGAGGCAAGTGAGGCCTGCAGTTCTTTGGATGTTGTTCTGGGGTCTTTTGTGACCTCTTGGATGAGTCGTCGCTGTGCTCTTGGGGTCATTTTGGTCGGCCGGCCCCTCCTGGGAAGGTTCACCACTGTTCCATGTTTTCACCATTTGTGGACAATGGCTCTCACTGTGGTTCTCTGGAGTCCCAAAGCTTTAGAAATGGCTTTGGAACCTTTTCCAGACTGATAGATCTCCATTACTTTGTTTCTCATTTGTTTCTAAATTTCTTTGGATCGCAGCATGATGTCTAGCTTTTGAGGATCTTTTGGTCTACTTAAATTCATCAGGCAGGTCCTATTTAAGTGATTTCTTGATTGAGAACAGGTGTGGCAGTAATCAGGCCTGGGTGTGAATAGAGAAATTGAACTCAGCTTTCCAAAGCTGTGATAAACCACAGTTAATTTATGTTTAGCCGGGGGGGGGGAATCCCTTTCCACACAGGGCCATGAGTCCCATAAGTGTAACAAACATGCAAAAAAAAAAATTAGGAACGGGGAAAACACATTTTTTTAACACAACTGTAAATGTCTGTAAATGAGGACCATCACGACAAAAAAAAGCAACTCAATGCCACTTTGAGCTCACAGGGGGTCCGACTATTTTATCATAACAAAACATTGGTGAAATGAAGGAGTTTGTGGCCGATAATGTCTTATTTAGAGGCTGCACATCACTTCCATTATATTGGACATGCGCTGATCTGGAGTGGATCTCAATATCTCCTGAAGGAATTAAAGTTACACCAAAACTGTGTGGGTGAGGAAATGAACGGATTTCAGGCTAGAAGGTCCAGGTTAAAAAAGAAAACGAACTTCCCCTTTAATGATGAAGCGAAATCCTGCTGTGGCTCTGTTTTCCCCTTCAGACTGGCCTCTGCAGGCTGGTGCAGGGACATTTGATCGCTGAGCGACGTTGTGTTTGTAGTGTCGTCAAATACTGTGTGGTTGACGGAGCGAGGCTGGCTGAGGGAACATACCTCCGGGATGGATCCACCGGTCAGACCACTGAGAGAGGACGAAGCATGACAGCGCTGGCTGATGGATGCTGAGGCTGCACTTACACATGCGAGCTTTGAGTTTCCGTTCTACGCTTTAATACCAGCAGGGGTGGGACAAAATATTGATACACTGAAATATTGCAATATTTTATGTTGCAGTATCATATTAATATTAGAAATGCTGTATAAATCTTTTTCACCGTTGCAAAAAAGAACAAAATCTTGTTCTATTTGCAGCTGTCCAGCATGTAGAAGAGTCTCTCTGCTTTACACTGATATCTACAGTCATCCTCAAAATTATTCATACCCTCCAATTTAAGAAAAGGCTAAATTCACAATAGTAATTCAAATAACAAGAAATGAAAGAAATTAATAATAATAAATAGAAATTTACAAAATTATAATATAGTGACAAAAAACTTGCTTTTAAATTGCAGTTAAAAATAATATTTGAAAAAACTAAAAAAAGGAAAGCTATTCCAGATACATTAGAGCACATTGCTCATGAACAGTGGACCCACATACCTGTCAACAGGTGCAGGAGTATTGGCTCAAATTGTTGCTCAACAAAATCTTAGCTTCGGAGCCCCATCATGCTTTGTTCACTTGTTTTATTTTTTGTGTTTTTTAAATATTTTTGTTGAAGCACAATTCAATATCAATGTCATGATTTTCATAGAATTGTTATTTATGATTATTTTTGTTATTTTCAGTTTATTTCTGACTTTCTTTAATTTGAGGGTATGAATCATTTTGAGCACGGCAGGTTCAGGTTCAACTTTACACACAGTGGAAAGTACAAGTTAAAATGTGTGTCCAGGTTTTCATAGATTTTCTTTGCTAGTTATTGGAGATCATAATGACTGACTGATATGTTTATTTCTCATATGCACTAATATGCGTTTTCATATACTTATATACTACTATGTTTTACTGTTTTACTAATTTCACACAAATTTTGTGCACATTTCTACTATTCCAGTTCAGCTGTGGTAATATTGTTTTCAAAAAAACACTACATTTTCATTTTATTGTCACATCTATTCAGCTGGGTTTTTTCCGAAAGTAGGAAATATTTGTGTTCAGAGGGCCGATTGTAAATGGCCTTAGATCCAAGTGGCAAAGAAACCTGTCCAAGTTTAATAAACGGGACATGGAGAAACTGAGTTTTATTGATTTTGACTCATTTCGTTGTTTCAGTCATCTAATGTATGTACATAGGTACAAATATCACAAATACAGTCACAGTATTGTATTGTATCGTAACCCACGTATCATGATACATATTGAATCGTGAATTCTTTGGCATACCCACAAAGCTTCCACTTCTTTCACCTTCAGCATCTTTAAAATGTCTGAAAATTTCTGATTTTCTGGTTCATGTCTGACTTTCTTCCCGTTACGATGATCTCCATCTTTTCAGAGCTTGCAAATGAAATGAAGATGTTACAGTCAGATATTTTCTTGCGCACGTGTGCCATCCATCATGATCATGAAGAAAATAGCTGCTACAAGTAATATGATGTTTCAAACATTAGAAATCTTTATTAAATTCTAGATTTCTAAAGAATAAAAACAGACTACATGCGGTCAGATCCTTGGAACAGAAAGGACTTAGCTGCTCTTCCTGGTTTTGCTGACAGGAGTTTTTTTCTCTCCACTGTTGCCGTATGCAGCTGAGGATGAAGGATTGAAGAAGATTTCATGCAGGATGCTGGTTTCCTTGGCTACGTTGTTATTTTTATGAACTGGTTTACATGAACACAGTTATTGTAAACTGGACTAATGTGGATGGTACCATGGGTTTGTTCTAGTTGTTTCACCACTGGGCTACAATGAATCAGATAGAATGGACTGTGTTTGTAAAAGTATCTGAGATGACTTTGTTGTGAATTGGTGCTTTATAATGAGGGGGTTTCACGTCATTATGAGGCACATAATTCCCTTTTATGACACAATCAAATGACTGTATTACCTTCAGTAGTTTTGAAAGTACAGTATACATGAAAACAATGTAAAAGGAACGTGACATCATCCATGTCTGTATCTGACACCTTAAAAATTCACTGCTGTCCCTTTAAGATGCCTCCTGCTGTTTCTGACATGCCGACTCGACTCATCACAACACATCTCTGGTGGGGCGGAGCTTAGCAAGGAGGGGGAGGAGCTCCATGGTATGGGAGGTGCTCTGTAGTAACAGCTGTTTTGGCAGCCATGTTGGTTTCCACAGGCGATTCAGGGATTTCTCAAATATGTATAAATGAGTCAAAGTAACTCCAGGGCATGTTTTATGGGTAGGGAATGACATATTTTAAGAATAGGTTGGTTAGATTGGCAGCGACATGTGGTCTAAAGCCTTATTTACATGTTACAGACGGAGCTTTAGTCTGGTCCTCCCATCCGTCTTTTTTTGTCTCACTAAAACGATTACGTTTGAATGAACCCGCTACATGGCCAAAAAGTAGGTGTAATTCAGGTGAGGTTGAAATCTGAGTGAAACCTCGTAGTAAAGTATATATATATACATATATGTATGTATATATATGTGAGGATTAAACAACTAAGCGCCGTGCATTATACAGTTTTAATGCATGACGCGGAGTCGAAACACAAAGTGCATTAAAACTGTATAATGCATGGATCCGAGTTGTTTAATCCACTTATACCATGGTACCACAGAGTAAACATGTAATGACAAATGTTTATTCACTTTATCAAACTTGCTAAACATGTTTGAGTATAGGACTATTTTATGCTGGCAGCTGGTTTGAGCGTTGCTATGGTAATAACATCCCGTGGCAGAATGATTTTACAGTGATCTACCTAGGTGTGCATACAGAAATAATGCACACCAGGTGACATTAGAATTCTTACTGACCATGGTATGAATATATATATATATATATATATATATATATATATATATATATATATATATATATATATATATGTATGGCAGCTGTTTACTGCTTCTAGTAAACAGCTGACAAACCATGTTTCTAAAAGCTTTAATCCACTCACCTCCAACTCCTTCTGCAGTGTAAAAAGTCCACACTGCAAACGTCAACGCCTCCGAGACTTAGTCCTTGATGTTGTTTTGTATTTGTGGTGCAGCAGCAGTTACAGTAGCAGTCCGTTAGCTGTATTTGTTTACAGTGAGCGGCGCACAGGGTGGTCACGGGGGACGGGGACGGAGAGAGGGGAGGGACAGAGACAAGACATAAAGACATCAATTGGTTCTTATATATGTTGTGAATGACCAGTTCCTGCCTTTGTGCGTGAATGGCAGGGTTTCTACAGAACTGCACATCTCACACAGGTCTGACTTTCTCCTTTTTTAGGAATACATGATGTGTTGATACTGTCAGGATGGAAGGACCATTTCACCCAGTAGAACAAAAAGTCTGTCTGAACAAGATTACCAACTCTGGCTTTAGAAAAGGACTAGAATAGTTTTGCTTGTTCCAACATTTGTCATGAATTTACTTCCAGTAACACGGAGGAGGAAGAAATGATGGAGCAGAAACATGGAGAACAGAGTACCAGACTGGTGTATCATGAGCTCAACAGTCTGTTTACATGGTGCACGAAGCTGAGAGGGTTCCCAGATGCAGAGGAATGTGAAAGTCCCCTGCTTGTTAAGGCATGTTATGTGTTTGTTACCAGTGATGGATGTTGTAAGAAGCGATGAAGGGAGGCGTTCCTCACCTCATTGCGACATGTGAGAAATGACAGAGCTGAAATAGCTGGTCCTGGTGGTCTTATTAGAAATCCCGAACTAAAACAGACTGCGGTTGTGCATGTGTAAAGTAATTAACATCTCTAAATCATACACACAGCAGAACTTTGTGGATGCTATCTTAACTTTTATGCTAGCATTTGCTCTTTTTTCCTGGCTGTGTTGAGTTGTATATTTCTTATCTATACATGGCTTTTAAAGGAATAGTACAACCACACAATGATGTGTCTTCATCTTTTACTCACCCTCATGCTGAGCAAGACTCTGGAGCACTTTTCTAATATCTCAAATGCAGCCGGATATCGGACAGGATTTCATTTGCCCCCAACTTTCATATTGTTCACCGTCGACTGAAACAAAAAGGTCCATAAAAGTCCACAAAAAACTTGTCAATATTCCTCCACACTGCTCGTTCAATGTAATCCAAGTGTCCTGAGTGGGTAGCGTCCAGAATTTACTCCAAACGACATCATTTAGTATATTTTTAAAGCTTAAACAGTACTACATGTAGCTGACGCAAAGTGCGTCCATGAGAGTTCACGACACTACGGACCCGCGGCAGACAAGATCGCGCGTTCTCTTTTTCTTTCTTTCGTTCTTTTAAATCGATATCCAACCCCTCTTGTGTTTGTCTGCAGCGCGTTCGCTCTTAGCACAATGTAAACAGCGAATTTCTTCTTCTACTGCTGAACGCCGAGACTTCCTTAGTGTCGTGAACTCTCATGGAGGCGCTTTGCGGCCGCTAGATGTAGCACTGTTTAAGTTATGAAAATAAACTAAATGATGTTGTTTCAAGTAAATTCTGGACGCTACCCACTCAGGACACTTGGATTACTCTGGACGAGCAGTATGAAGGAATATTGACAAGTTTTTGTGGACTTTCATGGACCTTTTTGGTCCAAGCGCCGGTGAACTCCATTATATGACAGTTGGGGGAAAATGAAAACTTGTCCGATCTCCGACTGCATTTGAGATATTAAAAAAATGCTCCAGAGTCTTGCTCAGCATGAGGGTGAGTAGAAAAATATTTTAGTGGGTGTACTATTCCTTTAATCTTCCCAACATGAAAGGGATGTTTAGACATGTGGTTGGAAAAAAAGCTTTTCCTTCATATTTGGACATTTAAAAGCTTCTCAGAATGCTGGTTGAGTGTATAAAGAAGTTAATAGTCGCTTCTTTGGGACCAAATCCCATCATTTCTGCACCTACCCTGAGATAATGTGTCTCACCTGCTGTGTGAAGCTGCCACCTGCTGTTTCCACCAGGAACAGGTAAAGATCAGAGCCTCGTCTGCAGACCAGACAGACATGGAGTCGGGTTACAGAACATGACCCCCTGAAAACCAAACACACCCCACAGCAGGCGGTGACCTCCATCTGCATCCATTTCCTTTAGTTTCTCTGTATGAGAGGAAAAAAAAAAGATATTTTAGGTGGTTTAGGTGGCGCGTGATCAGAAAATGATCAGTTATCAGTAACTAACCCAGAAAAGGTGGATCAGACTTCTTAGGTGGCTGCAGGTTTTGTCTTTCCAGCGGGAATCAGGTTTGTGGAGGAAATGACCTCATGTCTAACCGCTGGAGACTTCACTGCAACTCACGTTTTCCAGACCCCCCCCCTCACTTTGTGCAGCACATGGTGGAAAGCTGTGTTTCGCATTAGGAACATGCTGTTAGAGCTTTCTCCGCTTGTTTGCCTCTGGACCCGGTTTGCCCCGGTTCAGGGTTCTGGGTCGGCCTGCCTCCTCTGATCCTGACATGATGGATTTGTGGTTGGTGCTGCTTTCTTGCAGTGGTTGTGCTGGTCTTTAAGGAAAAGTGGGGAAGGGAAGATGGAGGTTTTGGTCATAATTACATGCAGTCTTTGTCTCGTCAAGTAGATTTTCATCAGCGAGCTTCAACACAGAGCCAGTTAGGGTGCAGAATCAAAGTTTCCCTATTTAAGAGGAGATCTTTTTAGGGATAGGCGATACAGAAATGTTTTATGTTGATATGATATGAGTAGTTTATGGTACTTTTTCATCGATACTGGTACTTTCAGTCCCTTAAAAGAAAACCACATGATTGTACAGTTTGTATTTACATCTTGAATGCAGGAATTTATTGAGTAAAACCTGAGAACAGAAGTACTGGAAAGAAATGCTTTAAAAACAATAATGAATTATATTGATGAGTAAATCAAACAAAAATAAGATTAAAAACTTCTTTCAATTATCAAATAACTTAAGTACAGGTTAAGATGATTTTGATTCATTTAGTGGAAAATAGTAATAGTAAAATAGTAATATTATCAATTTACCAAAACATAATGAGCAATAACCTGAAAGAAACCAAAACATCATCATCATCATTAGCAGTAGCAGCATTATCATAACATCTGATAGGCTACCACCATCATGTGATACAGAAGCTAGAATCTGATAGGCTACCACCATCATGTGGTACAGAAGCTAGAATCTGATAGGCTACCACCATCATGTGACACAGAAGCTAGAATCTGATAGGCTACCACCATCATGTGACACAGAAACTAGAATCTGATAGGCTACCACCATCATGTGACACAGAAGCTAGAATCTGGTAGGCTTCCACCATCATGTGACATAGAAGCTAGAATCTGATAGGCTACCACCATCATGTGACACAGAAGCTAGAATCTGATAGGCTACCACCATCATGTGACACAGAAGCTAGAATCTGATAGGCTACCACCATCATGTGATACAGAAGCTAGAATCTGATAGGCTACCACCATCATGTGACACGGAAGCTAGAATCTGATAGGCTACCACCATCATGTGACACAGAAACTAGAATCTGATAGGCTACCACCATCATGTGATACAGAAGCTAGAATCTGATAGGCTACCACCATCATGTGATACAGAAGCTAGAATCTGATAGGCTACTACCATCATGTGATACAGAAGCTAGAATCTGATAGGCTACCACCATCATGTGGTACAGAAGCTAGAATCTGATAGGCTACCACCATCATGTGACACAGAAGCTAGAATCTGATAGGCTACCACCATCATGTGACACAGAAACTAGAATCTGATAGGCTACCACCATCATGTGACACAGAAGCTAGAATCTGGTAGGCTTCCACCATCATGTGACACAGAAGCTAGAATCTGATAGGCTACCACCATCATGTGACACAGAAGCTAGAATCTGATAGGCTACCACCATCATGTGGTACAGAAGCTAGAATCTGATAGGCTACCACCATCATGTGATACAGAAGCTAGAATCTGATAGGCTACCACCATCATGTGACACAGAAGCTAGAATCTGATAGGCTACCACCATCATGTGACACAGAAACTAGAATCTGATAGGCTACCACCATCATGTGATACAGAAGCTAGAATCTGATAGGCTACCACCATCATGTGATACAGAAGCTAGAATCTGATAGGCTACCACCATCATGTGGTACAGAAGCTAGAATCTGATAGGCTACCACCATCATGTGATACAGAAGCTAGAATCTGATAGGCTACCACCATCATGTGACACAGAAGCTAGAATCTGATAGGCTACCACCATCATGTGACACAGAAACTAGAATCTGATAGGCTACCACCATCATGTGATACAGAAGCTAGAATCTGATAGGCTACCACCATTATGTGATACAGAAGCTAGAATCTGATAGGCTACCACCATCATGTGATACAGAAGCTAGAATCTGATAGGCTACCACCATCATGTGATACAGAAGCTAGAATCTGATAGGCTACCACCATCATCTGATACAGAAGCTAGAATCTGATAGGCTACCACCATCATGTGATACAGAAGCCAGAATCTGATAGGCTACCACCATCATGTAATACAGAAGCTAGAATCTGATAGGCTACCACCATCATGTGATACAGAAGCTACGATCTGATAGGCTACCACCATCATGTGATACAGAAGCTAGAATCTGATAGGCTACCACAATCGTATGATACAGAAGCTAGAATATGGCGGCTTTCACATCATTTCATCTCCTAAAATTCTCAGAAGTGAAACTTACTGCATGTTTTGTATCTGTACAGTGGTATTGCAATACTCAAAAAAGTATCGATTCCTATATTTTGTCTGGGTGGTATCGACTCATTGACTCCAGGGTATCGATATGTACATCCCTAGATCTTTGTCTTTCGTGCTGCCTGTGAGCTAACTGTCTCCTCCTCCGTGTTGTTGCAGGAGATGACACAACCTGCACTGCGGACGGCCAGGTCTACACAAACAGGGATATCTGGAAACCGGAGCCATGCCGGATCTGCGTCTGCGACAACGGTCAGGTGCTGTGCGATGAGATCCAGTGTGAGGAGACCAACTGTGAGAAGGTGATGGTCCCGGAGGGCGAGTGCTGCCCTGTCTGTAAGACTGATTCATCCACCAGCGGCGGGACCGAGACCTTTGGTGAGGAAACGGCAGCTTTGCCTGTCAGCTGGGAGCAAAATGATTCAGGGAAAATGCTTTTATATTACTCAGTCTGACACAAGGTCAGACCGCAGAGGAGATATCATCATCACTGAAGGGAATCTACCCTGCAACCTCACTTCCAAAAATGTTGGGACAATAAATCATGAATAAAAACTACCAAATGTAAGTGAAAACAGAATCAACCCATATTTCAACCCCCACACAAGATAATCATATTAGATGTTAAAAGACTCCGCGCCCAAGCCCAGTGGTAGCGTCGTGGGCTTGGGCGCGGAGGACCCGGGTTCGATTCCCCGACACGATTCCTGGGTGAACCACTGTGGACCCCTGAGCAAGGTCCTTGGGGGTCCTTAGCCCCCCACCAACTGCTCCCCGGGCGCTTTAAGTAGCAGCCCACTGCTCTCTGATACTCACAGTACAGAGATGGGTGAAATGCAGAGCCCTAATTTCCCCTCGGGGATCATACAAGTATAACAAAAAAATAAATAAATAAAACTGAGACATTCTATCATTTCATGGTAAATTTGGGCTCATTTTGACTCTGATTGCAGCAATATATCCCAACAAAAGGATGCAAAGTAGCTGGCAAAAATCAAAAACAACTGAGGAGCCATTTTTCTGCATGTCTGAAACATGCGAGTACTGTATGTTCAAAATCCCACCATCTAAGTGTCCGATATCATCAAAAGATCCAGAGAATCAGGAGGAATCTCTGTGTGTAGATGCAGGGCTGAAGATCATAACTTCTCAGGCAGCACTGCATTAAAACCAGTATGATTCTCTACTGGAAACCACTGATGGACTCAGGAAGATTCCAGACATCTCTGTCTGTGAACACAGTTCACCCTGAAATCCATAAATGCAGGTCAAAGCTCCATCATGCAGGGAAGAATCCATATGGGACCAGGATCCAGAAACACCACTATCCATCTTCTTTGGACCACATCCTGGATCGATCAGAGCAGCATGGCTGCAAACAGGAGAAGAGTCCAGCTGCTGAACTGGTCTGCCTGCAGTCCAGAGTCCAGCTGCTGAACTGGTCTGCCTGCAGTCCAGAGTCCAGCTGCTGAACTGGTCTGCCTTCAGTCCAGAGTCCAGGTGCTGAACTGGTCTGCCAGCAGTCCAGAGTCCAGCTGCTGAACTGGTCTGCCTGCAGTCCAGAGTCCAGCTGCTGAACTGGTCTGCCTTCAGTCCAGAGTCCAGCTGCTGAACTGGTCTGCCTGCAGTCCAGAGTCCAGCTGCTGAACTGGTCTGCCTGCAGTCCAGAGTCCAGGTGCTGAACTGGTCTGCCAGCAGTCCAGAGTCCAGCTGCTGAACTGGTCTGCCAGCAGTCCAGAGTCCAGGTGCTGAACTGGTCTGCCAGCAGTCCAGAGTCCAGCTGCTGAACTGGTCTGCCTGCAGTCCAGAGTCCAGCTGCTGAACTGGTCTGCCTGCAGTCCAGAGTCCAGGTGCTGAACTGGTCTGCCAGCAGTCCAGAGTCCAGCTGCTGAACTGGTCTGCCTGCAGTCCAGAGTCCAGCTGCTGAACTGGTCTGCCTGCAGTCCAGAGTCCAGCTGCTGAACTGGTCTGCCTGCAGTCCAGATGTTTACAGATAGTTGTTAGAAGAAAAGGAGAGGATCCATGATGGCACACATCACCTGGAACTTCTTTTTTCAGATGTATTGCTGCATCAGATTCAATCAGCTCATATTTCTCATGAAATGATAAAATGTCTCAGCTTCATCATTTGATTTTGTTTATGTTCTAATGGGAATAAAATGTGGGTTCATGAGATTTTCAAATCATTACATTCTGTTTATTTACATCTTTTTCAAAGTCCCATCTCATTTTTTGGTATTGGGGCAGTGCAGCGTTCGGTTTGAACCAGTATTACTAACGAGAACATGAAGGAGCTGACATAGTATCTAAGTGGAAATGACTGCTTTTATCAGATTAATTGTGTTAATTGACTGTTTTCTGACCTGCATCATGATGCTTAATGAAAGCTGTCATCAGCTGCCAACTCACTGACATGTCTGTCTTGTGTCTCCCTCCATGCAGGTGGCAGAGTTTACCGGGTAGGCGGCTGTTTTCTGATCCCATCTTTCTTACATCTACTCCAGTGTGTGCTGTGAGTTGAAGCTCTTGTCATTTCTTTATCCGTTCAGGGCCAGAAGGGAGAACCTGGGGATGTTCCACTTGTGAGTTTTCTTTTTATACTTCCTATCAGACTGTTAAACCCTAAATAAAGTCTCGAGCTGAGGATGTAATGGCTGTTTTTGATGCCTTCCCTGCAGGTGACAGGCATCAGAGGGCGTCCTGGAGCCATGGTGAGCCTTGTTTCTGTTCATCCACCTCAGCTGACACTAGATGGCACAAGAAGACAGCTTCCTCCTGCATAACTTCACCTTAAAAGGACATCTGCACAGCTGGCTGCGCCGTCCTCAAGTCACCATGCTTAACTCTGGGGTGCCATTCCAATGCCATCTTCTTTTTTTAAAAAGATTTTCTTCTGTATTTCAACAGGGGCCCCCGGCTCACCGGGAGACCGAGGACCTCGTGGAAACAAAGGAAGGCCTGTACGTTGCATCCACACAGTCTACAGTTTTATTTGCCTCCACGTGATGCAACGTTGTTGCACCATTCACAAAAAATATGCGTGTGTGCAATGCAATAAGATGATTTACTGTAGTGCACACCCCCACAGAAATGCTCACAGCCAAGTTAAGTTCTGCATTAGCTTCACCTCACTCCTGCATATGCAGCGAATGCATCATGATTTCTGCACGCATCTGGATGCTTTCATCACTGGGGTCATGAGAAGAACTCAAGCTAGTTAAGTGGTCAAACTGAAAAAAGCTCCAAGGTCAGACTGAAGCACGGGAGCTGATGGAAGCGGTGCTTAGCAAGCAGAAGCGCTGACGCTGATGGATGAGGCGGGGGCCACGCAACATTGCTGCTGATTTATTAGCACGTTTGTCCTGCTGCCCACATTTTACAGCTCAGAGTTCATGAAGCAAGACACTTTATTGTTGATGTAACGGTTCTGCGTTAACTCACTTTTCATTTTATGAATTAGGGATGTTCGATATTGGCTTTTTTTTTTTACTGCTATCCGATATCGTCTAACTCTTAAAGGCAGGGTACGGGATCCTGGGAAATGGTTTGAGCAAGCTACATTTTAAAAAATGCACCCACCCGAAACCACGTCTCCAGAGCAGAAACATGTGCGCCGATGGTTGATGGCGAAGATAACCGAGAACAGCCGAGGGGATAGCCTGTTAGCTCACCAGTAAACAGCAGAGGAAAAAAGTGATACTTCCCTCACCTCCAACTCCTTCTGCAGTGTAAAACATCTTCATTGCAAACACCAACTCCTCCATGACTTGATCCACATCCATGTTTAGCAAACAGCGGCATAGATAAGAGCAGCGAGGAGCCATGTAGTCTGCACTGTGAGACGCTCACGGTGAGTTGCGCGCGCAGGGAGGTGGGAGGGCGACAATCAGCAGTTGAGTATGATGGACATATAATCATTTAGTCAATCCACCTTATTCCTGAGCAAACGTATGGACAAATGATTATGTGATCAACTGCCTGTCAGATAGCGCAAATATCGCTTAGCCATTGACTCACAGTGTAAATTGTCGTTCCTGGTAGCGGTTAATTTGAACATTTCAACAAGAATATAACATTTCTAAACGATTTTCCCCAGAAAATGTCCTTGCATGGTTCGGGAACATGTGCTGTTCATGGTTGTACTAACAACCAGAGAAAGTTAAATTTGTGGCTACAGAGAGAGGCTGCAGGGCTCCAGACTGCAACCAAACGGTCACATTTTGCAAATAAAAAAATACATCTGCTGTTCAGTAAATAACATCATATCCCACGTGTTTCAATAAAACATGACCAACCTTATTACTGTGTATTACTCTGCTCCATCCATGGAATTCCTGATCTCCGTACAGTGGACATTCCCTCTCTGTAAATCCAGACTGTAAACTCGTCTGTACAGACACTTATTCTGCCCAAGTCCAAACGCACTAATCCAGAGATTATGACATCGTCCCGTCTGAGCTGTGACAGCTGATATTCCCACATAGTTTACCTAAAAAAAGTTCGTAAAAATGGAGTAGCACGAACATCTAGCATGTCAATAAACGCCAGTTCCAGTCGAACCGGAAGTCGGTCGCATATTTCATGCAAGGGCTCATGGGGGCTGGAAGAAGGTGGATGAGCACGGGCCGTTACTGTTTCATGGGATTTTTTTTTTTTAGTCCTGTATGTTCCACAGGTGATTATTATTATTATGTTTTTGTGTGTGTGTGTCAGAACATTTAACTAACTGGCTGTAATCAGGGTGTGAAGAAAACTTTAAGCAATATAGTAAAAAAAATGCTCGTGGAAAACATCCACCCTGCCTTTAAAGTTATACCGTGTAACTTTTGGCCACTATGGGCACTAAACCTGTAACTTCCCACAGGCGCCACAACTGTCTCAAAATGAAACAGTCTCAGTCTGTGTTTTATAAAAGTGTTGCAGACCACTTTGAAAAGCTGATTTTTAAGTCATCAACCCACTAATCAAATCAAATCAATTTTATTTATATAGCCCTTTACAGTACCCATTGGATACACAAAGTGCTTTACAGGAGGGGTAACAGAAAAACATTGGGACAGGTGGGGGAGGGGAGAAAAAAAAAGAAACCACTGTCCCGCCCTCTGCAGAGGACGTGATAATGGGTTAAAAAAAAAAACACCCTCAGTACAATTAAGCACGTATACAGACAATCACAATATCATGACACATGTGGTAGGGAGGAGGAGGGGTCCAGAGCCCAGTGAGAGAGGAGACGCTGCCAAACAACAGGGGGCGCATCTTTCCATCCTCCACCGATTTCTGGTGGTAGGAAGTTGAAGGACCAGCAGTGCAGTGGACATGTGTGTGTCAGTATCGTGTGATGTGTGTGCGTGAGCGAGAGACAGATCAAAGCACCCTAGGTTACATGATCCAATGAGAGACGGCCCGCTCCTGAGAAGTTACAATGCCTGGTTTTTGAGAATGGCAGCCCCCTCAGAGCAACGGCATGCGTCAAGTATCTATATTGACTGCAGAAATCAGCTATAGTTACTTATATTAATAATAACTTTAGAATATAATGTATCATAATATTTGGCTAACATTGGGTTCAAAAGTTACACGGTATCACTTTAAATTCTGATATCCTATCAAACGATACCGATATATGCAGAGAACTTTGAGGTTGTGTCTCTTATATTTTGAGAAATACTACTCTAGTCTGAGAGCAAAGATCCCAAAATCTCCGTAACTCAGCCAGACAAGTTTATTTTGGACATCTGGCTGCCAGATATCAGATAATATCATATATACTGTAAGATACTAGCAGGTATTAGGTACTACCATCAGATACTAGCAGGTATCAGATACTAGCATATATCAGATACTAGCAGGTATTAGATACTACCATATATCAGATACTAGCAGGTATCAGATACTAGCATATATCAGATACTAGCAGGTATTAGATACTACCATATATCAGATACTAGCAGGTACTACATACTATCATATATCAGATACTAGCAGGTATCAGATACCACCATATATCAGATACTAGCAGGTACTACATACTATCATATATCAGATACTAGCAGGTATTATCAAAATGTGTCTAATTCTAATGTTTCTAACAACTTGGTAACTGAACCAACAACTTAAAACCAGACATATTATCAGCAGCTTCAGAGCAAGTCAGTCTGTAGCAGCAGCAGCTGCAGCATAGTCACATGACTCTGAAAGGAATTCTGGGATATGAAGTCCTTCCAGGATAACAGGGACTTTTCTAGATCCTGGACTGCTGCTAATGGAACAAGATCTCGTGAGATTTTGTTACAGAACAACAAAATCTCACAAGATTTTTTTTTTTTTAAATGACGCCAATATTTTACGATATCACATTTTAATGCCAATATCAGCCGATTATATCGGCCATTCCTACTGGAACCGCAATCACTAGCGGAACAGCTCAAATCAGCGTCACACTCAGCAGATGTGAAACACTTTATGAAGTAAGTAAATCAGCTTCTTCTTCACTGGCAGGGAATGCGGGGCCCTCCGGGTTATGATGGAGAGCCTGGTATACCAGGCCAGCCCGGTGAAGCTGGACCTCCAGGCCACCCTTCACATCCAGGGGTGAGTACGCCGCTAGCAGGCGACAGTTTTCCTGACTTACATTACTGACGCCGGCTAACCTGACGTGCGTCGTCTGCAGGGACTGGGATCCCAGATGGCTCAAGGGTTTGACGGGAAACAAGGACCCCAGGCCATGCTGAGCGGCTCCAGGGTAAGACCGTGTCACGCAAATAAGAGACTCAACTGCTACGCATGTTTTTCTACAGCTTTTATTCTGAGTTTTCCTTATTTTTAGAGATGCAATATGAAAAATTTCCACCGATACCGACAACCGATAATTTCCTGCTTCCTGATATTGACACAGATATGGAAGCTGAAAATGATGTCATATTCATTACTTGTGCAAAATTTTTGAAATTTTTAATCTGCTGCAGATCAATTTCTGCTGGTGATGTCATAATGTTGCAGGGTGGGCGTGGCCTAATGTTCCCATGCCCCACTCATCAAAACAAACAAGAAAACAACATTCCTTGGGTCACCTTTTATTGATCAGTTATTTATAATGAAAACTGTTTTATTTACTATTTGATATTCCTGAATTTCCTTACTCCAGGGAGTTTTCGGATCCGGCTAGATATAGGGATGGGCACATCGATAGCATGCAGTTGATACCTTGATATCAGCCAGAAAAAAATATCGGAATCAATACTTTTTTGAGTGTTGTTAGTGACGTTGATGATGTTTTCGTATCTTTCAGTATTTTAATGCAGGTTATTGCTCATTATGTTTTGGCAAATTTATAATATTACTACTACACTTCATATTTTCATATTTTCCAATCAAATAATCTTTAAAATTAAATTAAATAAATTTAATTTAATAAATTAAATTAAATAATCTTAACCTGTACTTAAGTTATTTGATAGCTGAAAGAAGTTTTTTAAGTTTATTTTTGTTTAATTTACTCATCAATATGATTTTTTATTGTTTATTTTTTATTGCCCTCACATTCAACATATTAATGCAAATTTTTAAAGGGACAAAAAGCATTGGTATTGGTATCTATCTATCTATCTATCTCTATCTATCTATCTATCTATCTATCTATCTATCTATCTATCTATCTATCTATCTATCTATCTATCTATCTATCTATCTATCTATCTATCTATCTATCTATCTATCTATCTATCTATCTATCTATCTATATATAACAAGTTTAAAGTTGCTATTTAATAGTTTACAAGTGCACTGATTCTTTTTTTATATTAAAAGAGTTATAAAGTTACTTTCATTGTATCCTTCATCATACTAATTTGGGAATCAAATGCAGTATCGGCAGGTTGTCTCGGCCATTGGCTGATGACAAAATATCGGTATCAGTATCAGCCCTAAAAGAAATCTGTATCGGTTGATCCCAAGTAAAAATTACAGCCTAAAAGTGACAGAAGTAGCACAAAAAAAGAGGATGTGAGGCTGCAGAAACGTGACGGAGAACACTGACGTAGCTTATTATTCTGTCTTTACTTCATGCATGTGAGAACATGTAGCTTCTGGAAGTATGTAGAAAGATCTTGTAAATACACATAACTCTTTTTCAATAAAAAAAAAGTTTATTAAGCAAAAAATAAATTAAAATAAGTGATAAATGATCCTGCAGATTCAGAAAACATCTGAATTTTCTTTTTTCATGTGATGCAAACAACTGTTTGTGTTTTGGTTTATGTTGGAGATGATTTTCCCTCCAGCTTATAGCAGCAGCGAGACCAACAGTTTTACATTAAAGGCTTAAACTCAGAGCTGGGTGGGATGTCAGGGTTTCTGATGACGTCTGGATCTTCTGATGTCGTCATCACAGTTCAGTCCGATCAGCAAACATCTGGTTAGAACATCAGTCCCTTGATGTTTCTGCAGTTTAACATTAATTATATCAAACTAAGCTTTAAAACTGATGCGATGAGCCTCAAATCCCCCCCCCCCCCCCCCCAGACCTCCTGCAGAAGCTCTGATGGGGCAGATGTGAGGAAGAGGAGGTCAGTCAGGACATGCTGGACTCTGCGTCCTGGTCCAGGTCTCTCCCTCCACCAGGTCCTGGTCTTGTTCACATTTTCCTTCTTCAGAAGGAGCTGCGCCTCCTTCCTCCTCCTCCTCCTCGCTCTCACCTTCATCCACCAGTTCTCGCGGGTCTATGAGCCTGGGGCGCCCCGCGCGGAGTCTCAGCCCCTCCTCGTGCCACTGCCGGTAGGTGTGGACCACCGCCGCGCGCGTGCAGCCCACCATCTTGGCCGTTTTGGAGACGCTGACCCCCAGCTCCACGGCCACCACCACCTGGCCCTTGTCGAAGTCGCTCAGCTCCTCGTACTCCTCCATTTCCCCGCAGACATGCGCAGGAGGGCTCCTGTCCGCGCGGACACGCCGCAGAAGCTGCCAGGCGTTGCTATGACAACACAGTCTGCGAGCATACGGTACACCTAAACAACGTCACTCATGTCACACGCGGTGGCGATGTGAAGATTTTTGCAACGTAAACTTAATGAATAAATAAATAAATAAATTGATATAATAGAGGCTCGATGGTTTACGCGGGCTGTTAGCTAATGAAGAGTGACGTAGCCACACGGCGGCCATCTTACCCCAGACAGCTGCCAACATTAATGCTAACGCATGTGTATTTAAATAAATATCTGGCTGAACTTTCGACCGATTTTCAAACGGTTTGATTTCTAACGTCAGAAGTGTAGCTGTGTTCCTGCATACTTACATGTGACATATTATATGTATACAGGAACATAGCTACACCTCTGACGTTAATAAAAAATCAAACCGTTTGAAAATCGGTTGAGTTGAGCCAGATGTGGTTATTAAAATACACATGCACCATTGACATGTTTTTCCCCATCAAAACTTTAACAATAGGAAACATACAGAATAAAGACATATACAAATATAAAGGCAATGACCATTTCACATTTTAAGGAATTCTAGACAAAGACATTATAAATAATTCTCCTTAACTAAAGTTCATAGGAGTTAATAGAGGAATATGAACCAACCTACAAGAGAGATAATGTAAACAATAAAAACAAAACAAAATATATAAATAATAAGAACATCAAAGATAAAATAAAGGGGAAAAAGCTGGGGTTAAAAACAGTTTAAAATCAGAAATAGATGTGAACAGATTTATTGCGGGGGCTGCACTGATTTTCATTTAAGACTAACAAAACATTAAAAACTCATTTTTAAATGCCTTTTCATTACGAAGAGATTTTGTGAAATGACATTTATGAATATAAAGTTTGGTTAGCACAGCAGTAAAGTAGCCTATAATTTATTAAATATTTCACTTTTTTGTTTATTGAAATTCCTTAATCATTGTCTGTGTAAAGGTTAAAATTGAAGAGTTTGATGTTCACCAGTTATGGAAATCCAACCCAGAGATTATACAATCCTGCATTCGAAGAACAAATGTCCAGTGATGATTTACAAAAATAACATTTCACCATTGACATGTTGTTCAAGGGGTGAGCTGTCTGAGGTAAGATGGCCGCTGTGTAGCTTCTGAACAATCCCCCGTTTCCACAGTCTACCGTTATATGAAATCTATGGCAGGAGCACACGGACTCAGCTGCCTCTTGTTCGATGTACATTAAAGTTAAATATACAGTCATGGAAAAAATAAAGAGACCACCCTTATTTTCTCATATTTCTTGGTCATTTTAATGCCTGGTAGTAACAAAAGTACATTTGTCAGGACAAATATAATGATAACAAAAATAGCTCATATGAGTTTAATTTCAGAACTGATATCTCGCCATTTTCCATGATTTTCTTGATAAGTGATTTTGCTCATTAAGTTCTTACGTCAATATCTATGGCATTGTTCTGCCAAAAACAGCTTTTAGGCACTCTAGATTTTTATTTGCCTCTTTTAGCCACATGATTCACATCACAGTTGGTACTCGATTGCATAACCATTATTTTTGATGACAAAGTTGGTTTCTCAATTATTCCTGTGGCTGTATACACACACATATATATATATATATAAATAGCCAAATGTATTTTTGCTCCAAGTTGTGAAGTACATCCAATTTTACTGTATATGCTTTATTTTACATTACACGTTTCCTGGGAATAGTTACAACTTAGACCTGTTTTCAGTGTTGCTACCTACATGTGTAATGTTTCAGGAACTACAGATGGAAGTTCTGACAGCTACAATCTAAGCTGCTGTACACGGTCCCTTTGTAAAACTAAATCTGAATCTAAAATGTTTATTACATGCAGAGAATGCATTCTGCAGGATCTTTCGAACTTTAAATAGCTCAAGGGACTTTAATAGCCTAGTAAAATACTTTTGCACTCAAATAAGACACTGCAGTTTAATACAGATCCTTATGCATAGTCAGTTTTTTGTGAGGACACGAAAAATCTGCAAATATATACACACACACAAAATTATTCATACCTCCAATTAAAGAAGGAAAAAAATCAGCTGTCAGTGAAATAAGTTAAAATGGACAAAAGTAATAATAAATAAGAATTCGATGAAAATCATGACATTGATTTTGAATTGTGGTTTGAAAGAAATATTAAAAAGAAATGCACAAAAATAAACAAGTGAACGAGCATGATGGGATTCTGAGGGTAAAATTTCGTTGACCAACACTTTGAGACAATCACTACAATCAGGTTTTTAAATTTTGTATTACTGTGAAATTAGCCTGAATAATTTTGAGGACGACTGTAAATATATATGTAAAGTAAAACATTGTTTCTGAATTGTGGTTTAAAAGTCTAATTTTAAGAAAACCAAAAATGTCCCAGATACATGAGAGCACCTTGCTCATGAACAGTGGACCAACATACCTGTCAACAGGTGCAGACGTCTGATTGGACGTTACAGAAACACCTGATTGCAGTGATTTTCTCAGAGCGTTGCTCAACATTTAGGACCCCCATCATGCTTGCTCACTTGTCTTGTTTGTTTTTAATATTTCTCTTAAACCACAATTCAAAATCAATGTCATGACTTTTATAGAATTTTGATGCATTTTTACTTTTTCAATCTCAACTTATTTCCTCAGCAGCTGATGGGAGGGTGTGAATAATTTTGAGGACTAGATGGATACATAGTCGGGGTGCAATGATACAAAAAATGGTAAATGGTTTGGTTCAGTTAGATACTTTAGTGTCATGATTTTATTTTATTTAAATACAAAAATCACATTTTCATGCCTTTATGTCATGGAAACTCAAGTAGTTTCACACACCAGATCTGAACATAGTGGAATGAGATCCACTGAGTTTTCAATACTGAACTCAAGTTGATAAAGTCAATTAAAACCTCTGTGCTCATGGTTCCATACACGCCTCTACAGCTCGGTTCGATGCGAATACGTGTCATTGCACCCTAATAGATTCTGTTTTCTGTGATAAAAATAAATAAAGCTACACAAAGTATTCAAGGATGTCCAAACTGGCTGCGCATAATCTAGTTTATATCCACTGCAGAAGCACAGGAACATGGCTGCTTTAGTGTTGCTCCTTGAATTCAGGATCATTGTGGGAGCTGTTCAGCATCCCTCAGATCTCCCAGGTCTCCCCCCTGACTCAGCACTGGAACAGGAGGCTGCAGCGGACCAACGTTTTACTGCCGCAACATCCCAAACCGACTGCAGGACGCGCAGTTCTGCAGCTTTTCAGAGTGTACTGAACATTCCTGTGATGAGTCCAGCTGACAGGCTGCTGATCTGTTTTAGAAGAAGAACGACGTACTGACGTGCTTCTCCCACCCACGAACACGTCAGCGGGTCCTCTGAGTCCTGCTAGCGGCATGTTAGATGCTGCAGATGTGAGGAAGAGGAGGTCAGTCCGGACACGGTGGACTCCTGGTCCAAGTCCAGGTCCAGGTCCTGGTCTCGGAGCGTCACTCTCCCTCCGCCGGCTCTCTTTTCTCAGCATTCTCCTCAGATTTGACGTCCTCCTCCTCCGTGGGGGCTTCCTCCTCCCCCTCCAGCTGCTCCATGAGCGCTCGCGGGTCTATGAGTCCTGGGCGCCCCGCGCGCAGCCGCTGTCCCTCCTCGCACCACTGCCGGTAGGTGTGGACCACCGCTGCGCGCGAGCAGCCCACCATCTGCGCCACCTCAGACACGCTCTTCCCCAGCTCCACGGCCACCACCACCTGGCCCTTGTCGAAGTCGCTCAGCTCCTCCATGTCCCGCGTGCACCCCGGAACTGCGCCACACCGCCTCACTCACGACAAAATTGTCTCAGTTTCCCCAGCGTGAATAAAAATCCGCACAAACTGCATGAAATGAATGTTTAATCGGGGCTCCTCTTCCTCACCGCAGTTCTACAGCGGCAGAATTCCTGCTACAGAGGCGGAACTTTCCTGCTCTGATATTTGAGCTACCCGGAAGTCATATGACTCGCCTGCTTGGCGGGAATCACTTTGGCGCATGCGCCGTAGACCTTAACTTCTCACATCCAAGCTAAACTTGTTCCCTTCAGCAAAGTTCCCCTGAACCATCTGCTGGGTGTTAGCGCTGAAGTTTGTCAGAACCAGCTGTTATTCTTTTATATCTTCATCAAAAGTCCAGATATACATGAGTTTCCTCTGAAGAAAATCACAATTATTTACTGTTGTGTTGCTAATCTGCAAATTTTTCAGCACTAAATCAAGGATAGAATAATATACCATTTACCAGTTTATTCATTGTGTACAACAGTTTATTACACTTCTGTTTATGTAACTAAATAAATGAGAGAATAATATATTTACCAATTTATTTATCATTTCACATTTCTTACATTTTTATTTGTCCAAGCAAATAAATGAATAAATTGATAAATGTATCCCCTTACTTATTGTTTACTTACACAAAAAGTGTAAAAACACATAGTTTTATTTTTATAACTTAACAACAAAACGATGTTTTTTTTAAAACTTTATCAGACACTGTAGGTTGTAGCTTGAATCTTAAAAATGGTTGTGTGTATATACACTCACTAGTCATCCTCAAAACTGTTCATACCCTCCAATTAAAGAAGGAAAAAATTAGCTGTGAACGAATAAGCTGAAATTGATGAAAGTAATAACAAATAAAAATGTTATAAAAATCATGACATTGATTTTGAATTGTGGTTCAACAGATATATTAAAAACAAACAAAAAATAAATAAATTTAAGAGCATGATGGGACTCTGAATCTAAAATTTTGTTGAGCAACACTTTGAGGCAATCACTGCCATCAGGTGTTTTCTCTAGTGTTCAAAATTACTTCTACACCTGTTCACAAGTACTGTATATTGGTCCACTGTTCATGAGCAAGGTACTCTACTCTGTCTGGGGCAGTTTTACTGATTTTTTTTTAAATAATTATTTTCAACTAAAATTCAAAAACAATCATTTATTCCCCTAAATTATAATTTTCATTTTCATTTATTAGTTCATTTAGTTTCAACTTATTTGACAACTGTTTATATATATGTATATGTATATATACATATTGATATACATTATATACATGACCAACTCTTCATTTAACGCAGCACGTTGTTTGTTGTAGGGAGAGGCTGGAACAAGAGGACCTCCAGGGCCAAATGGCTCGCCTGTAAGTCCATAACATTTTTACAATGTCGTTTACAGCATCTTCTCATTTCATTGGTCTCCCTGCATATTGCTGCTTTTTTAATTAAAAAATATTTTAACTCTTCTTTATAGGGTGTAGCAGGACCACAAGGACCTCCTGGAGATGTTGGCGAACCTGGACAGATGGTATAACATCTTTCTATCGTAATTTTCTGTGGTTGGCCAAATTACATACACGCTTTACCATGTGATGTGCTGGATTTACAGTCATTTGTGTCAGCTGGCAACCTTTGTGATACAAAAAAAAACTACTTACAGTACATGTACACAAGAGGATTTTCAGACTAAATTGAAATGTATTTTTTTTTTTTTTTTTTTAAAGATATATTTATTGAGGATCTCACACAAATACATACACGTTTGTTAGCTACTACATATAGAAAGATCCCGGTTTTTCTCTTTTTTTCCTCATAACATGTACAACTCAACAGAACAGGTAAACACACAGCAGGTCACACAGTAATCCACGTACAAAATAAAAACAAAAAACAAATAAGGAAAGAAAGAAGGGGGAAGAGTGCCCTGTCATCCCCTATGTGATTATAAAGTTCAGACCCGTGGGGTCGAGTCTGTCCAAAAGTGGTTCCCATGTCTTGAAAAATCCCTTGCTGTCATCCCGTAAAGTGTGTGTTAGTTTTTCCAGTGGGAGTATTCTCAGAAGCTCCTTATACCAGTCACTCAATGTGGGGGCATCCTGTGATATCCAGAGCTTGAGGATGGCCTTCCTTGCAGCATGTAGGCATATTCCTATCAATTTACTGTTCCTTGCACAGTCCACCTTAGCTGCCAAAATGCAGTGGAGGGGCGATAATTCTAGGTCATACCCCATCAGAGAGGTCACTTCAACTTGTACTTCACCCCCAGAACTTCTCAATCTTTACACATTTCCAGAACATATGTGTATACGTGCCAAGCTCTGTATCACATTTACCACAGGTTGAAGAACCCAGCTCCATCCTACCCCTCAGTGCTGGTGTAACGTGGAGCCTGTGCAGTATTTTGAATTGTGTCTCTCTATCTGCATTACATGTCAAAATACTATATGTGTTTTTTAAAATTGATGCCCAGGTGTCATCATCGATATGTCTGTCTAAATCTGTTTGCCATTGTCTGCGTATATGGTCACAAGAAATTTCTAAATTTGAGCCAAGACTCTCATAGACCTGAGATATAAATTTATTCGGTTTGGTCCTAATAAGAATGTCTTCTAGAAACGATGTCTTTGGGGTTCTTACGTTTATTTGTATAAAATGCCTGATTTGTAGGAATCGGTAGAAGTGAGATTGTTGCAAGTTATATTTACTCTTCAGGTTTTCAAATGACTCCAGTACATCCCCCTCAAAAAATTTAGCAAGGCAATCCAAACCCTTATCTTGCCACACTTTAAACACCTGGTCTTGATATGATGAAGGGAAATCAGGGTTATTCCATACAGGGGCTTGTAAGGAAAAATGTTTTTTCAGTTTAAAATACGTCTTAATCTTATTCCATGTAATTAATGTGTTCAGTACTATATAGTTGTTTTGGGCCTCCTTTTTTACATTCTTATAACTAACAAAGGGGCAGTCCTTTAGGTTCAACCTACCACAGTTCTTAGATTCTATATCGATCCATGTGTTTGTGCTGTCTGGATTGACCCATTCTTTCAGGCATCTTATTTGAGCCGCCCAATAGTATAAACGTATGTTAGGAACTCCAAGTCCTCCTTCTCCCTTACTTCTTTGCAACTTACCCAATTTCATTATAACCCTTTTCCCCTCCCATATGAAATGTGTAAACACCTTGTTAAGATTTATAAAAAAGCTATTTGGGATCGAATTTGGTAGCATTTGAAGAATATATAACATCCTGGGTAATATATTCATTTTGAGCACACTCATCCTGCCCAGCCAAGAGACAGGTAGAGTTCCCCACCGAAGTAGATCTTCCTTTACTCCAGCCATAATTGGTTCCAGATTAAGTTTAACCAGCTTTTTTAGGGAAGGACTAATTTTAATTCCAAGATAAGTTATACCTGCCGGTGACCAGTGGAAAGGCAAGTTGCCGGGCATAGCAGAGCCTGCCATAGCCCCAATAGGCATGACCTCTGTCTTTGATAGGTTAGCTTTAAAACCTGACACTTGTCCAAAGTGCTCTAAACATTCCACCAGGTGCGGGATGGACATATCAATCTTATCCAAAAACAGAAGTACGTCATCCGCATAGAGAGAAATTTTATGTATCTTGTCTCCGACCTCTATCCCCTTTATCTTGGTTTCAGTTCTTATAAGCTCTGCAAATGGCTCGATAGCCAGTGCGAACAAGAGGGGGCTCAGTGGACACCCCTGTCGGGTTCCTCGCTCCAGGGGAAAGGGGTCCGAGCAATGGGAATTTACAATTATAGAAGCTTTGGGGGATCGATATAATAACTTTACCCATTCAATAAATCCCGTGCCTATTTTGAATTTGTCCATTGTACAAAAAAGAAAAGGCCATTCAACTCTATCGAAGGCTTTTAATGAGTCCAGAGACACCACTAGTCCTTGTATGGCATTATTATTGGCAAATTGTATTATGTTCATAAGCCTCCTGATATTGTGAAAGGAATTTCTTCCCTTGATGAATCCTGTTTGATCAGAATTCACCAGACTGGCAATCACTGATTCAAGCCTGAGGGTCAACACCTTTGCCAGAATCTTTGCGTCTACATTAATAAGTGAGACAGGCCTGTAAGAAGCAGGGTCTTCTGCGTCTTTGTTTTTTTTCAGAATTAGGCAAATATTAGCTAGTGACATAGTCTCTGGCAGCCGGTGGGTGGTGTCAAAACTATAATTAAAAGTTTTAGTTAAATAAGGAGCAAGATTGTGTTTATATGCTTTAAACCACTCAGCCGGAAAGCCATCAGGACCTGGCGATTTCCCACTACGCATTAGTGCCATTGCCTCCAATAGTTCCCTTTCCTGTACAGGTCTTCCCATAAATTCTTGTTGCTCTTCTGTCAGCGTTGGCAGTTTAACTCTAGAAAGAAATTTATCTAGTTCCTCCTTCGTGCTAATGTTATCAGATTTGTACAAGGATTTGTAAAATGACACAAAGACAGAGCTAATGCTTTTCTTATCAAAGTATCTACTACCCCCACATCCCTAATGCTTGCTATATTATTATTATTTTGTCTCTGGTTAAGCAGACGTGCCAGGTATTTGCTGGGCTTATTTCCATATTCATACATACGTTGTTTCTGATAAAATAATGATCTCACAGCCTTTTCGTTCATAACTGAATCCAGAGCAGCTCGAATAGTTTGTACCTTAACAAGATTCACTTTAGTAGGTTGAGATTTATGAGTGGCTTCTGCCTGTTTTAGATCCAATTCTAGTTTGTTTTGCTTAATCTGCAATGTTTTCTTACGATGCGCCATATATGAAATGGTGAACCCTCTCAAATAAGCCTTTGCAGATTCCCAAAGAATCTCTGGATTTGTTTCATTAGTGTCGTTTATTTCAAAAAATTGTTTTATTTCCACTTCCATTTTTTCCTTAAAATCTTTATCATTAAGTAAATGTGACGGGAATCTCCATCTCGGCTTATCAGCTTTAGTGTCATTCATAGACAATTGCAGGAAAACTGGGGCATGGTCACTAATATGGATTGAACCAATAGAGCATGCAGTTACTTGTCCCATAATCTGAGGAGGTACAAGAAAAAAATCGATTCTTGAGAACGAGTTGTGTGGATTAGAATAGAATGTAAAATCCCTAGCTAAAGGATTCAGAGTTCTCCATACATCTATCAGTGATGTGTCACTTAGCATTTTTATCAGCGGTGCCCCTGTGCCCGATTTTCTTTGAGTTGTTGCTGGGGACCTGTCTTTCTTTTCATCTAGGCAGCAGTTAAAATCACCGCCCAGTACCGTTACAGAACTCTTATACTCCTCAAGTTCAGCTGCTATCTTTGTCCAGAACGATGGGGGTGGTTGGTTAGGTGCGTAAATATTCATCAATGTAATAGACGTACCCCAAAGGGACCCTCGAACTAGGACATATCTACCTTCAGGGTCTTGTTTATAAGAGTCAGGCACAAAAGGGACTGCTCGATGAATCAGTATGGCTACCCCTCTGCTATTAGAGGAGAAGGAGGAGAAAAAGGCTTGGCCCACCCATTCTCGTTTAAGTTTGGAGTGCTCTTTATCCACCAAATGGGTTTCCTGAAGAAGTGCAATTTGTACATTTTCCTTTTTTAGAAAGCTTAGTATTTTTTTCCGTTTTATTGGGTGATGTACTCCCTTGACATTAAAAGTGCAAAGTTTGACATTGTTCATATCTGGTTTTTAGCTGTTTCTGCTCCCATTTCTGTGTTATCCAAGTTAATTTTGCCTTGCCATGAATTATTATTAGTTTTATGATTGAGGTGTAATCTCCCTTCCTTAACAAAATCCAAACTTGTACATGGGAAACTAAAAAACAAAACAAATAAGACAGAGACCTGCTGAAACTTTAACCTAACTATGGGGAACATGTGAAACCTCCTCTCTCCTGGTATCATCTCCTCTGCTTTCACCTGAGCCATATCAGCAGGAAGAGCCAGAGATCCCAAACCGCATGTTAACTCAAATATTTTACAAAGGCAGAAAATTAAGTAACACTACTTTAACTACAGCAAGCTGTACAGGGTAGTTGTTAAACCAGGTAAGACAGAGCCACTGTCATCAATTTAGAATTCAGCATACAGAACGGGTTGTGTACCGGAATAAGTCCATTTATCCATCATGTCCCAGCTTTCTGCATCTCCTCCACATACCTCTGGGCCTCCGGTGCAGTTTTGAAGAGATGAACTTTATCATCGTGTGAGATACGCAGTGTGGCGGGGAAAAGCATCCTGTATGGAACATTCAGTGCTCTGAGAGATTTTTTCACCTCGTTGAACTCCCGTCTCCTCTTCTCCACAGCCAGTGAAAAGTCCTCGAAAATGTGAATTCGGCTCCCGGATACATTAATTTCACCCAGATTCCGTGCCCTCTGCATGATGAGCTGCTTATCCGCATAGTTGTGAAGGCGAATATAGACGACCCTCGGGCGGAATTGAAATGTTTTTAATCGTGATTGTGCTTGTCAGGGTACACCAGGACCAAGGGGACCAGAGGGGCCCTGCGGGGAAACCGGGTGAAGACGTGAGTCAGCAGTTTTTTTGTCTTTATGTGTAACTTTAGACTGAGAAAACAATAGCAGCTCATTTGGATTTGGAAAAAGGCATTTCCATGTTTTCAGTTGAAAAAATGAGCTGAAAAAAATCTCCTGAAGAGATACTTTTGCTTTGGAAATCACAGCAGCTGGACCAGACCTTGTCTCAAAATGCAACAGGCTGCCCTACCAAAAATAAAAGATAAATTGATAAAAAAAAAAGTGCTCATACTGGAGTAATATACAGTTTATTAGAACCTCTATTAGTTGGTGTCTCATATTCACATAATTCTGTCCAACTTCTATCAATGATGCCGTGTTGTTAGCTAAATTCTGTAACAGCTTGTTTGATTAGGAAACACAACAATGAGCCAATCCTATTGGTTTCTGACTGGAACTGGAATATGATAAACCGAGCGTAAAATTATTTTCTAGTTACGTGTTTGGACCTAAACTAATGTAACACATTCCATTAGATTAAGCGCATGTGTGATATGGTAGTCAGCCAAAGCTGTAGGTAAATAGGCGGCAGCCTTCACTCTAAGAATAGTGTGATTGAATTCAACCAATCTGGTTGGTAGTCATGTTCAAATTGGTTAAAACAACCAATCTTTTGGTTGTTTTAACCTATAGATTGGTTAGATTAACCATTTTGGTCAAATGACCGATACTGGTCACTTTGACCAAAGTGTTGGTTAAAAAGCTTGGTTAATTTAACCAAAAGATTGGTTAGACACATAACTACCAATAAGATTGGTCAAATTCAACCAATCTGTTTTTAGGGTGTTGAGTAAATTACCCACAGCTGATGATTCTGGCTGCTTTGGTGTCCTACAATCATTTTAACAACGTTCTCAACAAAACCTTGTCATGTAGTAACAAGTAATGTGTAAATACTTGGACCTTCCGCAGGGTGAGTCGGGCAAAGCAGGAAATACCGGAGAAGTTGGATTCCCCGGATCAGCGGTAAGCTCCTCCAGCTCCGTACCCCACAGAGACACAATCTCCTGCGCTTCACTGTGGATCTCCATGAGTAATAATTAATTATGCTCTTCCATGTCACATACTGTAGGGGCCTAGAGGATTTCCTGGTACCCCTGGGCCCCCTGGCCTGAAGGGTCACAGAGTGAGTATGAACCATTACAGGAAATGGTCTGTAACTGGAATGAAGTGAATATGATGCATGAATTATGATAACCTCCATCAGGAATGCTTCATCTTTATATAAAAAAATAATAATTTCAAATTATTCAACATGTACTGGTCAAGGAGTCTTAACGTGTCCACTCGGTGGACAACACGCGTTTTGAACATGAAACATTTAAATGTGATAAATGAATGGGTTTTTCCAAAGGAACAAGCTCCGCTGGAGAACAGTGAGCCTTCTTCCAGGTTGCCCAAAAATTGTAGTTCTTTCTTCATCTGCTAGGGACTCAAACAGAGGAAATCCCCATAGACTCCCATGTTAAAAAGACCCAACTTACACATAATTAGGGGCGTGTCCTTTTGATTGACAGGCAGCAGACGGGATGCCGTTTTAAGCCGTGGAGGCTAATAGTTAGCTCCCTGCTTGCTCCCAGGAAGGCCTCCTGTATCAGAGTTGCACAATGACGGTTTTTAGCTGGTTAACAGCAAGTCTGAACGTGTCTTACCTTTAAACGTCTATCTTCATTTGTTCTTGTTCATTTCGGATTAGCTCGGTTAGTGTTAGCTTTGCTGTCAATCATTTTCCCTGCGGCTTGAAGCTGCCTTGCCTTTGCTCATTTTAGTATTTTTCGGGAGTGATGACACGCAACACGGCAAGATGGCGACGGTGGGGAACACCCAACTGGCTTAACTTCCCCCTCTTCAGACATGACCGGATACTACGTCCATATTCTTTACAGTCTTTGGTTTTTCCAAAGACTTTTTCCACTTTTGTGAATCCACAAAATAATATAGAAAATGCTCTTAGATTGATTTGAATATGTCAACATTGGTCCTGACTCCTCTGCCTATAAGCTCATATCTCACCTGTCCCACATCCAGTTTTCCAAACATAAATCATGTTGTATGGGAAACTAATGACGTGAAGTGATGCACGAAAATCCATCAGTATTACTAATAAACACAAATACAAGGCTGACACAAAACCCCTCTTCCATCTAGAATTTAAAACTTTGACATGTCTCTTTAAACAAATATGAAACTGACTCATAATAGTTAGTTATATGGTAATAAATATGAATATTTATTATTTTGGCTCCAGCAACCCCCGCGACCCTGAACTGGATAAGCGGTACAGAAAATGACTGACTGATGATTTAATATTTCTATATAGGTTTGTGGCTCTGCAAACAATATATTCGATGTCAACAACTATTAAGTTATTTTCATCAGATCTAAATCCTGCAGTTCTTTCTGTCCCTCATTGTACTTAAACTTTACCAAACATACAGTGACTGATACTCCATATTGCTATAATCTGCACATATTGATTTTACCAACATGGAAGTTACATTGTAATAATACATAAGTTATTTTAATGCTGAAATAGTTATTATTGTTGATTTATTTTCAGAAGCAAAAAAGTAATACTAACACTATAAATATTAGTATGAATATGTCCAGTAATGCATGAAGTCAATTTTAGTGGATCATCTAGGGTCATCTACTCTAAAAGAAAAGAGGAGATATTCCCGAGGAATTTCTGCCCGTTGGTCGGCCATCTTCGTTTAAATAAATTTTTCGCGTGCTAACAAAACCTGGCCACCAGGTGGCGGTAAATATTGACTCACTAGAGTCCCATGTCGTGGCTTATATGCAAGTGTGCCATCAATAGCGGTGTTTAGTAGGGAAAAACCCTTCTGTAGGGACCGTTGTACACCGTAGGCTTACGTTGATTTGCTCTGGGTTTCCTCTGATTGTTGTTCCTCCTCTTCACACTAACTCATGAGTGTCTACACCGTGAAAAAGAATGCTGAGTTTGTTTTCTCTGCTCATGTGAACAGGGTCATTCTGGACCACTTGGCCAAAAAGGTGAAACTGGAGCGGTTGGATCCAAGGTACAGACGAAATGTGAAACTATCGTACAGTTATCAGTCTCAGTGTGTCTGATGGTTTCCTAGGATGATCATTGGGAACCTGATGTAAACGGATTGATTTCCTGTTTTTAGGGTGCTACAGGCCCACCTGGTCCAATGGGAGGACCCGGTCCTATGGTAAGCTAACTATTTATGTTAGATCAGACCCAGACATTCTGATCTTGTTTTGCTCTTTGCTCTTATCTTGAATGACCGGAGCTGAACACGAACATCTGATCTGAAATAATCTGAACTTCTTCAGTTTAAACGGAGAGCAGCTGTAATTTATCTTTGTCTGTGGCCAACAGGGTCCTTCTGGGATGCCTGGGGAGAGGGGGCGCCCAGGACCCGGCGGAATAGCAGTAAGCACGTCATTTTAGTCCAACATATGGTTAAATTTGACACATTCACATCTTTTTGCTAGGAGTTCGGTATTTTGTAGAGGTATTGAAATCTCTGCTATATAGTGATTAGTTTTTGTCTCTTAGGGGAAACGTGGTCCACCCGGGAATATCGGGAAGAGTGGTCCAATGGTAAGCCAACTTTCAAATCATCGTCATTTTCAACTTAGACACTAATGTTAAGATGGATTTGGGTGGAACAGATTTAGGCTACCAGTCATCAACTGTTTAAACTCCATCAAGTTCAACTTCACAACTTATTACTGTTGGATATGCAGTATAATCTGACTCTCGTCCTCTATTCATTCTTTCGCTCTGCACAGAGAAATTAACATATACCTTCCGCAGTTTTCCGCTTCCAAATAGAAATATGTAGCTAGTTCATTTTTCACATTATCTCAAGAAATCGTCCTTTTTTCTTGAGTTAACTACCTGTAGTAACTGCTTTATATAAGACAATGAGCCTTGTTTTCTTGAGATCATGACATGATAAGGTCACATAGAAAAATAAGCAGTCATTTCATTTAACTGGAAATTATTGCAATTGGTCAGACTCTGGCTGCATGGGCAAGAAGAACCTTTTAGTTTAATCAGAGTTTTGTAAAAGAATAAACCAAGAAAACAAGGTTAAACATGTTTTTTCAAACATAGCCTCTGTTTGAAAGTTAATTTATGAAGAAGGGATGTTTTTATTTTCCTCCTGTGGATGTCCACTGCAGTTGTTGTATTTTTTCCTCCTCTGGGCTGGTTTCTGATTAGGCCAACTACTTCTTTTACAAAATTATGGCATGCAACTATATTTATTTACTTCAAACCAGTCAGTGGAGACATTAGGAGTGGGTAAAAATATCAATTAATCGATGCATCGCAATACTTCATTGTGCAATTCAATATTAAATCGACAAATCCTCTGAATGAGTCACCTCCTGATGTGAGGGGAGCTGTCATTGATGTATGGGCACAGGCCATATTAGATCATACAATACCAAAATGGCAATTATTTTTCTTTATTTTCAGATGTTTTATTTCCCACAAATATAAGGTGGCACACTAGATGCTCGATTATGGAAAAAAAATCAATATCATGATTATTTTGGCCAATATTGAAATCACGATTAAACAAAGGATTATTTTCTAGTTACACTGTGCATTAATTTAGCATTTCTTTCTAGGTTTCTAGGATTGAAAATAAATATAGGCTACAACTATGTACCCGTACAGCTGTTTTGCAATATATAAAAGATTAAATGAATAAATTAAATTTACTTTGAACATTAGATTTATGCGAAAACCTAGAAAAACATAGATATATCCAAAATAAATTATGTATTCAGCTGTTCTGCAATTCTTCTATATTTGAAAAATAAAATACATATATTTATTCATATAGAAAATATCCCAAAATAAACTTTTTTGAGCTGTAGTGCAATGCTAGAACATTCCAAATCTACCATTTCTGTTAATGACGGCCAACAAATTGCCTGGGATAACCTCATAATAACCTTTAGAAATTGTGCCAAGAAAAATGGCTAAAAAAATTTCAACTCGATTAAACAGAGTTTCTACTTCTTACTGAATTGATGTCAACGCCTTTAAATCAATATTGAATCAAACTGCGGGCAAAATAGCTGAAATCGAATTGAATCGTGAGGTTCTTATAAACACCCAGCCCTGGGAGACATGGATTTTTGATGGGTTTTCCAAAGATTGCTTCATACAGGCCCATTTTTGGGGTTACAACTTTACATCAATGTTGTCTTGTCTCCCCTGTTGGTTAACAGGGCCCCTTGGGTCTGAGCGGCCCACCTGGATATCCTGGAACTCCAGGAATGAAGGTATGTAGAGACTCTTTATTACCTGGATATCTCAGTGATGAACACTTTGGATGTTTGAGTCAAATGTATCGATTTTCTTGATATTTAATACACCTGGTGATTGATTTCCACAGGGACAACCTGGCCCCACAGGCGTCCGAGGCCCAGAAGGCCCGCAGGGGCAGAGAGGAGAGACCGGTCACCTAGGTAGACCTGGACCAGTTGGAATCAGGGTGAATATCTTACTCTACTTTTACTTAGACATCACATGAAACATATTTACAGGGCAGTTATATTGTTACTGTGAATAACATGAGATTATTTGTTTCCAAAGGGACCCGGGGGTACAGATGGAGGCCCAGGTGCCAAAGGACCTGTGGTTTGTACACAGTTGTTCAATTCAGGCAAAATTTATTTTAATCAAACAAATGAACAGATCTCAAAACTACGGCTCACTCTTTACAGGGTAATATTGGTCCACAAGGTCAAGGTGGAAATCTTGGACCCCCTGGTCCACCAGGTCCTCAGGGTAGCACCGGTCAGCCTGGTATCAAAGGACAGCTGGTATGGCTCTTCAGATTTTAAGTTTAAACTGAATCATTTGTCATAGTAATCAGATGATCCTGAAAACTACACTTTACATTAATAAAGACTTTTACATTTCTGTGTCAAAGGGAGATGTTGGTGTCCCTGGTTTCAAAGGAGAAGCTGGACCCAAAGGAGAGCCTGTAAGATTCAAATAAAGAGTTAATTAATAAGACTCAGAATTATGTTTTCTTTACTGGAAATCATTGCACATGCACACAAATGACAGGTAAATGTGAATTCTGGCTTGTGTGTCTGTTTCATAGGGTCCCTCAGGCTCCCAGGGAGTGATTGGACCTCAGGGTGAGGAAGGAAAGCGAGGACCACGTGGAGACTCGGGCTCTCTTGGCCCTCCTGGCCCTGTTGGTGAAAGAGTGAGTCAGCAATCTTCCTCCCTGTGTGGCATTTATTCATAACAGTGTCATAGTTTGAGGGCAGGGGTGGGGGGGTCACTCCATGATCAGTTCAGAGTGAATAATCTGTTGTTGGTAAACCACATAAACTCTGCATTGGTTGTAGTGAATGATGTCACCTCACAGCAGAAAGTTCCACCTGCCAGCATGGCCACTCTTTCCAGATAACAAAGTCTGGTCCACATCACAGATCCGCCAGATGTGGCAAAATCTGTATTTGCCATAACTCATAACATAGCAGCATAATGGTACCATAGCTGATCCATAAGTGGGTCATACCAACCCTTACCAAAAAGAAGTATGGAGTGCATGTCATTAAATATACTCAAGTATAGTAAAGTATATCCCCCAAGTGTACTTTTATTTACCAAGAAGGCCTACACTGATACCAATGTACTAGCAGTATACTAACAAGTATACTTCTTGGGACTAAATTGGCCCACTTAAAGTATTTAAAAGTACACTTTCACGTATACTGAAAGCAATGTTCTTGTTAGTTTCCTCCTACAAAAACTCCAAGCTTACTTTTACTTTTAGAAAGTACACTTTTAAGTAGACTAAAAGTAATAAGTTTAAAATTAGTATACTTCAAGCATACTTGCATATACTACTTTTTGGTAAGGGAAGGCAAAATGAGCGTGCACTCTGGGTCTGTTTGGTTACCATTGCTGTCAGATTAACTGTTGTTTCCTTTTTGCTATAGTTAAACATGATTGAGATTACAGTTATAATCTACATCAGGGGTCACCAACCTTTTTGAATCTGAGAGCTACTTTGAGGATACTGAACAATACAAAGGGCTACTTTCTAGATTAAACTTTTTTTTAATAAAGCATGTGAGGAGATTGTCATCTCCTTTCATGACAATATTGATATTCACTTATTAAAAGCGCTACCTTAACGTTTTTCCACAAGATGATCAAATATCATAGTAGGAAACACATTTCAACATAAAACTTGTTTATTCTTATTTTTCAAATAATCACATCTGAAAAATTTTAACAGCAAATCATTAACATCTTTAAATCTTGTCACATTTATACTAAACTCAGTGTCTTACCACATAAGTGTCTATGGTAACACTAAAACCTGGACTTAGCTCTCCATCGTAGCTGCACCCCTAGCATGTAGCAATGAGTGAGTGAGGCAGCGCTTAGTTTTGCGCACAGCTTTGGTATCTGAACCGTAAGGGTGTATGCCTACATTGATTTTTTTTTTCATCTTATTTTCTTTCTTTATTCAGTATTGGTGTTTTTAAAAAGCATAACAATCCATTTTACACATTGGTGATAGTTGTCTTTAAAGCAGAGCCTGCGGGCACCATGTTGGCTACCCTTGATCTACATCTTCTGTTTTTCAGGGTTCCCCTGGGAACAGAGGGTTCCCTGGTGGTGATGGCCTGCCAGGACCAAAGGTGAAGTTTATTTTCCGTTCCTGTAAACCCGGTTTCAGTTGTGCTGCGAACATTTATTCTGCTTAGATTATTTAGATGTGAAGTGTAAGGACTGTCATATTTTATCTTTTTTTGTAAAAGGGTGCTCAAGGAGATCGTGGCATTTCTGGTCCACCAGGGCCAAAAGGTTCTCTAGGAGACCCAGGGCGACCAGGAGAGCCTGGTCTTCCAGGTGCAAGGGTAACAAAAGAGCTTGACATTTTACCTCTGAGCTAAATTTAGCATTTTAACCACGTCTGAGTAGTTACTGAAACAAATACTGCTGATTTTTTTTTTTTTTTTTGTAGGGTCTTACCGGTACTCCAGGAGTTCAGGGAGCAGAGGGCAAGCCAGGACCATTGGTAAGTTACAGTGCTCAATTATGATTTAAACAACAGGCAGTTAAAGACTCTGTGTAGGATTTAGTGACATCTAGTGTCACAAATTGGAAACTGCAACCAATCAGATGTCAGTCACCAACTACAGAGGATGCAAAAATGTTGATGGCCTACTTTAAATCACCGTCAGAAGTTTTATTTTTAGATTTATATCACTTGGTTTCTTATGTAGGGTGCTCCAGGTGAGGACGGTCGTCCTGGGCCAGCAGGGTCCATTGGAAACAGGGGCCCTGCAGGAACCATGGGAGGACCTGGCCCTAAAGGCTTCAACGTAAGTCTGGAGACTCCAGCCACTGCATTAAGTCTCAGATCAGTGCGTTTATACTTGGCTCTGGTTGTTAAATGTGTTTTACTCTCATAGGGTGACCCAGGAAAGACAGGTGAACAAGGATCCCCAGGAGTACCAGGTCAAAGGGTAAGTCCTGTTGATAAATACCATCAAACGCTATCAGTTAGTTCTGGATGCATAACAGACATCAACACTTTTTCCAACAGGGCCCTCCAGGAAAAGATGGAGAGGTTGGCCCTGCAGGCCCCCCTGGTCCACCTGTAAGTAGACGACTTCTCCAACAACACAAAAACTGCTGACAGCTTTTCCTGGCTCACGCAAAATGACACGATTGTTTTGTTTTGAAGGGTGTTGCAGGAGACAGAGGAGAGCAGGGACCGCCGGGCGTGAATGGCTTCCAGGTGAGGAACTGCTTTCTGCTGAGTCATAGCGCTATTAAGTCGTACACTGTCATAAATAGTGTGACAGCACGGGTACATTCCTGTCCCTCAAGGTACAATTTTAATTTATGTACCCTGTAAGGGTCAGAAGTGGACCTCAAAGCAACTATATGTACCTTTTTGGGAGCCTGAAAGGTAAATTTATGATCCAAAGCACAAAGTACTCACTCTTAGAGGTATACCAGGAGTACCCTTTAGGGGTACAATGGCTTTTCCCTGGGGTGGTACCCTTACATCTGGTACTTATTTTTCTGAGTGTGTAGAGCAGGGGTCTGCACCTTTACAGTCCAAAGAGCCATTTTTGCCTCAACCCAGCTAAATAAAAGTCGTGCAGAGCAGCAAATATTTCTTGGCCTTTTTAAAAAGACAACTTATCATTTTTGATAAATACTTACTATGAAATTTGTTGCCATTTTTAAAGAACCACAGTTTTATTTTGAGTTTTACGTTTTGGAAAACAAAACTATGGAAGAGGATTAGGGCCACTTAAGAAAAAAAAAATTCTGAAATTTTCTGAAAAAGTCAGAATTCTGATTTTTTTTTCAGAAATTGAAAAAAAAAAATCTCCACACATTTGAAAAAATGTTTTGGAACGTTTTCAGAAATAATAGTATAAAAAAAATCCACAATTTTTTTTTAAATGTGGAAAAAAATTCAGAATTCTGACTTTTTTCTCAGAATTTATTTTCCTTCAGTGGCCCTAATCCTCTTCCGTACAAAACGAAACATACAATAAACCCCCCCCCCCCCCCAAAAAAAAGGGATACTTCCATTTTCCTTTATGGGATTTTGCTCCTCTGAGACGGTGTGTTGCTGAAGAAGCCCAGAATTTCCAAGCTAATGAGATTAGAAACAGGTGTATAAAAAAAAATCATTGGTACTTGTAAAAATTAAATGCAATTATTCCTATGAAAAACTGCTAAAACCTACATTTGTTATCATCTATATTTTTAAATATTACTCAGTATGCTATAATTTTTAGTCAATGTTGTTGAGAGCCATCGTGGAAGGTCTAAAAAGCCACTTGTGGCTCTGGAGCCGCAGGTTGCAGACCCCTGGTGTAGAGGTTAAATGTGAAGGGAAGAGATCTGACCATCGTGTTTCCCTCCGTAGGGTTTGCCTGGAAATCAAGGTCCTCCTGGAGAATCTGGTAAACCAGGCGACCAAGTGAGTCCAATAACAGTTATTAGATACTGTTTGCAGTGTTTTATATTGTTTGGTTGTAACATGTGATATCACATCGTGTCTCTTTCAGGGAATTCCTGGAGAACTGGGTCCTGTGGGTCAGATCGGACCAAGGGTAGGTGAACCTTAGAATGATCATTTTTACTCATTTCCGAGTGTACTGGACAGTGATGCTGATTACTTGATGGTATCCATTCATTAGGGGGAACGTGGAATTCCTGGGGAGAGAGGAGAACTGGGTCCAACTGGTCTGCAGGGGCCTAAAGGAATTCCTGGTGCACCTGGTCCCGATGGACCAAAGGTACTATCAGCTACCCCAGAATATGAATAGAGGAAAAGTTTGGAGTGATTCAGGCTGATTGGGTTAACTCTGATGTTTGTGACTACAGGGCAGTCCTGGTCCAACTGGTGCTCTGGGTGACGTGGGTCCTCCTGGACTTCAGGGAATGCCAGGGGAAAGAGGCATCTCTGGTCCCCCTGGGCCAAAAGGTGACAGAGTAAGTTTGTCGTCATCTTTGAAAATATCCTAAACTGATTTTTGGAAGTTAAAGGATAACTTTCTTTTTTTTCAACCTGAACCTTATTTCTAGGAGTATATACGTACATTTACTCACCGGTAAAGTTTCTGCATCACTTTGAGTCCTTCGGAAGATATAACTTGAGTCGCCCTTCGGTGAACATCCAGTAATAAAGGCGGAGACGGGGCAGTCACGATATAAGACACATCTGAAGCAAAATTCCTTGATTTTCGCCAATACTTTAAAGGAGTCATCACCTGGAAATCCCACTTTTTCAGGTTAAAACGTGTGTACTGGAACAGGACCTCAGTTAAAACGTGCCAGAAAGTTCAGAGAGTGAAAATGACTTCGTCTTTGAGTGCTGGCTCTCTCTTCTCACCAGAATCGGCCACAAGAGCGCTCTCTCCACAGTACGCGATCTGAATTTCTTTCACCGAATGACGTGAACTAGAGAGGCTGCGAGCAAGCTGTGAAGCTAGCCGAACTGAGCTGCTTCGGCAGAAGTTCAGCAGTTTTCGGTGCTTTAACAGGAGGGACAGCACTAACAGGCACCAGTGGATTATATTTGGGTATAGTGGGTGGGTAAGTGTTGCTGCTGTGTAACTTATTATCTTTTGTGTCAGAGACCAGTAAACAGTGGTAGATGAACGGACAAGCTGCTAATGTAGCTACAGAAGCTAACACTGTTTCGTTTAATTTCACGTCAGACGTCCGTTCCTTATATTCATCAGAGTCCAGCCTTTTTACTCCAGATCCTCTCTATCAACCGTACCGTTACGTTTTTATCACATTTTTCTCTGCTGGGACATCATTTTTCCTTCACTCGGTCTGTCCTGATAAAACTTTGTTTTGATTTTGACGTTTGCCTCGTGAACGCGCTTACAGACAGGTCTAACTCTCGTGCGTATTCTTGCGACAAACAAAAGTTGGGGATAAAAAGAGGTTAAAATGAGCTCATTAAATTTTCGTCCCACCTAACTAGAATTAAAAATTCATTTGAAGATAATTTAAGAAGGATTGTGTATGTAAAACAGCAGGTTATGACACCTTTAAGTAGAATGAAAAAACGAACGAGTACTATTGTCCTGTGAGTCCAGATTTAGCTTTCCGTTAGTTATCAGGGTGTTATACACACTTTTCGGGGCCGCGCGTTCATGATGCGCGCTTCCGTAGTACAGCTGAGAAGAGCAGCTCGTTACCCAGACAACAACAAAAAAACAATTTGGGAAATTCTGAACTCACGGGACAATAGTACTCACAAAAGTGTTCCAGACATTTTACCGGTAAGAAAATTCATGTATATACTCCTAGAAATAAGGTCCAGGTTGAAAAAAAAAGAACGTTATCCTTTAAGAATTTTTTTTTCAAACCATGAGCTGGATCTCTGCCTCTGGAGCCTTTCTCCACATGTCTTTGTTGTCTCTAATCAGGGGGCAATTGGTGAGAAAGGATCAGAAGGTACACCTGGGAATGACGGTGCGAGAGTAAGTTAAACATCTTCTGTTCCCTGCCAACATTTTCCTCTTGGCTCAGTCCTGAACAAAGAGGTTGAGTTTACACTAAGCTGATGCCGGACTTATGCAAGCTCACGGCTTGTCCCAGCTTGTCCGCTAACAGGATTCTCTGTGTTCTCATAAACCATAAACAATGACTGGAGAGTCCCGATTTATCTCTCCTCGCTGTCTGCAGGGAGCCCCCGGTCCTGTTGGCCCACTCGGACCTGCTGGGCCCAGTGGTGAGAAGGTAAGACTGATCTCTTAACAAACATGCAGTAGCGCAGACTCAGTGAAGGACTCTACCAAGGACTGTCTGTAAACAAGAGACTTCTTTACAGGGAGAACCTGGACCTAAAGGACCAGCTGGACCTCCAGGATCAAGAGGAATCCCTGTGCGTAGACCTGACCTTGGATAATTTTGGCTTTGTTTGGTGATTTGAGTATATCAAGTATGAGTTGCTGTTGTTTCAGGGAGCGAGAGGCGATCCAGGCCCGATTGGTGCTGTTGGATTTTCTGGACCCCCTGTGAGTTGACCGGGTACAGACTGTATATTATAGCTCATAGTGACACGCAGGTTGTGAAATTGTTCATGATAACAATGCTGTTCAGGGTCCTGATGGCCAACCTGGAGTCAAGGGAGAGCCTGGAGAGCAAGGGCAGAAAGGAGATGCCGGGTCTCCAGGACCTCAGGGCTTAGCTGGTGCTCACGGACCTCCTGTGAGTCTCAAGAATAAAGAAATGAAATGCGTTCAGAGATGATACAGTTTCTTTTCCTGCTGATGTGCTGTTGAGAAATTATTTGAAGTGTTGGTTTATCGTGTTGTTAGGGGCCAATTGGCGTTGCTGGACCGAAAGGAGGAAGAGGAACACAGGGTGCACCGGTACGAAGTTTGATTAGCTCACTTTTGGTTCGTTCCATTGATTTTGTTTTCTGATGTGATTGATAAAAATGTTTGTGTTCTGCTGCAGGGTCCTACTGGTTTCCCTGGATCTGCAGGAAGAGTTGGACCACCAGGCCCACCCGTAAGTACCGCCCTGAGCTTGGGTGAGGTCACAGGCAGGCTAAGAGGAGATATTTTCTTCGATTCATGTTGCTGGGATGGTCTCAAGAATCATTTGGACCAGGATTCATCTCTAACTGGAGCACAGCATGTCCTCTGTATTTCATTACATCATCTTTGAATTCAAACCAGGTCTAATTATAATCCAATTAAAGCAAATCTATTTTATTACCCACATTAGTCTGATTTACAATAACTGAGCTTATATAAACCAATTCATGAAAATATTGACCTTGCTAAGGAAACCAGCTGATTGCATCAGCGATTATGATTCAATCCTCCATCCTGAGCTTCAGATAACAGGAGAGAAAAAAGCCACACTTGGAAGAAAACTGTAAATCTCAATCAGGATCAAAACTAGGAAGGACAGCAAACTGCCTCAACCAGTTTGGGGTGCAGAGGACATGAAAGATAAATTAACAAGCACTAGAAGTCTAAGCCAGAGATACCTGCTGAGAAAGAAAAAGGAAATACAAATAAATGACAACAAAAATGTTATTGAGAGTAAAGAAGTAAAAGACAATGGAAAGGCTGAGTGCATCATGGGAAGTCCTTGCCTGCCCTGGCATCACTAAAGGGATGACAGAAGCTCCATTTCCACCAAGGAATCTGGGTTGGTACAGGACAGTATGCATGTTTTCACAGGCAAAAACTGGGAAAGGCGCCAGAATATCCAATCCAACTGTGGCAAGGTACGCAACGGAGGACCCGGGCGGGATTTTGATCCCCAGACTCCCGGGTGAGAGTCATGTATGCTAACCAGCCAGCCAAAGGGATGTCCCTGTGTCCAAGTAGCCTGGGCGCATGATCAATCAGAGGCAGAGTGACAGGTCACACACTGTCACACAACCTTTTCTGGTACCTTCCATTAGGGTCCCAATCCTACTGATCCGACTCTAAAGGCTGGAACTTGACACACTACAGTCCATTAATTGGTCAAAAGAATCATCACTTCCGATGTGACTCAGCAATAAGAACAGGGTGGGAACAGCACCATGTTTAGATATAGTCTGTGTGTAAAACAACATGGCAAGAAGAAAGAACAAGCCGCAGGATGTCTGCCTTACATTCTGCTTTGTTATAATTGAAGAAGGGTGTTGCGTTGCTAGGACATCACTTAGCTGATGTATTTATCACTAATCAGCTTATGGCTTATTCCCATCCTTCCAGGTAGGAGTAGAGTTGGCTGTGGAAACACAACAGAGGTTGGGATTTACAGACCAAACCAAACTGCACCGAGTTGGAACCCTTGAGGAAAACGGGGCCTAAAGGTCACCAAGGCCCAATCTCAATTCTCCACCTTAGCCCTTCCCCTACGTTTTGCGCTATGACATGTAGGAGCAGGGGTATCTCAATCTTGTTAGAACAGAGGGGTGGGGGCATATACCCCTTCAAACAAAGGGTTTTCCAAAGCACACACTGACAGTCATCGGCAAGATGGCTGCTACCGAGTTAAAAAAAATCCACAAATGCAAATATTTTCTCCATAGATAGTTTAAATAGTATGAAAACCACTGTATTGTCTAGGTTAACACTGTTAAAACATTTTTTTTTTTTTTTTTTTTTTTTTTTTTTTTTTTTTTTTAAGGAGTTTTTTGGGCACTAGTGGCCTTTATATGACAGTATAGCGACAGGAAAGGGCAGAGAGAGTGGGGAGCGACATGCAGCAAAGGGACCTGGACCGGGAATCGAACCGGGGCCGACTGCGCTGAGGAACTGTAGCCTCTGTTCATGGGGCGGCTGCTCAACCAACTGAGCTAATCACCGCCCCAACACTGTTAAAACATTTAATTGTCATTTTCTTTGAAAATGCACATGAAAAAAATCCCTAGTACTACGTAGAAGTTTCAGTAACATAAACACTACCAGGCTGAAAACCAGCGGTGCTCTGTGATAATCTACAGCAGTGGTGTCCAAAGTCGGTCCTCAAGGGCTGCTGTCCTGACGGTTTTCCATGCCTCCTTGCACCAACACAGCTGACTCAAATGAAATGAATCTAAAAGCCTATGAATTTGAGTCAGGTGTGTGTTGGAGAAGGGAGACATGGAAAACCTTCAGGATTGTGGCCCTCAAGGACCGGAGCTGGACACCCCTGATGTACAGTGAAGGATGACCAATAAAAACTTCAGCAACATTGTTGCTGGTCTTCATTTACATGGAGGTCCTTCGTAGGATACAACACAAGCAGGGATGTCATGCACAAATCGAACTTGCTTGTTCACGTTAATCCACAGCTGTAGACAGCCGATTTCTCACGATTTACGCCGAAAGCTCAGCACACATTTGCTTACACACGAGCCGACAGATCACTGATGTGATGTGATTGTTGAAGGGGTGTCCCAGTTTGTAGGGGTTGACTTTCAGCCTTTGTTTTAAGTGGCAAGGGCCAGGGAGAAGGGGTAAAAAAGAGAGTTGGGATTGAGCCCAAGTCAGCACTGATAAGTTTTATTAAAAAAGAAAGTTTTAAATCTAATCTTATACGTAGAGCCTACCTGCTGAACCTGGAGCTATTTTCACAAAGAGGGTCTGATAACTGCATGCTTAGCCTCCTGGTCTACTTTCAGAACCTCCAGGAACCAGGACTAAAACTGCAGTCTGACAGTGACATGATCCAATGGATCTTTGAAATCCATGGGATCTCAAAGATCTCATGGATCTTGACCACTAAGAACTTTTATGTGGAGAAATTTAAGTTCTATTGTGGATTTAACAGTAGCCAACAAAGAGAAACTAAAACTGGAGAAATACGACGACATGTGGATTTGGGATTTTCAAAGCAGTTTTTGAACGCAGAGTTGCAGCAGTCCAATCTTGAAGTAACAAAAGCCTGGACGAGGTTTCCTGGATCATTCTGGGAAAGAAAATCAAAAAAATTACTTTATGTTTGCAACTTCTTTTATCAGGGTCCTGTTGGAGAACCTGGACCACTGGGACCTCCAGGAAAAGAAGGTCCCCCTGGACTCCGTGGAGATCATGGATCCCCTGGACGACAGGGGGGAGCGGGGCCCTCCGGGACCACCAGGGAGCCCAGGAGACAAAGGGGACTCTGGAGAGGATGGTCCAACGGTAAACTCTGGAAGGATTTCTGCTTGGTGGTGTTTGAGGGAACCAGATGTAAATGTTCTGTGTGTTTGCTGGTTTTAGGGTCCTGATGGACCTCCAGGCCCTGCTGGAACTACAGGACAGCGAGGCATTGTGGGTCTTCCCGGCCAGAGAGGAGAACGTGGGATGCCAGGTCTTCCGGGACCAGCGGTTGGTATCACTGAAGTCCACTTTCAGGTTCTCTGCTGCGATACCAGTGGGTGTTTCTGAGCCATCGGTTTTTATCCTGCAGGGTCTGCCAGGAAAGCAAGGATCTCCAGGACCAGCTGGAGATAAAGGCCCCTCAGGTCCCGTTGGTGTTCCTGGTGCTAACGGACCTCGCGGGGATCCTGGTCCTGATGTACGTACTCATTTTGAACTGGTTGCCAGGTTACACCTCTGGACCTGTTCTAATGATGGATTTTGTCTGGTCCTCAGGGGTCCTGCAGGTTCTGACGGTCCACCTGGGAAAGACGGTGTTTATGGACAAAGGGTGAGATGAAAGACTGAGAACTTCTGGTCCTTCTTCTCGTGTCACAAGTGACTGACAGGAGTTCAATTTCAGGGAGACAGAGGAGATCCTGGTCCAGAGGGTTTGATTGGTCCTCAGGGGCTTCCTGGACCTCTTGGTCCTGTTGGTGCAACAGGTGATTCAGGAAAGAGAGGAGAGTCAGTAAGCAGATCTTCACTTCATTACCATCTCTCTGTGACCTGAAGTCCTCATCATTCTCCCCATCAACAGGGCTCAAGAGGACCTCAAGGCCCTCCTGGATCAGCTGGAAAGAGAGGATTAGTGGTGAGCCCCCATCCTGCTGACGTCAAACATTTAAATGAACTCTTCTGTTTACGCTTGTGCAGAACGGCAAGAAAAACGAGCCTGTGGTAGTTTAAGATCATCAATCACTTCAATTTCAGGGACCCCAAGGACCAAGAGGAGATAAGGGTGACCTGGGTGATCATGGCGAGAGAGGGCAAAAGGGGCACAGAGGTTTCACTGGTCTGCAGGGTCTTCCTGGACCTCCAGTAAGTCAAATGATGCTGTGGTGGAGAACATCACCACAGGGATTAAAAATGATGAGAAAAGGTTCCTGCCACATCCAGGGACTCAGATCTAAACCTGACTCTTAGCCTCCAGGAACGTTTGGAATCAGGATTAAAAATTAGGAGTTCCCATCATCGGAAGCACACATGGTAGACACAGTCCACAAAATTATTCATACCCTACAATTAAAGAAAATACTAAATTCACAACAGAAATTTATATAACCAGAAACTAAAAGAGTAATAATAAATAAAAATAATACTAAATTATAATTTAATGAAATAAAATATCACTTTTGAACAAACATCCATCAGATGTGGCTTCAGACAAATGAACATTTTTCCTTTTTCAGGGTACAGCTGGACATCAGGGAGCTCGAGGAATTGTTGAATAAAGCGGCCCGAGGGAAAGTGATACGTTTACGTCAGAATCTGCAGCTGGATTCATGCGGAACAATAGATTAGTTTAATTTTGATATAATTTGATTTCTAAATCTAGAGGTTCTAGGTTAACTTTCTGCTGCAATGTGATTCAGGGGCCTCCTGGACCTGTTGGACCTTCTGGAAAGGAGGGATACATGGGTCAGCCGGGGCCAATGGGACCTCCAGGAACCCGTGGACTCAGTGGAGAAATTGGACCAGAGGTACAGTCTCATTACAGATCAGAGGGGCGTGCAGGACTCGTAAAGTTTCCCTGCAAACAGCCGGATGAGAACATCGTTAAAGAGCTGAACATCTTTTAAACAGATGTTTGTAAGCAGGGAAACAACTCTGACTTGCAGCTGCGCACTAGGTTTGGACTTATAGTATAACTTTCTTTTTTCCAACCTGGACCTTATTTCTAGGAGTTCATACGTGCATTTACTCACTGGTAACATTTCTGTATCACTTTGGCTCTTTCGGAAGATATTTCATTGAGTCGCCCTTTGGTACATCCATATAATGGGAGAGACAGGCAGCCTCACTGTAAGACATTATCTGCAGCAAAACTCCTTCATTTCACCAATACTTTAAGTAGAACTAGAAAATTTCTGAAGAAATT
>JALJCO010010633.1:0-20306 GCA_023101725.1 Atherinomorus stipes | reverse complement strand
TGAGAATCTCCAGTTTCATCTCATCCATGATGAGAATCTCCTGTTCCATCTCATCCATGATGAGAATCTCCCATTCCACCTCGTCCATGATGAGAATCTCCTGTTCCATCTCATCCATGATGAGAATCTCCTGTTCCATCTCATCCATGATGAGAATCTCCCATTCCACCTCATCCTTGATGAGAATCTCCAGTTTCATCTCATCCATGATGAGAATTTCCCATTCCAATTCATCCATGATGAGAATCTCCAGTTTCATCTCATCCATGATGAGAATCTCACATCTCCACCTCATCCATGATGAGAATCTCCAGTTTCATCTCATCCATGATGAGAATCTCACGTTCCACCTCATCCTTGATGAGAATCTCCAGTTTCATCTCATCCATGATGAGAATCTCACGCTCCACCTCATCCTTGATGAGAATCTCCCATTCCACCTCATCCTTGATGAGAATCTCCAGTTTCATCTCATCCATGATGAGAATCTCACGCTCCACCTCATCCTTGATGAGAATCTCCAGTTTCATCTCATCCATGATGAGAATCTCACGTTCCACCTCATCCTTGATGAGAATCTCCAGTTTCATCTCATCCATGATGAGAATCTCACGTTCCACCTCATCCTTGATGAGAATCTCCCATTCCACCCTCATCCATGATAAGAACTTCTTGTTCCACCTCATCTATGATGAGAACCTCCCATTCCACCTCATCCATGATGAGAATCTCCCATCTCCACCTCATCCATGATTAGAACCTCCCATTCCACCTCATCCTTGATGAGAATATCTAGTTTCATCTCATCCATGATGAGAATCTCCCATTCCACCAAATCCTGGCCTTGTGCCCTGGCAGAACCCATGTCCAGCAATGCCTCAGAGCCTGGGCCCTAGTAGGGCTTCTTGTCTAGCACCGGCCCTGGCCGGGGGCCAGTACTTCACATTAGTAGCCTGTGGTAATATCCCTTAATTAATGTGAGGTTCCCATAAGTATTACCGAGTGCTTAATAATGCATTAAGTAAAGTTGAGTAGCACGTATTTACTGCTAAATAATGCATTAATTAATATGCTTACTAACACTGAATAAAAGTTACTAATAGCTGTTAATATATTATTAAGCCATTAATTACTGCTTAAAAATGTCACAATGCATAAATGCACAAATGTCGGTTAAGTGATCCTCTTATTGTAAAATGTTAAGAAAGGGCTCAAATGAATAAAATTTGACTTGATTTGACCTAAAACAACCTTTTGATAGGATATGTTTAGGCTGTGCAGGGTCAAGTTATTTTAGCTGCATACCTAGTGTTATATATTAGTGGTGTACTGTATAGGTTTAGACTGAAATTCAGCTTTGTGTAAAAGAAACGGTGTTTTTCTTACAGAGTAACAGAGAGTACTAGTGGTCTCTCCAGGGTGAGTCCGCACATAGCTTCCTTTATCTCTGTGTAAACAGGAAGCACGAAAAGGAAGGTAAATCTTCAGAGAAACCAGCTTAACTCAGTACTTAACCCAGACCAGGACCGTCCACGCCTGACAGAGACCAGAACAGTCCACGCCTAACAGGCTGGTTAGAACTGAGCCGAAGCCTCCGATTGGCGGTCTCTCTCACACGTAAAGGAGCTACAGGTGTTTACTTAAACCGAGAGAAGAAGAAAACCACATGGAGCCACTGAGAGGAGGTGAGTCTACAGTGATGATGAAGCTGAGCTTCATCCTTACATATGGAGATTTCCTCTGAGCCTTGAACGGTAAGAACTCAGTCCAGGTCTAAACTAGTCCAGGTCTAAACTAGTCCAGGTCTAACCACTCAAGGTCTAAACTAGTCCAGGTCAACCAGAACAGATCTACAGCAGTCCTGAACTAATCCTAAGGAGGACCATAACCAGAGTCCTGATCAAGTTTAGTTCAGATTGTGTTCCTTCCCACAACAGGATTGAACCCGATCTGGACTGAGCCTAATCCAGACTGAACCTGAGCCGGATCCGGCTCCGTCTCAATCAGGACAGAACCAGACTGTGAAGCTCAGCCTCAGTCCATCCTCGTTCACTGTCAGGTCGTCTGAGATATGTAAACACCGGCGTGCTGCTCTCTGTATGGTCGTCACGGTAACCTTGGAAGCCCTTTGCTCCGTTGCTACGGTAACCTGTGCTATTTTAAGAACTGATAATGAAGCAGAGAGAAGACGTGAGGAAACTGAGGCGATGATTCCGTTTTGAAAGTGGTGGAAGTTACAGACGATGTCTCTGAAGGAGGTGAGGGGGAAACATGAACTGATCAGCTGGGATCAGGAATTCATCAATACATATTGATCATTTAGTTTGGTTTAAAGGTGTTAGTCACAGATGATTGGGTGTAGCTTACAGGACTGTGGCTTGTGTTGCCAGTGGGAAAACTGGCTGCAACATCGAATCTGACAGACCACACAAGCCACAGTCCTGTAAGCCACACCCCCTTATCCAACTGTTGGGTCGTCAGACTTGACAGGGGAATCACTGCGAGAGAATTCCCTACGCCTCTCCTTCTCTGACCGTTGTCTCTGTTCTTCATTGCTCATCAAACAAAACAGAGGGTCAAGCCTCCTTTAATGCCGCACTCCTTGGTTGCAAACTGCTCGCTAGACCCGAAAGTTTAGAGATTTTAATATTTGTGTGTTGTGGATTGATGCTTAAATCTGAAAAATTGTGTGTTGTGTTTTGACAACAGGGTGATGTGAAATTGACATCAGAGTGTAAAGAAGGAAAGTCAGAGTTCTAATACGATAAGGAAATCTAAAGTAGTAACAAACTGAGTCAAGCGATTGGAGACAGAAGTAAAGGTGTGAAAATTCGGCCTAATTTTTGCTTTTGTGTTTTAGCCATTAAAAAAAACGAAACTGTAATAAAATATCGAGCTGAGAGCAGAAATTTTACCTAACCCTGGAGTAATCATAAAAAGTGCCAGCAGGGGGAGTCAATGTCCACATTAATAATGTGTCAGAATACAGGAGGAGATAAGACTGTTATCACCAACGTGACAAAAAGGTGTCAGAGTTTCTCCTCAGTCACTCAGGACAGTTTCAGGTACTGGTTGGATCACTTTATACCAACACTGGACCACTTTATACCAACACTGGTCCACTTTATACCAACCCTGGATCACTTTATACCCAACCCTGGTCCACTTTATACCAACCCTGGATCACTTTATACCAACACTGGTACACTTTATACCAACCCTGGTGTACTTTATACCAACACTGGACCACTTTATACCAACACTGGTACACTTTATACCAACCCTGGACCACTTTATACCAACCCTGGACCACTTTACACCAACACTGGTACACTTTATACCAACACTGGACCACTTTATACCAACACTGACCACATTATACCAACACTGGACCACTTTATACCAACCCTGAACCACTTTATACCAACACTGACCACTTTATACCAACACTGGACCACTTTATACCAACCCTGGTCCACTTTTTATACCAACCCCTGGATCACTTTATACCAACCCTGGTCCACTTTATACCAACACTGGTCCAATTTTTTATACCAACCCTGGTCCACTTTATACCAACCCTGGTCCACTTTATACCAACACTGGTCCACTTTATACCAACACTGGTGCACTTTATACCATCCCTGGATCACTTTATACCAACCCTGACCACTTTATACCAACCCTGGACCACTTTATACCAACCCTGGTGCACTTTATACCAACCCTGGTCAACTCTATACCACCCTGGACCACTTTATACAGATGGATGGATGGATGGATGGATGGATGGATGGATGGATGGATGGATGGATGGATGGATGGATGGATGGGTGGGTGTTTCAGGCCTGGTAGTAGAAGCAGATCCGTTTTAGGCCTGGTAGCATAACTGATCCAGGCCTGGTGGTAGAAGCAGACCCTTTCCAGGCCTTTTAGCATACCTGTTCCAGGCTTGGTAATAGAGGCAGACCTGTTTTAGGCCTGGTAGTAGAAAAACACCACTTCCAGGGTTGGTAGCAAACCTGTTCCAGGTTTGGTAATAGAGGCAGACCCATTTTAGGGCTGGTAGTAGAAGCAAACCCTTTCCAGGTCTGGTAGCATACCTGTTCCAGGCCTCACTTTTGATATTCACGATGCCCTCGGCCAGGATGAAAGAAAGAAAGTCTGTTTGGACTTTAGATTTCCAAATGTTTTAAATGTTCCTTCACGGTTTCTGGTTTTTATTTGACTTTGGGGTCTTTCTACTCCACTTCAGTCCACCAGCAGCGTGTTGGGGGTGTTTCCAGAGCTTCTCTGCAGCTTTATGTCTGGCTTATGCTGACCTGAGACGTTTCAGCATCAACTCACTTCTACTTTTCCAGATGAAGGGCTCCAGTTAGAAAGAATCTGACCCGGTTTACCTCTGGTGCTCAGGTGGGGAGCGGTTCCCTCTATGATCAGCTCTATAAAACCACAACTAGACTTTTTGTCCTTGGACCTCAGACCTGCTGTGTGACCCCAGCTAAGCGGGATGCAGAAAACGATGACATTTCCAGCTGTTCTAACCTTGTTGCTTGTTGTCCTCAGCTGAGACACTGCTGACCCCAACCAGGCCCTCCAGGACCATGTCTTCATCCCTGAGCAGTCCTGAGGTGAACCCATGTGGACCCAAACGTCTCTGTCTCTGGCTGCACGACTGCTCCTGCTGCCCTCCTCCGCCGTGTGGACGGCTCCCTCGCTGGTGGGTCCTGCTGCTCTGCAGTCTGCTGCTGATGGTCCTGCTGCTGATGTGGAACTACCACTGGCTGCTGGTGTCCCACACCTGCCCCCCGCCGGGGGAGGACTGAGGGGAGGCCAAGTCACAACCCACACCTGAACCTGGTCTGAACTGGTCCAGGTCTGCAAGAATCCTCCAAAAAATCTGGAAGTACAAAACAAATAAAGTTTAATGTTTTAATTATCATGAAATCTGAGTCACTGGTTTAATGTTCATATTTTAAACATTCAAAATGTCTGCAAACAGTTTTACTATTGAAACTACAGTAAAGCTTCATCCTGTCAGTCAGAGAAGAAGAAGAAGAAGAAGAAGAAGAAGAAGAAGAAGAAGAAGAAGAAGAAGAAGAAGAAGAAGAAGACTGGAACCCGACAGTCTGGAGGAGCTGACGTAAAGACCTGGTTCCACCAACAAAGAGACAACTGATGAAAGACTCCAGTCTTTAATTATCGTGTCTCCCCAGGACAGGAGACATGAAGACCTGCTTCAGAACCCGTCCAGACTTGTTTTACAGCCACAGCTCAGAAAAACCGCGAAAGCATCTAAATCTAGGCTGACGGGACCTGGTCTCATCCGTCAGTTCCTGGACTGGAAGACCACAAACCCTCTATTATCTCTGCGGGACAGACGGCTTCTGGTTCGCTTTGAAGTCGGAAAGGCACTAAAAGACGGAGGAGACAGGAGACAGGAGACACTCATTTGCATGAGCAGGCGGCTAAAACTGTGGAGAGAGGACAGAGAAACGAGGAGACACGAGACATGAGACAGGAGACATGACACACAAGGAGACACGAGGCACGAGGGAGACAAAAGACATGAAACCCAAGGCATGAGGAAGCATGAGGAGACAGGAGACACTAGAGACACAAGAAGACATAAGGAGATGCGAGAGATGAGACAGAAGACTTGACACACAAGGAGACACGAGGCACGGGGAGACATGGGGAGACATGAGAGACTAGAGACAGAGACACAAGGCACATGAGGAGACACGAGACATTAGACAGGAGACATGACACACAAGGAGACATGAGACAGGGGCACAGGAAACACAAGGAGACAGGAAACACCAGTCTCCTGATGTCTCCTTGTGTCTCCTCATGTTTTCTTGTGTCTCCTCGTGTCTTTTCATGTCTCCTTATGTCTCCTCATTTCTCCCTCATGCCTCCTCATGTTTCCTTGTGTCTCTTCGTGTTTCCTCGTGTATCCTTATGTCTCCTTGTGTCTCCTCGTCTCCTTCTGTCCCCTCATGTTTCCTCGTGCCCCCTCCTGTCTCTTCATGTCTCCTTATGTCTCCTGATGTCTCCTGATGTTTCCTGATGTCTCCTCATGTTTCCTTATGTCCTCTCATGTCTCCTTGTGTCTCCTTTTGTCTCCTCGTGTTTCCTCGTGTCTCCTCGTGTCTCTTCTTGTCTCTTTATGTCTCCTGATGTTTCCTTGTGTCTCCTCTAGTTTCCCCTGTTTCCTCATGTTTCATCGTGTCTTCTCTTGTCTCTTCATGTCTCCTATGTCACCTCGTGTTTCCTCGTGTCTCTTCATGTCTCCTCATGTCTCCTCCAGTCTCCTCGTTTCTCCTGATGTCTCCTCATGTTTCCTCGTGTCTCCTCTAGTTTCCTCATGTCTCCTCGTGTTTCTTCATGTCTTCTCATGTCTCTTATTGTCTCCTTATGTCTCCTGATGTCTCCTCGTGTTTCCCCATGTCTCTTCATGTCTCCTTATGTCTCCTGATGTCTCTTCATGTCTCCTGATGTCTCCTCGTGTCTCCTCATGTCTCCTTATGTCTCCTTGTGTCTCCTGATGTCTCCTTGTGTTTCCTCGTGTCTCCTCGTGTCCCTTCATGTCTCCTTTTGCCTCCTGATGTCTCCTCGCGTTTTCCCGTGTCTTCTTGTGTCTCCTTGTGTCTCCTCATGTCTCCTCGTGTCTTCTTTTGTCTCCTCATGTCTCCCCATGTCTCCTTGTGTCTCCTCGTACGGTAAAATCCATGTTGATCATCTGAGGTGGACTTGTGTAAACTCTCCTCTTATTTATGTCTCTAACTTCCCATCTGAGAGTTCAGGATGGAAGACATGTCTTCAGACCTCAGTTTGTCCCTGTCCTCGACCATAAAGGTTCAGCATCTGTAGTAAAGCCGGAACCTCCTGGAGCTCCTTGGGAACCTCCAGACTTTAAATAGCAGTCCCTGCTGATGATGAGTTTAGCATCTGTCCTGTCTGAGGGGGGAGGGAGCCATCAAACACCCAGCTGCTGCTCTGAGACGCGGAGAGACAGGAAACCACAACGGTAATCCTTCAAAATAAGAGATGTCAGTTCACCATCAGTTCAGGTCTGTCTGAAGAAGACCAGCGTGGTCCTGACCTGCAACAAGTTGCGGATCAGAGGGACACTGCAGTAGTTATACGGTTCTGAACAGACTGGACTTTGAACTGGTCTGGTATCGGGACTGGACTGGAACTGTTCTGGTATCAGGACTGGACTGAAACTGATCCTGTATCAAGACTGGACTGGAACAGTCTGGTATCGGGACCAGACTGGAACTGGTCTGGTATCAGGACTGGACTGAAACTGGTCTGGTATCGGGACTAGACTGGAACTGGTCTGGTATCAGGACTGGACTGAAACTGATCCTGTATCAAGACTGGACTGGAACTAGTCTGGTATCGGGACCAGACTGGAACTGGTCTGGTATCAGGACTGGACTGAAACTGGTCTGGTATCGGGACTAGACTGGAACTGGTCTGGTATCAGGACTGAACTGCACCTGGTCTGTTATCACAACTGGACTGCAACAGGTCTGGTATCAGGACTGGACTGGAACTGGTTTGGTATCAGCTGGTCTACTATCAGGACTGCACTGAAACTGGTCCGGTATAAGAACTGGACTGCAACTGGTCTGGTATGGGGACTGGACTTGAACTGGTCTTGGTATCAGGACTGGACTTGAACTGGTTTGGTATCAGCTGGTCTACTATCAGGACTGCACTGAAACTGGTCCGGTATAAGAACTGGACTCAACTGGTCTGGTATGGAGACTGGACTGAAACTGGTCTGGTATCAGGACTGGACTGAAACTGGTCTGGTATGGGGACTTGGACTGCAACTGGTCTGGTATCAGGACTGGACTTGAACTGGTCTGGTATCGGGAATGGACTGGAACTGTTCTGGTATCAGGACTGACTGCACCTGGTCTGGTATCAACTGGTCTGGTATCACAACTTGACTGCAACAGGTCTGGTATCAGGACTGGACTGGAACTAGTTTGGTATCAGCTGGTCTACTATCAGGACTGCACTGAAACTGGTCCGGTATAAGAACTGGACTGCAACTGGTCTGGTATGGGGACTGGACTGAAACTGGTCTGGTATCAGGACTGGACTGCAACTGGTCTGGTATGGGGACTGGACTTGAACTGGTCTAGTATCAGGACTGGACTGAAACTGGTCTGGTATCAGCTGGTCTAGTATCAGGACTGGACTGAAACTGGTCTGGTATCAGGATTGGACTGGAACTAGTCTGGTATCAGGACTGGACTGAAACTGGTCTTGTATCAGGACTGGACTGCAATTGGTCTTGTATCAGGACTGGACTGAAACTGGTCTTGTATCAGGACTGGACTGCAATTGGTCTTGTATCAGGACTGGACTGAAACTGGTCTTGTATCAGGACTGGACTGAAACTGGTCTGGTATCGGGACTAGACTGAAACTGGTCTGGTATCAGGACTGGACTGCAACTGGTCTGGTATCGGGACTGGAACTGGTCGGAATGAGCGGATCTACCAATGTTGGTATTGATATCATCAATATTTGTATCAATCAGCTCATTATCGATACCACCGTTGGTATCGATATCGATTGCTACCAGCGCAGTTATATCGATACTTCAGTGTATGTCTTGAAAACTACCAGAATCTTCATAAATATGGAGAATAAAGTGGTTTTTGGTGGATCTGGTTCACCTTGTTAACAGCCACATGCCTAAAATCAGCTTCTGGTCAGATTACTATGGTATGGATGATAATTTGGTTGTTCATGCATCAAGTTTAAGAAAATAGTGTCTAGATTCCACAGAATAATCTCTTTGCATAAATCTCTTCATTTGACAGCCCTATTAAAAGTATCGGTATTGATATAGGTACCAACGATACTAGCCTTTATTTACTTGGTATTGGATCGATACCAAATCCTGAAATATCGCACACCTCTACTACAGGGCCACCGTACATTTGACCTCACTCCCAGGACGGAAACGTCTGCTGTTTCTCACGCGCTTTATCTTGAAGGGTCAGACCGGAAGCGTCGTGTTTTAATTTTGTGAATTGACCGTTCGGGTCTCGTGCGTTCGCTGAAGCAGCGCGAGCGTCCCAGCTGTTTGAACTGACAGAGTTCCGAACTCCAGACTGAGCGGTTCCGGACCTGGTTCTTCGCGTTGTCCCGGTTTCTCTCGGAGTTCTGGAGGAATGTGAGCTCGGTTCCGAACCTCACGCGCTGACTCGAGCTTTTTCATCTGGGTCTCGGATAACAAAGTCCAGAACCGACCCATCACCTGTCCGGACCCTGAACGGAACCCACAGGCCGGTGTAAAATGCGGGTTCTGGTTCTGTTCAGTCTCTGTCTGGACCTGTACACCAGCCAGGCCTTTCCGAACCGGCTGCCGGACCCGGACCCGCTCCTGGACTACGACCTGCTGGATGAGGAGTTTGGAGGAGGCGGGAGGAACGGAACCAGCGGTTCGGAGGACTGCGGACCCTGTGAGCGGGACCTGTGCCCCGAGAACCGCGGCTGCCGGGCCGGACTGGTACGGACTCCTGCGGCTGCTGTCAGGAATGCGGTAACCTGGAGGGCCAAGCCTGCGACCCGGGGGACCGCAGCCGGTTCTACGGTCTGTGCGGACCGCTGCGGTGCCAGACGGACCCAGCAGGAGGAGGAGGAGGAAGAGGAGGAGAGGACGATGAAGAGGAGGACGTGTGTGTCTGTGAGGACCAGGATCCGGTCTGCGGCAGTGACGGAACCACATACATGAACATGTGCCAGTTCAGAGAGGCCGCCTCCTCCAGACCAGACCTGCAGACCAGAGGGACTGACCCTGCAACACAGGTAAGAACACCTGATGAGGAGGGGGCACCAGGTTCCAGAAAGACCTGAGTCTAGACTGGACTCATCACCATGGCAACCGGGGACACAGGAGGACTGTACAGGAGGTTTATGGTTCGTTTTATTGTTGTAAGGTCCAGGTAGACCACTTCAGCATCTGGACTCTTCTCCTGTTTCCAGTCATGCTGCTGTGATGGATCCAGTATGTGGTCCATGGTTTCCAGTAGAGAATCATGTCTGTTTTTCAAAGTAAAAGTCAACTTTATTGTCGAATGTGTCCCATGTTAGACACACAACACGGATGAAATCACAGTCCTCTCAGACGCACGGTGCAAAATAAAATATAATAAAGTATAAGATAAAAATATAAAACTATAGGAATCCGCTCTGATAGCCTAGAAATCTAAACAAGAAACCTGTTTAAAGGAGTTATCACCTGGAAATTGCATTTTAAAACATGTTTATTGGTGTTGGAGTGAAATGTAAACTTGCCTTAACCCCCCCCCATTTTTCACACGGTCCAGTTTTTTCATTTGGGCTCTTTCCTCACACCAGAACAGCCCACAAGAGCTAATAGGCTCGTTCGGATTGACTGCGTCTGTCTACCGTCTGACTTCATGGTCAGACGAGAGCTGCGTGAGTCTCGGGGGCGGATCATAAATGCAGCGCATCTCAGCTGGACAAGTTCGCCAACGTGAAGACTGCAATAACGGAGGATCTCGCGGCATTTGCCTTTATTGAGCTCAAAGTTACTGAACGCTGTGCAGATGTGATCAAGTCTAATTTCAGAGTATTGAAACAGCGTGTTGTTGACGCTGATTACATGAACTTGTACTGGACTGTAGTAGACAGAATGTTGTTTACCTGTTAAGGTGAAACACAGAGGACAGTAATCTGGTAAATGTCCTGGCTCAAATATGAAAACCATAAATGCTTTGCCTTGAAGAATAAATTTAAAACAAATAAAGAAATAGAAACTTATTTTTTCTAGATGGGGCTGGAAATAATTATTATATATTATATATTTTTTTATTTTATTTTTATTAAGGATTTGGGTAGCATACTCATGGATAACATAAGGGGGAGCAAGTGGAAAGGTGGATACACACCAATAAGTCCATCAAATCCAAATTCTGAAGAGGATTTGTGAAAGTTTTGGTATAACTTATTAAGCTTTATATTTATCTGAGTAGCATAACTTGTGGCTGCAACACGTTTGTGTTCCTCTGTTGCAGCAGTCAGATATCAGCCTGTCCAGATATCAGTCTGTCCAGATATCAGTCTGTCCAGGTTTGTGAACATCAGCCTAACTACAGTATGAAACACCAAGGCTGATTTTGTAGCCTGTTTAAAACACCTAAATGGATTTATTACTGGGGGACAGTCCCGTCCAACAATCGGAGCTTGCGTCAGTGAGAGGTGAAACCAATCAGAACCAGGTTCCGGCGGCGGTGGAGGCAGGTCCAAAAGCTGCAGTTGCTGAGGAGGAACTGCACGATCCGACTGCAGACGGACGACTCCCGCGATGTTTGATGATCATGTGGTCTGGTCAGGGGCGCCGTATGGGGGGGAAAAGTTAGGAAGATTCCAAGGGCCCATGACTGTGGGGGGCCCCAAAAGATGTGGAAATTATCAAACCTTCATTTCAAATAATATGTTTATAAACATTTCAAATAGAACAAGAATATACAGTAGTAGAATACATTGCCTTCGTGTTCTCACTGGTTTTTCAGCAGTAAACGGCAAAACAAAGCATGAATATATTGACCAATCCACCCCCGTGAAAGTGCAAGAAATGGTTTGGTCCTCAGGAACTGCCTCGGCGCATCAGCTCTCTGCCTGTTAGGCCCCGTCCCAATACCCACCCTAAACCCTACACCCTTGTATGTAGTGCGCACTTGGCAGAAGTGCACATTAAGGGTTGGAGTGTGCAGGTTGCAAGTGCGGGAAAAAGGCAGAATTGGGACAGTGATGGTTCCTCCATTTTGAACCACGTCATTTCATGTCATTGCTGCCTAACTCAGCTTCATCTATGTTCCTGGTGAAGAGACGTCATTTTTTAAACATAAACTGAATAAAGTTCATTTAATGTGTTCTTGTAAAACAGATGTTATGAAATCCACACACGTCTAATAAATAAATAAATTACTTACTGAACTAATTTCTGTAAGATGGCTGTAGAATTTCACCAGTACAGGTTAAATAACTGTTACATTCTAAACAAATGTATAATAATGATTAAATTGTTGCTCTGTGACTGTTATCGTTAGCATAGAATGTCCATAAATGTCCACATGTCCATAAAAACATGTATAAGTTCTTTGAGTTACATTGGAAACTGAGACCCGTAATAATCACATGAGTTGTAAGGCTTACAGAAGTATGGCTGCAAAATTATTTTTATCCTTAATTTAATTGTAAATAGATGCTTTGGTATTGTATACTTATTTAGTTTTTGCTTTTTTCTATCAAAATGTTTGCTTAGTATTGTATTTTAATTTAGTTAACCTGTGTTTTTGTTGATTGTATGTTCAAAATTTATGTTGATCTGGATCCCAGGAAGAATATTCTTCACTGGTGAAGACTAATGGGGATCCATAATAAACTAAACTAAACTAAACTATGTCAGGTAAACAGGTTTCCCTTGTTAAAGACGCTACGTCTCGACTGGATGTACCTGTAAATAAAGTTTTAAAATAAAAAATTATTTAGCTACTTTTATCAGTAAACTGATAACTTTCATTATTCACATGCTTTAAATTTTAATATTCAAAGTATATTTCAAAGTAACATGGCAAACTTCAGTAAATATTTCACCTACAGCGTAAAGATCAAATATTTCAATGTTTACATCTGAAACGACATTGTTTTCACCACAGGCAGGAGCTCATCACCAAACATGGACATGTTCCTCCTTTATGGTTCAAAACGTCACATGCAGCAATGAATTATGGGCAATATGCTTCGGCGAAGTCTGCATTGATGCGGACTTCACTGAAGTGTGGATTGAGGGCGCAAAAGGGGCGTGGCGGACTTCCGCCCTCGAGCAGCCCTGGAGAATTGGGACACACTACGCACTTCAACCCCTCAACGGGAGCGCGCATTCTAGGGGCGCAAGGGTGGAAGTGCGGGTATTGGGACGGGGCCTTAGTACCGCGGTTTGCTGGTATCGGGCCTTTATTGCTGCATGCGCTTCATTTGACAGAGTGACAGCGAATAAAACGACTGACTAAGAAAATGTGTAAATAAGCAGCAGTATGACAAAAAGTCCAACCGCAGACGAAGAACACAGCACCCCAAGACATGAAAGTATGATTTTCAAATGAGAAGAGAAAGAGAAGAGACGAACGAAGCGTGAGCCAGGTTTTAAAGAAAGGTTTGTTGCCTGAGTTGTTCAAATAAACCTGTTGAGTGAAATAAGCAGCTATCTGCAGACTATTACAACTTAGTTAATCCTCCTTAAGGTAGAAGTGGGATCACATGATTGATGATGCCGGTAGTGCTGTGTCTGAAACGGAAAGTGATTTTCCTTTTTTTTTTCTTTCTAAGAAAAATCAAACCAGGACTCCCAGCATTTGTAATGAGCTTATTGTGTGTCTGTAACTAAAACAGAAGCAAATAAGCCAGAAAACTCAGAGCTGAGAATTTACATTTACATAACCAGACCAGGCAAAACATGGTTCTCACAACATCACTTGAGTGCTATTAATTGTTTAGCAAGATACTTATATTAAATAACTGTCCTTGTCCCCCCTTAATCATATGTAAACAGATGATCCGCCAGCAGCAGCCCCATCTCTTCACCCCCCACCCTCCTTTCCATTCCCAGTGAAGAAGGTAAGCAACATTGGGACAAGTTAGCATCATTACAGAGTCTGCTGTGGGAATTTGTCTCATTTTACCATTCCAAAAATAAGAATGAAGCATTTTTAAAATAAAAATTGAAACACTTAAAAAAACAAACAAACAAACAAAAAAACCCCCCCCCCCCCCCCCCTTTTTTTAACATAATGATCTCTATAAAATAAAAAATACCTGTAGTTGTTGTTGTTTGTAAAGGATAGTGGACAGTTAAATGAAAACAATGAGTAGCCTCTAGCAGCCTGTATTAAAATCAAAGTCACGATTTAAATAGTTCAGTTAGATTTTTACATTCAGATTGAATTACAGCATCAAAAGACATCTATAAATCTTGATCTTTCTCAAGACAGTTTTTATTTGAGCAGCTTGAGCTGCACTATAAATACCTGTACCTGTTTGCAATCTAGCTGTGAGGTCACACTGAACTGATGGGCAATGATAATTGATGTCATTAGATGATATAATTTGTTGGTACATTATTACAACTGTTACATTCTTGGCTTACATTTCTCAGGACCCTCTCAGATTTGGCCAGAAAGAGGAATAAAATTGGAGGAACAAGGGAAAGACTGACAGTGCAAGTGAGAGAGTGAGTAAAAGGAGGTACATGGGCAGAAAAAGTGATGAAAGAGATGTTGGAGAAGTTTTGGAGAACTCTTTCGTGTTAGGATAATTTTCCTTTGTTGAAATTTGGAACAACAAAAAATTAGGGCTGTCAAAGAAATCAATCCTAAATTAATCATATTGTTAAACAAGATATATTTTTTTATTATTAATTAGTACTGCTATATGCAGAAAACACATTAACTTTTGTTTTATAACTTTAAGGCTAAAGCCAAGCCAGAAATCTGTGAGTAGTCCAGGACTCAGACCTGAATTTCAGCTTCACATTAATACAGTTAAGTCAGCCTGTGCGGACCGTATCAGCAGCATTCTGGACTAAACTGCCGCCATCTGAAGGACTTTAGGGAGACATTTCAGGGTTTCAGTAGTCTAGTCTACAAAAGATAAATGCAGAATTCATTCCAGATGAGACGCCTTTAATCCTAAATGTGTTCTAGAAGTGATAAAAGCAATTAATCAGGATTAATTTTTTGACAGCCCTACAAAAACTACATTGAAACTGTAAATAATAGTCTTTAGAACAGTTTTAAATCTTGCATCAATTTTTTAAAGGAAGCAGGGCCCAATATGAGTGTCTTTCATGGGGCCCTAAATTCCTGGCGGTGCCCCTGTGTGTGTGTATGCGTGTGTGTGTGGGTGTGTACTTGTACTTGCTGTATTGTGAGGACCATTTTGCACTTTTAACCATCAAAGTGAGGACATTTTTGCAAAGTGGGGATATTTTGGCCGGTCCTCACTAAAAAATTTAAAGAAAAACCCACTTTTGAGGGTCAAGATTAGGTTTTAGAGTTTAGGTTACAATTAGGTTTTGGTTAGGGTTAGGGCAAGGGTTAGGTTTAGGCAATCAGTTGTGGTAGTTGGGTTCGGGTAAAGCCTAATTTATAGTCGTCTGTAAAGTGCTCTACGCAGGTAACAGAGAGCCTTCTACGTCAAGGGAGAGCCTGTCAGGGAGCCTCTCCGTCGTCTCTGGCTGCACGAAATATTTTTTAAGTGTCCGTCACTCCGTCAAGGGATGACGGAGACGGCAAGGGCTGTGATTGGTCTAACATTTAGTAAACACTAGCAGCGCCATTTTTAAACTGGCAAGCCTACAAAGACGCAGATATGAGTCCAACTGAAGAACGTTTGGCTGATGAAGTGAGAAATCACCAAAATCGCCCCCATCATCTTTATTTTGCATCAAAAGAATCTCTGTTATTCAGCTGCAGCAACAACAATAGTCTTTCTCTCTCGGACGAGATTGCTCACTGGAACCAGAAGCAAAATAACCACCGAGGTTACCGACCATTGGCACGAGTAGGTGAGTCTTGCGTAGTGACCCCTACTTATCGGGTGGGAAATTGCACTGCGTATGCGGCACCATGATGGAGAACTATGAAGGCTGAAGGTGTCTCCGTCGTTACACAGTTGAATAATGCATTATGCAGTTGGAGAAGTATATTTTAGCCTTAAGGGGTTAGGGAATGCATTATGTCAATGAATGTCCTCACTAAGATAGAAGTACAAGGATGTGTGTTTGTGTGTGTGTGTATCTGCGTATATTTGCACTTCTTGCTCCAAACTGAAAACCAAGCAGTATGCCAATAAAAATTTTGTTAAATAAGTGGGGGTATGCTGAGGGGATTGGAAGAGGTCAGAGTCAAAACACCACATCCTCCTGAATAAATGAATGAATGATAGAGAAAAAAGGGTACAGTGTTATTAGTCTAGAAATAACCAGCAAACTTGTCACTTACATGACTGATCCTGAACAAAGTCACCTGTAAATAATCAAACATGTACTAACATTAAAAAAAATCTGTCACAACATTCCCACCAAGTGCAAAATTCTGAAGAACCCCCCTTTCTTCCTTTTGTTTGAAAAGGCTTTTAGTTTTATTTGTTATGATCATGTGGTCTGCAGCTTTCGTATATATAATGAGAGATGGGGCAGTGGGTAGCTAGCTGCTCTTCTCAGCTGTAGGCTACTTGTGGTGGTATGCATCAAGGGGCGCACGCAGCCTGTAGACTTGTAGTCAAGACTGCCTATAAACCCAGACCAAGACACTACCAAGACCAGTGTTAAGACCAAGACAAGGCGAAGACAGACCAACTCAAGACCAAGAGTTCAGCTTGATACCAAGACCGAGACCCCCCCAAAAATTTTTTTCCCATTTTTCATGAGTTTTGGAACCTTGTCACCATACTGGGTTCAGCTGCTTAGTATAAAAATGAGATTTCATTATTTGGTGCTTGGTTGGTATTTGAAGGGGTGTATAACGAAATATTTAAAAAATATTTAAAAAATTATAGGTTGCCTGGAAATTATAGGTTACAATCCCTTCGAGACCGCTTGGCGAGTCCAAGACATTGCGAGACCGAGAGACCCAAGACCAAGACAGAGACCAAAGGCTGCCAAGGCCGTGACAAGACCAAGACAGCGAAAAAGCGGTCTTGAGACCAAGACCGGTCTTGAGAACTACAAGTCTTGCAGCCTGTCGAGTGTAACAGCCCCCAATAACTTACAGAGAGCTAAATCTGGACTCAGAATAGTACTTGATTGTTCGTTCGTCTTAAAGTATGGTGAAATGAAGGAGTTTTTCTGCAGATAATGCCTTATATAGAGGCCCATTCCTGCAGCCCCGTCTTTCCCATTATATGGATATATGCTCGAGGGCAACTCAATCTAGATATTGTCCAAAGTCAAAGTGATAGAAACTCCTAGAAATAAGGTCCACGTTGAAAAAAATTGAAAGTTATCCTTTAAGGCTTGATTGAGAATTCTGTAAAATGCAGCTTCCCATGTACTATGTTCCCATGTTTTTTTCATTCATGCACTATTTTCCATAAATCTGGTGTCATGTGTGAATAATCACATGGGGCTTTCCATGACATTTTTAGATGTGACTAAGTCTGACCTGCTGAAAAGTATGCATCAGGCTCGTGTATGAATAATTTCAGTCACAATAAGAAACATACATAGTAGAAACGGGTTCATTTGGCTCATGGTCAGTTGTATAGATAAGTTGATAACTACAACGCTCAAACTGTAGAATAATTACCCCCTCAGTATCACTGACTCTTCAACATGCTTTAACATGAGGAAAAATGATATTTTCAGCTGCTTCCAATGACTGCCACTACAATTTACACAACCATTGCATGCTTGATAAAACTGTCATGGGGATAGTATATGTTGTAGTGGGAGGACTTTGACTCAATAAAGATTTTTATGTCATTCTGCCCTTCGTGTACTGCCCAATCTCAAAAGATTGACAAATATTACAAACGCCCCGTGGCTCTTTCATCACTTCTACTACCATGTCTGGATAAAGGGTGAGGAACCTTAACAGAAAAGGGACCAATGAATAATTGACAGAAACTTATTATTCTAATAGATTAATAAATCCATTATTAAGCATTTCATGTGTTAAAAAAGAGCAAAAAAAGGTTAAAAGTTTTCTCCAAATGTTATTGCAAATTACATAAAAAATACAGCTACCACTGATTCTAAAAAGGGTATTTTGCTTTACTGACAGCAGCAGTTTCCCCTTTGTTTATCAAAGGAAGTGTATTTACTTGGTTGTAATTTGCTACTTTTCTGCCAGGTGGCCACAAATCCCACACATCCCACACCTTTCATTGCTTTTATGAAACAAAGTTGCCTTGCAAAACATTTTCTTGAGAGGCCCTAATGATGCATTACCCCAGGCCACTATCCAAAAACTTGGTAATTCTCTGTGTCTTGTAACTAACCAGTGTGTTACAAAGAAATTAAGAATTAGGGGCTGAAATAGAAAATCAAGATAAGATCTCTGCATGCAATATTGCAAAGTAATCCTGATGACAACAGCAATTAGCAAATTATGTTTTATTTTTCTATTTTCCAAGTGTGTTTCAGACATGTTTCATGTCTGTCAGATGAAAGAAATGCAATAAAGTTAAAATAACAAATGATCAACTATGTTTTAATATTTCCAAGCTTGAGATTAAATGAAGTGAGAAATGACTGAACTAAATTTGGTTAACTATAACTTTGTTCTAACACCACAATGGCAGTGAATTAAGAGAGAGAGAGTTTATGCAGTTTTTTAAAGACAAGATTGAGATTCATTTGCTACATCCTCAGAAAAAGAATAAATGAATAACAACAAAAAGAAAACATTCATGTTAGTGTGAGGCTTTAATCAACAAAAGTTGGCAAATCAATATTTTACCATCCAAATATATATCAATTTTCCAATATTAAACATATACATCTTTGCAGATCTTCCCAAACTGAATTTTGTTCACATTGGTTTTTGTTAGTGTGACAGTGTGGTCCTGTCACTATGCCTCCGACTGATCATGTGCGCTGGCTACTTGGCCACAGGGATGTCCCTTTGGCTGAATGGTCAGTGTGCATGACTTTCACCCGGGAGTCTGGGGTTCAAAGCCCGCCCGGGCCCTCTGTTGCGTACCTTGCCACATTAGGAAGATCCATGTTACTGTTTTACTTATGAATGACATGACACCTATCATTATATAATTTGTGTGTATCATAAATGGATTTAGGTTTTGCATTTCACATACACTCTAAAAAGTGTATCTGGGCTGAAATTGTTATTAAAGACCTATTTACAGTGATCTAACTTAATTATTTTGGTTTGGAGATTAAATCGTTTTGTTTGTTTATTTTTTTTTAGTCAACCCCCACTCTCTAATCTGACATAAATTTATCATTTCACTCAAAGTAAATTCATTAAGCTAATTCAGCTTTAGCATGCATGAATGACAAAGTGGGTGGGGTTATTTTCAAAACTCAACATATCTGGACCACAAAGGCTCATGGGAAAAGCTAATTCAACAGAAAATTACCCTTTTATGATTGTTATCCTATAAATTTGACTTAAGTGTCAAATTTGTACCTTTGTTATGTTCACATTCAGAGAGAGTTGTTGAGAATTTCTGTTCAGTTTGGATATTAAAGTTTCACCATCAGTGTGACAAACAGAGATAAACTCACCACCATATCTAATGGTATGTAATGTCTAAGATGGAACCAACATAACCTGCTTATAATAGGGGATTATCACGCTTACCGGAAGTTCCCTGATTTTGACACTTCCTCTTCCGGGTCATGTTAACGACAGCCGTTCCTGCTCTGTTATACTGTTTAAATCGGATAAACTCCAAACATACTTAAGTTTTCATTCTAGACTGAAGTGATACTGGATCAAAAGCTGGATCAAAGCGATCGATTTGCCGCGGTGAAGGGCCGAACTTTATAATAAAACACACGTTTGTTTGTCGCCGGTGGGGCACGACACCGGCACTTCACAGCATGCTAGCATTAGCCAGCTAGCGTTTACTGACGTGCTTAACATTGTGCGTCTTAAAACACACAAACATCTGAAAATCGGGTCTGTACCTCCCCGTTTCCAGTGGAACAACTGGGGACTGCCAAGAAAGGAGACGCTTTCAGATGATTGTGTGTTTTCAGCCGCACAAAGTTACAAAGTTTAACAGAGTAGTAGCTGGCGGACTATTGTTAGCAGGTTAGCATTAGCCAGCTTGATGACGTGCCTAACTTTGTGCGGCTGAAAACACACAAGCATCTGAAAGCGTCTCCTTTCTTGGCAGTCCCCAGTTGTTCCACTGGAAACGGGAGGTACAGACCCGATTTTCAGATGTTTGTGTGTTTTAAGACGCACAATGTTAAGCACGTCAGTAAACGCTAGCTGGCTAATGCTAGCATGCTGTGAAGTGCCGGTGTCGTGCCCCACCGGCGACAAACAAACGTGTGTTTTATTCTAAAGTTCGGCCCTTCACCGCGGCGAATCGATCGCTTTGATCCAGCTTTTGATCCAGTATCACTTCAGACTAGAATGAAAACTTAAAATGTTTGGGAGTTTATCCGATTTAAACAGTATAACAGAGCAGGAACGGCTGTCGTTAACATGGCCCCGGAAGAGGGGAAGTGTCAAAATCCGGGAACTTCCGGTAAGCGTGATAATCCCC
>JALJCO010010632.1:0-16723 GCA_023101725.1 Atherinomorus stipes | reverse complement strand
GTCTGAGTTCTCTGAAGCGCCCTCTAGTGGACGTGTCCGGTACGACCGTGGTCTGCTGCTGTTGGAGGGGGGGGGGGTTTCTCTGCTTCTAACGGCCTCGTCTCTTCCAGCCGGGTCACTTCGACTTCGCTGTGTTCTGCCCAAACCTCAGCGAGGCCTCGGCTTCCTGCGCTGCAGGTGAGATCATCAGGCTCTGTTTCTTTGGAGAGGTTTTAGCATTTTGTGGATTTGTTTGATTCAGCCATTCGTGCACATTGTTCCGTGACACGTACCTGGCTGGTCCATTCAGGAAGTAAACGTCTCTAACGCTTTATTTTCAAGTAAATACATGTAACATGTTATATTTGGCCGGTTTTTTGTGTTTTGTGTAGCAAGTATGCTTCCAAGGGGTGGCCAGTGCCCCCCTGAACAGAAAGCTGGCCACCCCACTGGCCACCCCTGCAAAATGATTTTTTTTTCATTCATATCAATTTCTATGTACCGTATTTTCTGGACTATAAGTCACACTTTGTTTCATAGTTTGGCAGATTGTGCGACTTTTATATCAATATATATACAATTTAACATATTTTTCAGTATCAAGTCATATTGAATGAGTAAATATTAACGTTTAATGTCAAAAGAGGGCGTTATAAGCTTGTGATAACTATACTCTGCTCCAAGGGCAAAAATCCCAAAATAGCCTCGTTCATTTCAGACATCTGCCTGTACGGTGCAACAAATCCTCAAAAACATGTTTATCCTCCTTAGTTATGATGTTTATGATCATTTACGAGCGTTAACTTTGGAAGTGGATGGACTAAATCATTTTTAGCAGTAACAAGTTGGATATGAAAAATCCACAAATCACCCTATTTTAAATAAATACACTTCTCACAAAAAGTTAAGGATATTTGGCTTTTTCTATGATGTGCGACTAGTCAGGAGCAAGTTATAGTCCGGAAAATACGGTAGTATTAACATGGTGCAGCATGCTTTGCTTATATTTCAGTTTAAAGTCCAGCTTTCACTAAGTACCAACAGGGAAATTGTTGTTCAGCATCTGGTCTCCTTTATGTCTCCTCTCAGACGGGCGTAAGCTGACCCAGTCTGTGGAGGACATGATGGCCCGATGTCTGGACAATGAGAGGAGCTGGCGTCTCCTCCACGGTGACATTAACACAGATACAGAGGTGTCCACTCAGGACGGTCCACCCCTGGTCCCCGAGAAGACCGCCCACACCCTGGTCTTCCCCTGCATCCTCAGCGCCCTGCAGTGGATCAGCCAGGGGAAGGACGCCGTCCTGACCGAGGCGGCCCCGGGGGTGTTCCCGGTCAAGCCCAGCACGGCGGCCAGAGCCGCTGCTCTCCGCGAGGCGGCCCGGATCCACGTCCTGGTCACCGGGAGCCTTCTGCTGGTGGGAGGAGTCCTCAAACACCTGGACCCAGAGTCCTCCAAGTGAGCCGGGCTTTAGAGTGAACGGGTGGTCCTCATGTGGTTTGATTCAGTCCACGGTCCTCCATCTGGTCTAGTGTAGCAGAGCTAGACTCTCCCAGACTACCCCGGTGTCCACATTCTGATCTGGTCCAAAATCTCACGAGAATTCGCAAAAAATTCGTGATATTTCCATATGCTAAGTTCATATTGACATTTAAAAAGCGGTATTGATCTATTTCACTGATGAAATCTCGCGATATTTCATCGTTCTGTTACGAAATCTCACAAGAATTCGCAAAAATTTTGCGATATTTTCATTTGCTGATATCATATTGACATTTAAAAACATGGTATCGACGTATTTTTCTAATGAAATCTTAAGAATACATGAAATATTGTGAGATTTTGTAACAGTATCTGAAATATCACAATATTTTCATTTGCTGATATCATATTGACATTTAAAAAAGCGGTATCGATCTATTTTGCTTACGAAATCTTGTGAAAATTCATGAAATATCGTGAGATTTTGTAACAGTATCTGAAATATCACAATATTTTCATTTGCTGATATCATATTGACATTTAAAAAAGCGGTATCAATCTATTTTGCTTACGAAATCTTGTGAAAATTCATGAAATATCGTGAGATTTTGTGACAGTAACTGAAATATCAAACAACACCGTTCTGGGACTGAAATAGTCCAGATATTGTCTGAAGCTTCTTGTAAAGACATTTAACCCAGAAACAATATGGTCCTGGGGGGGCTATACCCATGCGCTCTGTTTGTGGGGTGCTGAAGCCCCCAAACTGAATCCTAGGACCCCTAAATTTTACCTGAGAGATTTTTATATTTACACTATATTGCTAAAAGTGTCGGCTCACCTACGTTGACTCACATATGAGCTTAAAGGAATATTCCACCCACAGAATGATGGTCCTTCATCTTCTCCTCATCCTCATGCTGAGCAAGACTCTGATGCACTTTTTAATATCTCAAATGCATTCTGTGGATGTACGATTCCTTTAAAGGAACAATTGTATATCACAGCTCATCGCTCGTACTGTTCATGCTGCATTCAGGTGAAAGCAGGCAGACGGCCGCTGCATGTAAGGCATGTGAAGACGTGGTCTGTCAGTTACCCTTGGGGATAGTTTTTGTTTGGCTCTTCTGCTCTTTATATGGGATCCCCCCTTGGTAGATGAAAATGTTTTTTATTTATTATACCTAAAAACAGATTTTTTCAGAAGGGTTTTTTCAGAGACTTCAGTCCCCATCTCTGATATGTTGTCATGGCGATGCCATATTGTTTTCCCTGACCCACTGTCGACTTCTGTGATTAAAATACCATCTGGTTTGTTACAGACAGCCCGACTGCACATGAACGCAGCGTCAGAGTAACACTTTTAGGGTCCCAGGAGAGGCTGCCCCCATACACTCAGTTTGTGGGGGTGCTAAAGCCCCCCTAAACTGAATCCCAGCACCCCTAAAATTTGAAAGATTTTATCAAAATGCATTTTAACTGTTTATGCTTTTTTTTTTTTTTTTTTTTTTTTTACAAACTTGAAAAGTATAAAAAGCATCCTGTACTTTGCTGAAATGTAATACTTTCACAACAGAAATCCAGCACCACCAGGTCTGAGTCTGAGAGGATTTCATGTCATTAATATCACACACCCGAGCCCGTCTACACTTCATTAATTACAATTTATGAAATAAAACCTGCTTTAAAAAATCTGAGAAGTTGTCAGTTTTCAGTGAAACTATTACCTCTAAGTATCTGAATCAGTTGAAGTTCTGCACAAAATCAGAGATGTTTTAATGAATCATCATTCTACGCTTTCTACAGTTCCTACATGCAACAAACCTGACACAGTCTGGGGATCACATAGAAGACGACACATCCAGACTCCTCTTTTAAAATAAGCTATGAGAGGAATTATTAAAGGAAAACCAACCTGGAACTAAACCTGGAACTTCCCACACGACTGTCCCAACATTAAACGTCTCAATCCGTGTTTTCAGACCACGTTGATCAGCTGATAGTGAAGTCATGGAGACATAAAGCAAAGCTCCAGGCATCCAATGATATGATATGATATAATTTAACATGATATGATGTGATATGATATAATGTTATATAAAATAATATAATTGGCTAAAACTGGGGTCAAAAGTTACACAGAAACAAAAATTCACGATTCACAAAGATGAAAATATTGACATTTAAAGACAATTTTTAAATTGTTCCAATTATGTACAGAGTTTAAATATATACATATATTATCGATGTAAGTATTTATACTTGAACAGTTAAATACACGTGTGTATCATACAAGGTTATCATAGTTCACTAAAACTAACATTTTCATTAACTGAAATAACTACCTAAAACTGTATTGTGTCTTTACAAAACTAAAGTTGTGGCAAAAGCATGCTTACATTTAGTCTTTATAAATGTATTTAATACATAAGTCTTTTGAAGTTGCTATGAAATCTATTTCTATTTAATCTGTTTATGTTGCTCTACCAGTTTTACTCCCAGAGACTTTCTGATGATTTTCAATGTCGCACCAGACAAATATCTATAATTTATGAAAAAGAAAACCAAAAATCTAAAACTAACTCTGAAACTAATTCAAACTAAACTAAAACTAAGCATTTTCCACCGTTGAGTGATCAGTGTTTCTTTCATCCAATAGTAACAGAGTGCTGAACCAAAGCGGAACGTCCAACCAATGAGGCTGCAGTGGGCTCTGGACTGCAGGTCGCCTCAGCAAAAAAGTAATTGCTCCCCCTGTTAAAACATAAATTAACTGTGGTTAATCACACCTTTGAAAAGCTGAGTTCAATGGCCCTCATTTATCAAACGATCGTATGACGAAAATCTGTGCGTACGACCATTTCCACGCAAGACTCTGCATTTATCAATTTGAACGTGAGCGTAGGATACGATCAAATCTCACGACAGCTCTGAGTTCGTGTACGCAAGTTTGAGTCAGTGAGGGTTTGCAGTGCAGCAGAACATGAAAATATGTATTAACCAAACCGCAAACTGTCATTTAAACATAAGTATTCACATATCAGCACTAAGAATGAACCCATTTGTAAAGAAAAAGGAAAAAGGGAATGTAGAAAGTATTCACAAAATGACAAAAATAGCTGTGACTGAATTTAACTCAGGCTGCACGGTGGCGTGGTGGTTAGCACTGCAGCCTCCCAGTAAGTAGGTCACTGGTTCAATTCCTGGCTGGGGAGGGGGGTCAAACAATTCCAACCGGAACTGGATAAGCAGTACAGAAAATGACATGACATGAAGTTAATTCCTCCTTCTGTGGACGGCAGCCTGATAGTTCGCACGCTGGATGTTCTTGTTCAAGTAGTTTTAGTTTGGAGGTAGATCTCTCTCAGAACACGTTCCTGAGTTGAACAGCTTAACTCTTTCCTTGTTAACATCCGTACACTCCTGATCATGCAGATCACATGTCAAAGCTTCCACTGCCTTGCAGAACTCTGCTGATGGAGACAAACTTGTCCCTCGTTCTCTAAACAGGCTGATGTATTGTCTCTGGGAAATTTGCTTTTTAGAAGCTTTGGTCCCCCCCACCCCCCCATGCATCACACTCAGTGTCACATCCAGAGAATGCAGCTCCCAGATATTGTAGCTGAAACTCCAGGAATGTCATTCGTGCTGTAATGGAGCATTTATGTTCTGCAGGAGGCTCAAAGGACAAAATCCAGCAGCATCCAGCAAGAAACTTCTCACATCTGAATCTGCTCACATCATTCTGAGAAGAATGGAAGAAGCTTATGTCATAAGAGTTAGAGACAAAGTTTGGCTCTCATATTTAATGTGCTTAATATCACGGTGCCTTGATGACAGTTTTCACCTTTTTGTCCACAGACTCACAGCTTAACTCTTTCCCTGCCAGAGATTTGTGAAGGAGTTTCCAGCCAGCACCAGTGTTTTTGATCATATTCACTAATCTTTGAAGAACCACTGAAAATGTGTTTGGAGTGTGATAACACTGCATGTGTCAAAAGAAGGAGCAGAACCTAAATGTCCAAACAAAATAAAAACATATTTTCTATCTTTATTGATTCTTGAGTTTTTAACATTTGAATATTTTTGTGAAAAAACAATTCAAACAAAAATCTGAGAAAACAGCCTTTTTATTAAAGACATTTATTTTCAAGAGAAAACTGATTTTCTTTTTACATTTTTCATTCATTTTTTCATTTTAAAGTTCTTAAACAGTATTAAAATTAATGACATAATGAGAATAATAAGTATGATAATCTGTTTGAAAATAATCCTAAAATTTTCCAAAATGTTACAGGTCATCAAAATCTTTACACAAGCAGAAAATCTCATCAAGCTGCAGATTTCTTATGAGTTTTATATATTTACACACATCTAATTATCAACATATAAAACTAAATCTAATAGAAATAAACATTTCAATGGAGCTCATTTAAAAAACAATGTAAAAAAGTAGCAAAATTACAACCTGGAAAGATGAGCAGAGTAAAATACATCTGCAAAAGATTTTCTGAAATTGTCACAAACTTTCAACTAAACATTCATAAAAAATATTGTCCATCCATGATTGATCCATTGATCATTTGACGAATAAAAAAACTTCAATCTGAATTGAATTTGATCTTTTATTTCACAGAAAGTCCAAATAACTGATCTTCATCATCTTCACTGAGCAACTTGATGGTGGTGAGAAAATAGAAAAAGTAGAATGTGCTGCAGCAACACACTCAGTAGAAGTTGGATAGAGTCGTGTTTCCATTGTGTTCCATCAGCTTCCTTTTAATGAGCTGAGGATCCTGATTGTTTTAGTTTTCCTCAGGAATCTGTGTCCATTCCTGCTGAATCCAAGATTTCAGCTGCTCAACAGTCTGATTGTCCTCTTCATGATGCCTCAAACATTTTCAATAGGAGACAGATGTGGACTGCAGGCAGGACAGTCAGACACACTCTGTCCTTCAGAATGAGGTCTGACATGGTCCTGCTGAAACAAGCAGCCACCTCCCAGAAAATACACCATTTATTCTCCACACATAGACCATCATTTCACCATCTACATCTTCACATATTAAGTACAAATTTCAGAGAAAAGAGAAACGTTTGGATTGAAACATCTTAAAAGGACATTAAGAGTCTACATTTCACATCTAAAGTCAAACATTTGGAGACAGAATGAAAAATGAAGATTGTGGTGAATAAAGAGGCAAAAAGTCAAAAAATGAAAAATTCAACATGTGAAAATGTCCGAAAGTCCAAATAAAGACAGAATGAAGCAAAGAAACTAAGAGTGAAATACTGGGAGGATTTTCATTTCCAGCATCATGAAGTGAAACTAACTGCAGCTGAACATGAACTGAACACAACATCCTGATATTCAGTGTGAAGCTTTGACTGGAAACAGACAGAAAAACAACATGTGGATCCTGGAAGAAGCACAGCTTCCATCTTTAAAGGACTGGAAGAGGAAGAAGTTTCCAAGGAATCATTTAGAAGAGTTTCAGACAGAAACTGATGGAATCCATGAATCTGAAAAGATGTTTCTGAGTGAAAGAGACAGACATGTACAGACTGAACTATCTGTTCTACACTCAGAGTTTCTCTGACACCATCAGACTGTTCACACTCAACACAGAGATACTGAAGAAAACCAGACCTGAACCAGAACCCAAATCCAGCATAGAGAGGACGAGTGAATGTGGTGATGAAGGTGTGGAGGTGGATCAGTGAGTCAGAGGAGACTTTGTAGAAGGACAGAGAGCCAGCAGGACAGTCCACATACACTGCTACTCTGTTAGAGACAGAGGAGGAGGAGGAGGAGGAGGAGGAGATGTGTGTTTCTCTGTCATTGTGCCAGACAGAGTAACCATGACGATCAGAGCATCTCAGACTCCAGGACTGATCATTGCATCCAAACACACAGTCTCTGCCTCCTCTCCTTCTGATTTCTCTGTAACTCACTGATATATAAACGTCTCCTCTCCACTCGACCTCCCAGTAACAGCGACCAGTCAGAACATTTCCACACAGCAGCTGAGAGCACCAGTCAAATCTGTCTGGATGATCAGGATATGACTGAAGCTCCTTCACACATGTCACCTTCCTGTTGTTGTCAGACAGTTTGAGGTTTCTGCTCACTGTGTTGATGTCGACTGTGAGTTTGCAGGAATCTGATGGAGAACAAACACAATCCAGCTGCAGTTATTGATCTATTGACACTTTGATGCTGACTGATGAATGAGTGATGTGACAGTGTGAAGATGGTTGAATGTGATGAATCCAATGAAAAGCACACTTACACTTCCTCAGACCTGGTCTCAACCATGCTTCTCCAGCAGGCTCCACCCTGAAAGGAGGAGGGGGGTCAGAGCAGCAGCGTCTCTTTCAGCATGCTAACATGGACATTACATGGCTCTCATACACACTGAGAAAGCTGCAGATTTATGAAGCCATGTGAACATTGACTTGTCTTTTAGAAATGCTCATCATTGGAGAATCTGACTCCTGGAAACCATCCTGATTTCACTCTCATCTTCAGCCATGAATGATGCAGACACTCCCCTAATAAGTCATTTCCAGAGAAAAGCTGAACACACATGACAATGAAAGCAGCAGAAGATGCTGAAACTGAGACTCTCATCAGTTAAAGAGAGAAAATGAAAGCTGCTTTATTTCCTGATCTCAGTTCTGGAAGCAGCATCAGAACAAAAAGTGATGAATGAAACCAATCAGAGAGCTGATCAACTGTGGAAGTTCACAACAAGGTTTGTAAGGCTCCTACATGTGTGATTGCTCATATTCCACTCATATCCAGCATGAAGCAAAGAGACAGAGCTGAATGAAGGACAGAGGAAATGTCTGCAGCTCTTCCTCCTCTATCAGACATGCTGTGGCTGCAGCAGCTCTCCATACCTGAGTTTGTGTGGATCCTTCAGTGCAGCCATCAGCAGCTTCACTCCTGAGTCTCCTGGATGGTTGTAGCTCAGGTCCAGCTCTCTCAGATGGGAGGGGTTGGAGGTCAGAGCTGAGGCCAGAGAAGCACAGCCTTCCTCTGTGATCAGACAGCCTGACAGGCTGCAGAAAACACACACATGAAGAAACTGGCAGAGAACTGCTGGCAAACTAAATGTTCAGAGAAACTGCAGCTGTCTGATATTACTGGCTTTGTGTCTTCATTTGCTCCAAGTTTAGGACTTCATGACTCAGTTTGGGACAAATGTCCCATGTTCAGCTTCCAGCAGAGACACTACAGGAACTGAAGCATCTGCAACTTCAGCTGTCACATGCAGAAAACTGGCTGTAGATTCAGGACTAAAACAAAGACACAAATGTTCATGTGCTTCTCTTTTCTGGATCTCAGTCATGGTGAAACTATAGAAAGCTGCTTTCTGCTTAGATGCTGCTTTTTATGCTGCTTTAGTCAAGCTAATCATACACTGCTGTTTCCAGCATTTTCCAGGACAATTAGCCTCTTTTCTCATCTGGAACAAGAAATTCAGAAAAAGTTTGTGGAACTAATGATTGAACAGTAAAGTCATCATGTGGTTGCCATGGTTACGCTGCAGATGTCTGTTCATTGCTCCAGATTACAGAGAATGGAAGATGAATTTCTCTGGAACTTTGATACCATGCAGGTGATGGACTTGAGTCAACAGCAACTTTGGAAACAGAAATGAGCAAACTGTCTGCATCTACTCCAGAACCCCCCCCCCCAATATTTGTCCAATGTCTGATTTTTTGTTCTTTGTTTAGTTTTTGAGGATCTACAAGTTTCTGTTTAGTAAAATAGTGAAAATAAAAGAGAATGAGAGACTTTCCACATTCTTTCAGGTTGAGGATGCAGGACAGGTTCCAGGTTCAGCTCAGTTTCTGTGCTGAAAGATGTCCAATGAGAGACATCATCCAAACTGACATCATCCAAACACCTTCTACAGGTGTTCTGTTGCTCATTAATAAAACTCAGTCTGATGAATCCTGACCTGAGAGTTTCCAGTTTGCAGTTTGGACTCTTCAGTCCACCAGACAGCTGCTTCACTCCTGAATCCTGCAGGTCGTTGTTACTCAGGTCCAGTTGTGTCAGACTGGAGGACTGGGAGCTGAGGACTGAGGACAGAGCTTCACAGCTTCTCTCTGAGAGACCACACATCCACAGCCTGAAGAGACAGTTAGACAAACATACAAATAACAATATATGTGATCAGAAGGAATCAATGCTCATATTGGATGTAGACTGAAAGAGCATCTGTGGAGGAAAATCAGCTTTAGAACCTTGTTATCGTGTCCATGTGCTGGATTTTAATGCTCACAGAGATCATGAGTCAAACAGATTCAACATGGCGGGCAGTGCTGTGCTTGCACGTTTTTTTTTTAAATTTATTTTTATTTACCGTAATGATCCCCGAGGGGAAATTAGGGCTCTGCATTTCACCATCTCTGTACAGGAGTACCAGAGAGCAGTGGGCTGCTATTTAAAGCACCCTGGGAGCAGTTGGTGGGGTTAAGGACCTTGCTCAGGGGTCCACAGTGGTTCACCCAAGAGTTGTGTCAGGGACTCAAACCCGGGTCCTCCCCGCCGCGTTTTTATTGAAGGCGTTCATATTTTCAGTGAACAATGAACTGAACGAATCAGTTTTCATACAGTAAACGTGAACAAGAGAGTTGTTCACTCTGGCAAGAATGAGTGGCACGAGCAGTTCACGCTCACGCTGAATGACAATCTCAAGAAATCTTTAAAGGAGTAATGACATAGCAGTTAAAAACTAGTTTATGTTGTTGGCATTACTTTATATGTAAATACTCCAAAGAAAAAAACAGCATTTTTTACAGTATTGTTTTGAAACGCCAGACCTCACTTCCTCAGTAATACAGTTGGGTCCGGTGATGATATGGAGCTTTACCCGGAGACCACGTTGACTTCATTTTGATTGGCTACACCTTATTTCGCTATGACCTTATTTGGAGAATCTAGGTCAAGCTGCGGTCGGAGTTTGCTAAAGGCTAACTGCTAGCAACATGGGCGCTTCAGACAGTGTGAGCTACGTTTATCAGACAAGACAGCATTTAGAAAATAAATAAACTTACAGGTAATGACAAGGTTGTGGCCCCCTCCCTCAGTGTTGCTGCAGAAGTTTGCTTTTAAATCCATTTGTTTGAAAATCCAGACCTGACTGCACAGAAGTTACTACTAGCTCCATACACGAAGCTGAATCAGACAGGGAGGGGAGGGGGAGCGGACGGTGCATAAATCGTTAGGAGAGAGAGAGGGGGGCGCTGTTTACTTGATAGTGTGCTCTTATTGGAGCAATTTAATTACGTAGAATGATAGAACTACGTAGAATGATAGAACTACGTAGAATGATGGAACTACGTAGAATGATGGAACTACGTAGAATGATGGAACTACGTAGAATGATAGAACTACGTAGAATGATAGCCTGCTGTCTGATTCAACTGTTTCTGAGCAGAAAAACAAAGCTGACAGACCATAAACAGGAACTTTGATTCTCACTTTGACATTCACATGGCCTCATCAGTGCACAACAGATCATATTATACACCCAAAACCCCAGAAAAGTGAAATTTGATGTCATGGCACCTTTAAGGAAGAGAGGACTGCCGCCAAGCACACCCACCCAAGTGAAGCTCACTGCATTTAGTAGCGGACCTGCTGTTTCCTTCGTTTTCCAACAACAAGTTCAATCAGACCAATCAGATCTCTTGGAAAATGTCCTGTCCATTCATAAAACATCCTGTAGGTGTTGGTGTGCAGTTCTAACAGGAGCACTTAAAGAAAGAGTTGATGGATGCTTTTAATACCCTAATGACTTCCTTAAAGGATAGATTTTCATCAGATGCTCCGATTTTTACCTGATGGAGACACATGTTGCAGATGGGATGCTTAAAAGTATGATTTTGTCATTTATTCTTGACTTGTTCCAAGTATGTTTAGCTTCACTAGAGATGCATCTGAAATGATGAGCTCAATAATAGTCGTAATGGTTACACATGAGAAAACTGCAGAAACATGAATTTATGGAAACTACTCCGTCATCACGGAGGGTAGTCATTATTATTATTATTATTATTATTATTATTATATTATTATTACTGTGGTAGCAGACGGTCTGTGTTTATAACTATGTACTGTTTAAGTTATGACAAGGACGACTGATAAAGTTTAGGGCGACGTGTCACACTGACTTTAGAGAGAGCGGAATTAAGACGGAGTCACTTTAATGCAGACGTGTTGCTCACAGACTGAAAGGGCTGATGGTTCCTGTAGTTCATTTGGGGCATTTCTCAGTGCAGGACCACAGGGAAGGACTACACAGTAGAGGAGGCTGGGCTTTAAGGGGGATCTTTAAAACAAGGAATCAGGAAGAGACGGGGGTCTGGGAACTGGGGAGACTGAACACACACGCTTGGAGGAGGAGACACTGAGATAAACTTGACCTCCGGACACAGAAGCGGAGTCTGATTTACACAGCTCACTATGGTTTATCACTAAGTTATCTTGTAATAAATGTGTAACCTTCAGCGACACTACTGTGATTATTTGCTGCATCCTCCAGCTCTCTTGCTTCCTCCGGCTGAACCAACCGTACTGAAAAGGTCTGTACTCTGACTTATAGACAACATTAACTTCTCTATAATATGCCAAAATGAACAGCACTTCTGATTAGCTACCAGAAGGGCTAAACAACCACAATTACTATTGTTATTTATTATCATTAATCCAACATAAAACGTGCTCTCATGAGCAATGAGCTGCATGTTAAATGTAAAGCAGACAGAGGAAGCTCCGTCCCAAACGTTTGCGCCGTAATAAAGTCAGACTGCATCATCAGTCGTGTCCGTTTATGTCTCTGATTCATTAAAATCTACAACCTCGCAAACTTGTGCATGAACAGAGTCGGCAGTACACACGGCGCAGATCCACTTTTTACAAGACTTTCAGTGTCATCTTGATAAACAAGTGGTCTCGTGGTGAAACCAAATAGGAGCTAATCGCTAACTAGCGTGCTGTCACTACTGCTGGTTTCCAGACTTTTCTAGAACCTGGTGGTTGCAGGACTGTGGTGTTTAGTACAGCTGCTGGTGTCCAGACTTTTCTAGAACCTTGTGGTTGCAGGACTGTGGTGTTTCGTACAGCTGCTTGCAGATCTACTTTCTTCACCTTCACGTCAGCAGGATATTGCAGCTTCTCTCTGTTAACTTGTCACGCTGTTTCCTCCAAACATAGCGGGAGAGTGTGTATGTGTGTCATAGACTTGTAGTCAAGACTGCCCAAACCGAGACCAAGACACTACCAAGACCAGAGAGTGTCAAGACCAAGACAAGACCAAGACAGACCAACTAAAGACCAAGACTAGTTCAGCTCGAGACCAAGACCGAGACCAAGAAAAAACATATTTTTTTGCCATTTTTCATGAGTTGTAGAACCTAAGCACCGTACTGGGTTCAGCTGCTTCGTATAAAAATTAGATTTTATTATTTATAATTTGGTACTTGATTGGTACTTGAAGGAGTGTATAAATTTGATATATAAAACAAAAAAAGCACCTGCATGAAAATGAAAGGTTACAAATCCTTTCAAGACCGCTCGGCCAGTCCAAGACATCGTGAGACCGAGAGACTCGAGACCAAGACCAAGATCGAGACCAGACTGCCGAGACGGTGACAAAAACAAGACAGCAAAAAAGCGGTCTTGAGACTGGTCTCAAAACCAAGACCGGTCTTGAGAACTACAAGTCTAGTGTGTCGAGCATGCCGCACCCACAGCCCCATATGATTGGTTCAAACGGCAGAAGTAACAGCTGATTAGTTTATTCTAACCAATCAGATGCTGCTATGGGAGGAGCTTTACTCAGCAGAGCAAAGTAATAAACTAGAAGGTGAGTGAAACAGCAAGCTGGATCATATTTAGTTGTAGGCTGCAGACATGGGCTTCCAGGTGATACTGCCGATATCACACATAAAGGCCGATACCAATCATCAGCAAAATGCGAAATATTGGCCAATATCAGCTGAGCCCATAATTGGTCGATCCTTACTTTGCAGAGTTCATGCTGCTGCCCAGGCTAGAAAAGCTCTTTTTAAATTCAACACTGCACTCCTCTCCAGCACTCCAGTGGAGAGACATTTCAATATTGGAGGTAAGATATTCAGGACCAGGAGAAACAGGCTTGGTGATGAAAATGCTTAGAAACAAAGGTTTTTGAATGTAAACAGAAAGCTAAAAGAAGTTTCACTTCTTTGGTTGATGTGTTGGACTAGTAACATCCAATCTAACTCTTTTGTGGTGCTATAAAAGTGAGACATCTTGTAAAGGTGTAGCAGCATGACAAAAACACAGGAGTCAACTGCTTTCTTAGCTCTGGGTCATTACGACCTTATCAACATTACTGGTGTCTTATGTATTTTATTTTATGTTTCATGCATATATATTTTTTTTTTCCTTAGTTAGTTTTCAAATTATTTTTTTTCACTTGTTTTAAGTAACCTACCATTAAGTTGAGTTTTACAGATCCTCGGGCTCCAAAAGGGGACCAGCCCGAGGACCAGAAGGCGGGAACATATAACACCAGTTTTAAAATCACTGCATTGACTTCCCGTGCATTTCAGGATTGATTTTAAGGTTCTCTTTGTGGTCTATAAATGTCTTAATGGTCTTGGGCCTTCTTATTTATCAGACCTATTTTAAACTATGAACCCTCGCGGACCCTGAGGTCCTCTGGTACCGGCCTTTTAGTTGTTCCCAGAGTGAGAACTAAAACTCACGGCGAGGCCTCATTCCACAAAATATGGTCCTCGTCTATGGAACAGCCTGCCAGAGAACCTCAGGGCTGCAGAGACTGTTGATGTTTTTAAGAAGAAGCTCAAGACCTTTTTAACTTAGCTTTTAATTGAATTTTATCTAATTTTTATATGATCCATTTTTTTTAAAAAAAATTGGTTTTGCGATATTTAAATTTATTTTATATGGATTTAATTTGTATTAATTCCCTTTATGTGTATTTTATTATTATCTAGCTTTTATTTTATTTATTTATTTATTTACTTATTTTGGTTTAACCCTAAAAACTTTTCATTTCCCCCCGTGTTTCCTCATGGGGATCCTTCACTCCGGGAGCTTTGCCTACTCGGTCTTGGGGGTAACGGCTGTGGTGGATGCACTTTTCTTGATGTCTGCAGCCCTGCGGCTGTGGTGTGGACCCTGGCCTATCCTGATCTGGGGGGTCCTTGCAGCTCGGCCTTATGTGGCTAGGGTGGGCTGGCTCCTGGTGTGAATGGATCCCCAAGATACTGTTTCCTCACAGCAGTGTCATGCCAGTTTTTTACTGTTAGTGTTTTTATACCTGTTCACTTAAAAGACTAAAGTTGGGGGTTTGTAGTCAGGTGTCGAATTGGGAGGGGGTTGGGTGTGTGCATGTGTGTGTTTTGTGTTATATACTTGGATGTGTGAAGGCCTGTTTTTATTTGAATTTACATTTGTTTTTATTATGTCGAGCACTTTGTGTTGCCTTTTAATGGTATGAAAAGTGCTTTATAAATAAAGCTTGATTTGATTTGAAGCTTGAAAAGGATGTTGTTAGTGTGCTCTATAAATAAATAAATTGAACTTGAACTTCGTTCCTCAAATGTTTACCTTCAGTAGGTTATACTGCTTGACAGTTTGAAGCCTCTGACTCTGACTCCTTTCTATACAGATGAGTCCAGCTTCTGAAGGTGAAAACTATGTTTGATTCATACAACTATAGGCTGTATGATGTTCAGTTTTCAGAGTTATTTAGTTTCTTTGGACAAATATAAGTCAGGGAGATTTCGTCGTAGGATGAAAAACCCAGAGTTAATCCTAAAGTTACCTCGGTAAGAGAAAATCTGGCATCGTAGTAAAGGCCCCTAATTTGGCTTCCAGCACTACAGTGAAGAATCTTGGAGTCATTTTTGACCAGGATTTGTCTTTCAACTCCCATATAAAACAGGTTTCTAGAACTGCCTTCTTTCACCTACGTAATATTGCTAAAATTAGGAACATCCTCTCTCAGGACGATGCAGAAAAACTGGTCCATGCTTTTGTTACTTCCAGATTGGATTACTGAAATTCCTTATTATTGGGCTGCCCCAAATATGCCTTGAAAAGTCTCCAGCTGATCCAGAATGCTGCAGCTAGGGTTCTGACTAGAACCAGCAGGAGAGATCATATTTCTCCAGTTCTAGCTTCTCTTCATTGGCTCCCTGTTAAATCCAGGATAGAATTTAAAATCCTTCTTCTCACATATAAAGCTCTCCATGACCAAGCTCCATTATATATTAGAGATCTCATAGTTCCATATATTCCAAGCAGAGCACTTCGCTCTCAGACTGCAGGCCTTTTGGTAGTTCCAAGGGTCTCTAAGAGTAGAATGGGAGGCAGAGCATTTGGCTATCAAGCCCCCCTATTATGGAATCAGTTACCACTTCAGGTTCGGGAGGCAGACACCCTCTCTACCTTTAAGATCAGGCTTAAAACCTTACTTTTTGATAAGTCTTATAGTTAGGGATGGCTAGCCTTCCCTTAGTTAAGCTGCTATAGGTTTAGACTGCTGCGGGACGTCCATGATGCACTGGGCTCTTTCTCTCCCACCATCTCTGTCTCTCCATGTAGAAACCTGTGACAGTATTGCATCATTAACTGTGTTCTCCTCTCTCAGCAGATCTGGCTGGATAACGTTGCAGTGTTTGTTGGTCTCCTTTCTGTCTTCTCCCCCCCAGCCGGTCGAGGCAGATGGCCGCCCTACCTGAGCCGGGTTCTGCCGGAGGTTTTTCCTCCCTGTTAAAAGGGTGTTTTCCGGGGCGGTGATTAGCTCAGTTGGTTGAGCAGCCGCCCCATGAACAGAGGCTACAGTTCCTCAGCGCAGTCGGCCCCGGTTTGATTCCCGTTCCAGGTCCCTTTGCTGCATGTCACTCCCCACTCTCTCTGCCCCTTTCCTGTCACTATACACCTTCGTATAAAGGCCACTAGTGCCCAAAAAATCCTAAAAAAAGGGTGTTTTCCTTCCCACTGTTGCCACCCCTCCGTGCTTGCTCAGGATGGGGGTTTGGACCGGATCAAGTCAAGATTCGATCCAATCTGTTTGTTTCCTTAACTAGGCTGTTATGAATCTGACCTGAACTTTTCTGTCTGTTAAAGCGCCCTGAGGTGACACTGTCATGAATGGACGCTATACAAATAAAGTTGAATTGAATTGAATTGAATTGATCCATGTCCTCATAAACTGGCCAATT